>BSBK01005172.1:0-372500 GCA_027943335.1 Chamaecyparis obtusa
ATATATATATAGGATGCAGGTACCAGACATCGACTCCACCTGGCTACACAGGTCTAAGCATGCCTTCAAAATCCTCAACTTGTTGTGTGGAGATATTACCAAGATTACTCTCAAGGTTACCCGTGGACTTAGAATTTTATTTAGGAAGTTACCCTATTTGGGAAATTAGAATGCAGTTTATGTTGTGGTCTTGTGATTCAATGTTGTTTTGAGATTATGTTAGGAGTTAAAATTAACCTTATATATATATATATATATATATATATATATATATATATATATATATATATATATATATATATATATATATATTATTTATTCTATATTTATGTTATAATTTATTGTAGGTTATATAGGTATGTGTATATGTGGGTGCAAACACATATAGCCATGCTTATATAAATAGTATTATTTCTATGTTTTAATTGCTTATGTAAATGGTATTTTAATAATTAGCTAAACTGAATTAAATAATGTGTATTGAATGAAGTGTATTCAATAAAAAGTGAAAATAATAAGTAATAATAGTAATTAATAAAAGAAATGCTCTTTGTAGTAAAACTAGCTATCTAGGAGGGAGTTGCATGCGAAACCTCCTAGAAGTTAGGATAGTTGGTTTCCTTGTGTTCTATGTGTTTTCCTTGAAAGTTATTTGTTGATTTTTCTTGTTATGGTTTTCTTTTGAGACTATTTTAATTAAATTTATTAAAACTTTGTAAATCTTTTACGGGAATAATTTGTTTGATTTACAACCAATTATGGAAGTTGGAGAAGTTTCTTCCCATAAGGAAACTCCTCCAGCCATATAGTTTTTGGTTAAATAATTTCATTTTGGGGTGTGATGGGGAGTTAGAGTTTTGGGAAGAATTTTGGGAGTGCTCTACATTGGTTTTTCTAGATATTTATTTGAAGTTTCTGTGAGTTTGAGAGTCTCTATTTTGTGAAGAAAAGTGTATGTGGATTTATTAGAGATTTATTTCTAGAGGAATCTTTCCAAGAGGATATCTAATTAAGGCTTGAAGATTTGCAAAGAGTCTCCAGCAAAGGGAAGAGAATTCTCCATAAGACTCTAGGTAGGGTCTTAAGTGGGTTGAATTCTCCAATTCTCTTATATGTTTTTTTGTGTATATAAATTCTATGTTATTGGATTTATATGTGCTACTTTACTATCAATTAAAAAGGAAACTTAAATGTTTATCTTCTGTGTATTTCTATTGTGTTTTCGAGAAGTATTTATGTGTGTTTATATGGTTTTTTTATGTTATGAAATCTTCCTATGAAGTTAGGAATACTTGTGATCATGTAGGAAAGTGTATTTCACTATTGTTGTATGGATAAGGGAAGATTAAAAAAAAATAGGAAGGGTTAGGAATGTTTAGGAATGAGGTGCAGCCCTTTTTTCTTCTTTGTTGCTCTTGCAAGCTTCTATGTTATTTATTATTTTTAATTGTTTATCTTTTGTGAGACTTAGGTAGTATTTACGACATTTCATGTATGTGGTACTAAAGTCCCTGCATCAGGTTGACCTTAGTGAGCCTTTCCCAGGCACTCTCCATGCCTAAAAAAGTTATTTTTTGGCCTTTTTAGGAAAGTTTGAAATTAGTTTTGATAAAGTATCTTCCAGTGTCTTATGAAATTATACACATACCCATACAAAACTTGGTCAAATTTCATACATGACCATTTTTGGAATGTCGTATGGGTAGTTATGTATTGTCATATGGGGTTTTTTAGGGTTTCAGAGGCTCAAAATTTGTAGAATTCTGGCTTAGAACCTTTGTAATTTTTTCCCTATGATTGGGATACATTTGGTATCACTTATGAATGTTAGGAATAAAATTCCACAATAAAAATAAGTGGGAGGGGATGAATAAGTAGTATGATAGAATATTAAACTTAAAACTTTAAATATTAGCAATATCAAATCTAATGAACACAATGAATATCAACACAATAACACAATATTTTGGTCTTGGGGAAACCCTATTAAAGGTAAAAACTATGGTGGGAATGAGCACCCACAAATGATGTATTGAGAGTATAGTATCCTTGTTAGAAGATCTAGCCCTGTTAGGATCTTATTGAAACATTACCGTACATAGTCCTTTTTAGAGGATAGACCTTGTTAAGAGTCAAGAAAGAAGGGTGGGCTCATTGCCTAGGCTCATTGCCCAAAGAAGGTTAAATCCACCTTCAAAACTCACTATTTTCAATACAAGTGTATATAAAGAAATACACAATATTTTGAACTATCAGATAGAAACTATCATTGCTTGATCATTTCCAATGAAGTACACCAGTAATCCTATGGTCTACATCTAGCAGACACAAGATCACAACTTTCACAATCTCCTTTACATCACATATATTCTAACCATTGTCTTTTCTAAAGAAAATATCTTACATATATACCCTATTACATTCTACCTAAATAGGTCAGTCGATTAGGCTTTCCTAATATACAAACAATTACATAGACCCTTGCTAAGATACACATGGTATCTAAAAAAAGTATACAATGATTACATTACAACAATTAAGGACCAAAATCCATAATTCACATTCGCTAAACAAAATATATGCTTCATCTCTGAAGTCAGCTCCCAAATAAGTCTTCTCTAGATCACACACCATAGCTAACATCATCTTGATTTTCATACCTTACGCTGACCATCCAACATTCTTTAGTACCTTTTCTTTCATCTCTTAAGATCACATACACCAAATCCATAACTTCTGTAAGATATACCAAAAATAAATAGACTCACTCTGTCAACTTCCACTGTCACAGTCTAGTAACCAGTCTTCACCAAAACATATGTAACTCATGTAATATGAAATATTACATTATGAAATCTTGGATATAAGATCACAACATCTTCTTGTACTCTCATTTGTATTCGCATGACCTGAAATATTTGTACAGTGATTGTATACTGTAGTAACCAGCCTATACACTTCACAAAAATATATGTTGACATCAGTGAAAAAACACTAATGACAACAATAGTAGCTCCAACATCACTAAAAATAGTGATTAAACATATGAAATGTATCAACCATTTTCCAAATGCATTAGCAATATCCAACAATCTCCCCCTTTCAAATTGATGTCAACATATGGGAAATTGATTAACCCAATTTTTTATCAATCCAAAGTTCTATAACCAAATAATACTCTCATAGTACACCTCCATACAATCTCCCCATAGAGTAAGGATTTTCTCATAGCAACAGTCCTCCTTTGACAACAATGGAAAAGGGTGCCATGAGTTATCAACTATTCTTCTCAACTTTCTTCAATGATCACTCCACCTGAGGAGTATATCCCTACATCAAGTCCAGAATATGATAAGGCTTGGGAAACCTCTAGACTAATGCATCCTTGCATCATTTACTTTTGAATAGGAGGGGCCTAAACCCAAAGCATACCTCTAAGATATTAAAAGGTATCATTTGGCAATGACTTTGTAAAGATGTCTGCAATCTTTTCCTTTGTACTTATATACTCCAACTTTATTTCCTTCTCTGCCACCTTGTCTCTCAATAAGTGATACTTAATAGAAATATGTTTAGTGTTAGAATGCATCACCAAATTCTTTGACATATTGATTTTATTGGGGTTATCATAGTGTATAACCATAGGCTCATCAAAAGTTATTGTAATATCCTTCAGGATTTGTTTCATCCAAACAATTTTAGTGTAATTAATAGCAACAAAAACATACTTTGATTCAACTGTAGATTGAGCTATACAATCTTGCTTCTTACTAAGCCATGAAATCAAGTTTTTCCCATGGAAAAATTCACCACCACTAGTACTCTTCCTATCATAAATATTTCCTACCCAATCAACATAAGTATAATCATGAACTTCATACCTATCATTTCTATCATATCATAAACCATAGTCTATTATTCCTTTCATATATATCAATATCATTTTTATTGCAGCTAGGCGTGTCTCTTTCGATTCTTCCTAATATCTAGCCACAATCCCAATAGCATTAGCAATATCTAGTCTGTTGTGAGTTAGATATTTTAATCCTCCAACCATTGATCTATACTTGGTCTGAAAAACACACTTTCATTAATCATCAATTGTCATATTATTACTAGTCACCATTGGTGTACTAACTACTTTATAGTGGGTATGTGCAGGATAAGGGTATGCCTAACTAGGCCCTTAAGTGGCAATGAAAATTTAGAAAATAAGGTTTAGGAAAGTTGACATAAGAATTTGACCAAGTTATAAATATTATATAAAAAATATGTAGCAAGAGAATCTATAGAAAATTGAATTTAGTTTCTAAGATATTAAGCCTTTTTTGAAAAATAATTATTCTATATGTTGAAAATTTCAAATTTTAATGTAGTAGTACAAAATTTTTAGGAAAAAGTAAGTAGGTGTATGTCTGACCACCTTAACCATAATCAAAGGATAATTTTTTTTTATAAAATTCTAGATGTAAGTAGTAGACTCATGTCCGGATGTGACACATATTTTTTGTAATTTTTTTCCATCTAAATAATTAATTATGATTTTTCTTCTACAACTTTTCTAGAATACAAAAAAGGTTGTGTCTGACCACGTTAACTTAGTCTAAACTTTATCAAATTGAAAAAAATAAATTCTTGTAGTAGAAAAATCATAGAATGTGACACATGTTTTGGATTTCAAAAATGTTATATAGTTTTAAAGTTATAGCTATTTTTCAATAAGTCTATCAATCAAGACTAGAAAGATAACAAGTAGGTGTATGTATAACCACATTAAAAAAAATCAAATGATCATATTTTTTTATAAGATTCTAGATAAATGTAGTAGACTCATGTCTGAATGTGATCTATGTATGCACTCTAAAATGGTCACCTAGACTTTGGGCCCCATTCTTAAATTTATCAAATGATAGAACCAATTTATCAATTTTCTGAATCAATATTTTTAAGTCAATTTCCTTGATCATATCCTAATTCTATCATTTATTCAATTTTATTCTACGGGCTAACCATTTTATCCAAAGTCTTTATTTATTTAAAAGGAATTTCCTCCCCTTAAATATTAAATAAAAAGCCCCCACTTTCCTCTTATCCTAAGTTGCACAAATAAATTATTATTCCTATTTTATAAAAAAGGAGAAAAGGCCTTTTTATCTCACATGGGGCACAAAAGTAAACACTTCTTTCTCATTGGAGGATACTTGTGCACATGGATTTCTCCTCTTTCAAACTCCACCCTTGATTAAATATTTTGCCTCTTAATCTCCATCGTCTATTGATTCTCATTTCTTATAAAAGAAGAGCTCTCTTGTCATTCTAGGATCCAACATTTGAATACTAATCTTATGCTGCAGGATTTCTTGGTGACTTTGGAGCTTTGGAGATCTTCTTGCATTCTAGCTTTCATTCTTTCATCATAGCTTCCTATTTATGCCTTTTTAGCTTAGATTTCCTATCAAGTTCTAGCTTAGCTCACATAGCTTAACTAGCAAGGTTTGTAATACTTTCATTTCCATAGCTTACTTACATCTTCATTCTAGCATAGCATTGCATAGTATTCTCATCTTGATTCTTGAAGATATTGGCATTCTTGCCCTTGTCTCTTTGAATCTCCCATTGTGTGGTTTACTAGCAAGGTTATAGGCTAAATAGCTCTAGCTGAGAGCATTCTTGATATCCTTGTGACTCCATGCCTAGGAAGCTCTAGGTCACTTTCTCAAGGTTTCCAATCCATGGATGGTCTTGGGAGTAATGACTTAGAGAAGTGCACAACTTGAGTGTACATTTTTGGCACCCACCGTGGGGCGGAACACTCTATTTTGTCCCTTCTTTTCATGCATTTCCACTAATTTTTTGTCATATTTTGCTTGTTGTTTTGGTTATTTTTCTGTACTTTCTGATAGAATATCATAGACAGTCTTCTAGTATCATATGATAGTTTTTTTATACTTGAGCGATACTTTTCTAGTAAAAGTATCGTATGCCCTTATAGGTTTCTATTGCGCGAACATACAAAACTCCATTGTCTGGACACAGTGCGATCTATCGTACATAAAGAAAGCATCACACTAGTATACTGCAAAGTATTGTATGAAACTTTCTCTAACAGAACTATTCTCTAGGCCTGGAAGTGACTGATTTTGTTTGTTTCTTTGCAAGATTTGATTTGTTTGCTTCAAATTTATGATTTGCTACAGTGGAATAGAGGTTTACTTGTAGGTTTTACTTGATTTTATTGTGCTAACCTTTGTGGGGCTAACAAGTTGTTCTTATAGGTGTGCCCTCATTGCTTGAATATTTACCAAAAGGAATGAATGTCAAAGATTCAAATGCACAAGGGCTACTAACCTTTCTTGTAGGGCTGCCCAACGCATAAAAACAATCAAGTTCTTGTTCATTGCTTTCATTTTTAACTGTGGCATATACTAGTTGATTCTTTTCTTAGGAACTTAATACCTTGTTGTAGGAGTCTTTTGGTTGTAGGAGAATATGATCTTCACCCTTTTGGTGAACCAGAAATCTTGACCTATCTTTAGATTTTGAAAGCAAGAGGGTAATTGAACATTGCTTGGTGTGTTTGGGAGAAATTTTTGAGATAGGAGAGTATGCTTTTCACCCTTGAGGTTAACCAGAAATCTTGACCCTCAAAGGTTAATCCACTCTTTGTTTAGTTTTAAAATCCTTTAGTTGGCTTGCTCTTGAGCAATCAAGAGGAATGACCCAAGTGGGGATAACCTAATACCGAGCTATTCTGACCCACTATAAAATCAAGGCTATCAAGGACACAAAACCTTGTTAGATGTAGTACTTGTCTTCGGTTGGTGTGAGTACTTGTGGGATGGTGACCATGAGGAAAATGCTAAGAAAAAATGCTTAAGGTACTATTGTGGCCATGAGGTCCGTTATTTTCTACAAGGTAAGGAGTCCCTTTGGAGAGCAAGAGGGGTATTACAAACGAAAGCCCTTACTATGAACATAGAGAGAAGCTACCCAATTTTTCTGCTTAGCATCTTGGTGCAATGATTGATCCTAGTGGACTAACCCAAATCACCCCAAGACTACTCACCATTTGTGTTCCTTTTTTTGTGTCATTGGAACTTTGACGACAAAGCCAATATCTATTGTGGGAAACCACTTTGCGTGAGGCAATGGGACATCAAGTGTGGGTCAAGTTGTTAAGTATTGAGCTTTTGTCTTTATAGGCTAGTAAGTTCTTGATTTCTTCTCATTGTGATCTACTCATGTAAACATTCTCAAACATCAAACATCACAGTAGCATTCATAATATTTTTCTCTTTGATTCACAAGTGCTTCTCTTGACAAGGTTGCCTTTGCCCTTTATTCAGGTGTTTTATGACATGTTTGATCACTTACTATTGGCAAAATTGTTTGTTCTCTATTTTTACTATGTTTTGAGTCATAAAATTGAACCATCAAACTAAGACTTTAGATGAATTGCCTTTAAAACTAAGATTTTTACATTCACTAGTCAAGAATCATACAATACTGAACAATCATCGCACACTAGTCTGAGTTTTATCATGTGATACTTCATTGTTGAATGACTGTCACATAGCTTGCCTGGAAAATATCGCACCTACTACCTGGAAACTATCGCATGACCTTAGTGTGAAATATCGCTTGGAAATATTGTATGGTCTCAATACCTTGCAAACTATTGCACAGAGTAATTTTGTTGTCTATCTGATTTGTGTCATTTTCAGTCTTCCTTTGGTTGATCCAAATTTTAGTAGGTCTCCTACCTTGTATTTGGAAGCTTGTTTGTACCTTAGGTTCCTGTGTTTTGATCCCTTGGATTAGTATTCTTTGATTTTACAAGTGGCCTTGCTTGGAATTGGTAAGTTAGAAGCCATCCTTTTTGAAAAAGTAGACCTTTAGATTCTTTGGTAACACACTTGGAGAGTCTTAGTAGTCTCTTGTCCAATTCACTACTATCAAAAATCAATTTCAATTTCAAACATAATTTGGGTAAATCCATCATCCTAATCCATGTGTGCTAGGATACTTATCCTTTGATTGGGAACCTCTATGGTAGTGTTGGTTTACACTTTTTTGCAATTTTCTATCTTACCATCTCTTTTTGGAGAATTGAACACTTTTACTATCCTAGTTTGGTATCGATGTTTCTTAGGGTCATCTTATCACCAAGGGTCTTTTCTTTCATGTTGGTTATGACAAGGTATCAAGTCAATCAAGGAAAATGACCTCAAGCTATCTTTGACCAGTTACCCTTAGTCCAAACTCATCAAAAGTGAAAGGGAAAAGAGCCCATCTTTGATCAATCCCCTAGGAGTGAGTCTAAAGTTTGGTTTAAACCTAAGAGTAATCCTATTGAGTTGAGTACCTCTTTAGCACCTTCTCAATCAGATATGGACATGAGTTACACCATGACTATAAAGGAGAGAGAAGAAATGGATCAAAATATTGATGACATATTTCAAAGACATAGGGACAACATGCTATTTGTTGATGAAAATCAACTAGAATCACCCCCTATCAACACAAGATATTTAGATGCCCATTAGAGAGCTGAAATGTATACAAGATGAGCTCACCAACATGAATGGTCACAACATGAAGACCAAAACAATGAACCTTGTGATACTCATGTGAATGCAACATTTACTAATGACTTGTTCAAACATTTGAGGCCAAACTCTCCACTCCAAACAACCTAAAGATATGCGAGTGAAAGACTCAAAAGAATCAAGCGAGAAAGGAAATACTTTTTGGATGAACAAGCTGCAAAAGAAGAGAAGCTTAGACTCATAGGGGTAGAGAGACAAGCCTTATTGGAGATAGAAAGAAAATCATTTCAAGAAGAACAAGATAGGCTTTTAGCCCAACAACTCAATGACCAATTTAACAATAGGGGTACTAACAGTGGAAAAAACTCTCCACCATCTACTCTTTTGGGAACCCCAAGAAGTAGAAGGTGTTCAAGGACCCCTTTAAGATCTCCTAGTCCTAGAGGAAGAAGGATTTCACAAAATGCTCACTATAGGAGACAAACACCTCCTAGGAACTCAAGACAACCCTCCCAATGAGATCATCATGGCTCTCAACATTGAGGAAGTAGTGCAAGTTTTTATTATCAAGACTTTATGAGGATGCAACAAGAACCACTCTTCGAAAAATATGTGGAGAGGTATCTAGAGAAAAACAAGGATAAGTTCCTAGAGAGCTTGATCAACAAGGGTGCCAGGGTCCCTTACAACTTTGATGTGGATAGAAAAATCAAGAAACAAGGATCATCTCAAGAAGAGGAGATCAAGAAACTCAAGTGTATGATGGAAAAGGTGTTGGCACCTAAGATTTCATTTTCACTTGAATCAATCTATCATAATCCTTTTGACAGAAGTGTGAGCATGAAGGATTTTCCTAGGAAGGTGGAAATCCCCCAATATGACAAGTTTGATGGTAATGGGGTTCCACATGATCATGTGTGCCAATTCTACATCATGAGCTTTGAATTCCACCAAGACAACTCCTATCTCATGTGGTTGTTTCCAAGGAGTCTCAAGGTTCAAGCAATGGAGTGATTTACCAACATTACTCCCCCTATCAAAAATTTCAAAAAACTTGTTCATAGATTCATCCAATACTTCACCTACAATCTTTCAAGATCTGTCACTATGTTGGACCTATGTAACTTGAAACAAAATCAAGGGGAGTCCTTCGTGGTTTTCTTGCAAAGATGGATATGTTAATGTTCTCGTTACTCCAAGACCATTCCTAAGAAGGAGAAGATTGACATTCTTATTAGCATCTTGATTCCTGAGATGCGGTACAAAGTGAGGAAAATGGTCTTTGACTCCTTTGACACCATGGTCAAAACCACATGCATAATTGAGGATGTGTTGAAAGAGAAAGGAATTTTTACCAACAACAAGAATAACAACAATGGTCAAAACAACCACAATGCTAATAAGGACAAAGGGAAAAACATGCACTAGAATAAGAACAAGCAAGTGGTTAATGATGGAGTGGTGGACTCTCCTCAACCTAATGGTCAAGGTGTTCTTCACTTATCTAGTGTTGTTCAAGCAATGAATCTCAACACATCCAACCAACAAGAACATAAGCCAAGATACCAAGAAAAGCCTAAGAAAGAAAGGCATCAATTTTCAAAGCTTGGTGATTCCTATGAGGATGCCTTCAAAACTCTCATTGCCAACAATCTTGCACATCCTCAAGATCCTGCAAAGCACCATATTCCTAATGTTAAACCTCATTGGGTGGATCAGAAGGCTTTCTACAAATTCCACAATGGTATTGGACATGACATTGAACATTGTTGGAAACTAAACCATATTATCCAAGACCTTATTGAGACTGGAAAACTTAAAGTGGATGGTTTGAACACTAATGTTCATCACAAGGATTTCAAGGAGCCTTTTCCTAAATATGAGAAGGGGGAAACCTCTAAACCAAAGAATGGCAAGGCCAAAATCAACTATAACTACATAGCTACAAAAAATGTGGTCAATATGCTTGAAGTTGTGGAGGAAAAAGTCAACATGATGAGGGAAAAGGATCCTTATGGTTATCATGTGGGCTCTCCTCCTATATTTGATGAAGAACCTATGATAGTGCTAAGGGGTCCTCACTGTCAAAGGTCATCCCAAGCTCTTAATGCTATCACAAGAAGCCACTGCCCTCTAGTCATTAGAGGTCCTAGTTCAAACCAATCTAGTAAACCAAAGCAAGCGACATCCAAAAATGTCACTACCAAATCAGTAGTTAATCCTGAAATGAGATATAATCTTGTTGACTAGTTATAGAGAACCCTAGCTCAAATATCAATCTTTGAACTCTTGGAATTGTCCCCAAGAAATAAGCATGTCCTTGAGGATGCCCTGTGCACAAAAAATGTTCCTAGCAACATAGATGTTGACCAATTCCAAAGTATGGTCAATCATATTGCCAGCCCATATTACCTCACTTTTTCAAAAGATGATGACAAAGCTTTGATCCATTTTCATAATCTCACCCTTCACATTGAAGTCATGATCCATAAAACCCATGTTAGGCATGTGTTGATTGACAGGGGTGTTGGGCTCAATATTTGTTCCCTAAGTCTATTGAAAACATTGGGTTACTTAGAAGAGGTCATAGATGCCCAAAAGAAGATCACAATAAAATCCTATGATAAGGAAGAAAGGAGTTCTAAGGGGTTGGTTGTTCTTCCTGTCAGGATTGGCCCCATTGAGAAAGACATTTTGTTTCAAATTGTTGATGTTGGTCCTTTAGCATACAACATTTTACTTGGTAGACCGTGGATCCATGAGATGTAAGCAATGCCATCCACCTACCACCAATGTGTTAAGTTCCCCTACAATGGAGTCAAAATCTGTATACCCAAGGATAGCACATTATCTATCAATTCTATTTTAGCGGGGACTCATGTTCCTTTCAATAGAGAAGTAGAGGATTTCAATGCGACTTGAGAAAATTCAAAAGATAAATTCAAATCAATGGACCTTGGTATGGGGAGATTCATACAAAACTTCCAGTTTCACCTAGGTCCTATGGCAAGCCTTCCCAAGAGATGAGACCCTCCTCTTTGGCCATGACCTTGTTTGGCACATTTGTAGAGTCCTTAGTTCCTATCCAGGATGAAAAAGTAGAGGTAGTTGTTAAGGATTGGATTTATAGAGAAGATAAGTATATGCACAATGAGAACTTCTCTCCCTCTCCTAAGGCATATGGAAGAGGCTACACTCTTGTCAAAAATATGGGCTATTCAGGACATGGTCCTCTCAGTCATAGATTGTATGCTAGGGCTGAACCTCTCGATCATGCTCTTTTTGGATGCAAGTATAAAAAGATGATTGGCCTAGGGTTTGAAAGTCATAACAAGAAAACTACTCCTATCCTAATGAGTCAGATAGTGAAGATGAGTCAAGATACATGCCAAATTTAACAAATCAACAAGATAGGTGTGAAGATTAGGTCCCTTCCACCAATCTCCTTTGGGGAGATACAACTCCCCATAGAAGAATTTCAAGCTTAGAACAAGAAGAATTCACTATTGAAGATCCTATTCAAGAACATCAATACAAAAATAGTGCTCGAGAAGGTGTCACTCTTGGTGATATTGGAGCCTCCACATCAAGACGTCAAAAACATGCATGGTGTAAACATCCCAGTCAAGATTCAAATATGGATTCACATGAATATGGGTGGGAGTCTCTCTCCAAGTCTTCCAAAATTGACATGGAAATTGATGCTGTCCATACTTATAGTTCTCATCTTGAGGTAGCTAATGAGTCATGGGTAGGATTTATGGATTTGAATCCACAAGTCACTTTAGTGGATGATTCTACCCTTGGTAGGATGAATCTTGATTTGGGTAACTTAGAGGGATACTTGATGGACTTTGACTCTTCAGTCACTAGAGATAATGCCATTTTTATCCACAATCTTGAACCCAACATTGACCTAGCTCTTGCCAATCCTCACCTTATTGATTGGTCCCAACATTATGAAGAGCCTAAGATCTTAACCTTCTAGAATGACTATGAGATAACTTGTTACCTAAACATATTTGAACCCATAGTCTCTTCCACCAGTGAACCGGCTACAAGTAGGATAGAGCCAGACATCAAGTACCTTAGTCAAAAAATAAAAAGAAAAGAAAATCAAAAGAATAAGATTTTTGATGGTGAAAACCACTTTGTGGCAGTGTCAGAACCAAAAATAGTAAAAATAAATGATGTATCCAAGGGTGAAAACCTCTCTGAGGTGCCTAAGGATGAGGTACTTGATCATCTCCCAATTTACTTTCAAGAAAGATCTTCAATGCTTGTAGAGCTAACTCAATCAGTCAACTTGGGAATAGATGAAACTCCACAAATAGTGCACTTGTCTCAGTCCTTGTCACCCCTAGAAAAAGAAGCATATTGTGAGGCCTCACCCCTAGCCTATCATAGCCATTCAGTTCTGCTTTTGACATAGACATATTTTATGATTATAGTTTGATGCCTTATGGATTTTATTGATACTTTATGATGTGGTTTTATCACTTAGTAGATTGATGGACATTATATTATGATTATATGATGAATATTGAGGCATTGGTTTGAGACTAACATGTATGTTTTAATTTTAATTTATGATGATGAAGTTTAATTGCAAATTGAATTATGTATGAATGCGATGTTTATGTTTGAATTTAATTGAATTAAGTATTTAAGATGAGTTGTATGTTGTGGATAATCAATTGTCATGTAATTTATGAATTGTCAGATGAACTACTTGATTACTAATGCTACGTATTTACATGTTCATTTTTAATTTCCTTGGACTACTGATATTGGAATTGAGTGTGCAGGGAGATAGGCCATGAAAATTTGGAGAATCATCACAGAGACTATTGTGAATATCTGTTGAGCCAAGGTTGCTTCTAGTGAGAAGCTAATAACCTCGTTGTGATGTATTTATTTTGTAAAGTGTGATGCATGAATGTTTTTGATTTATATGTATTTGTGAATGTTATTTTTGATGAGAGAGCCCAAGTGGATATATACATGGCATGTGAAGTGTCTTTTTGTATTGTGTCACTTGACACATCTGTGTACATGAGGCCATGACATGTCCACTTGGGGATTGGTTGAACACTAACCTAGGAAGGTACCTTTAGGATACCCATGAAGACCACTTGATTAGAGAGCTTAGAGTGTTGTCTAATCCTTGAATTTCGAATTTGAACTTTGCTTGCACTTTTGGAAGGTTAAAAAGGCACCTAGGGGAGAGTTTTGACCATTTTTAGTTACCCCACTTGTTATACCATAGGGTAAGGGTCATTTTTCACCAAAGGATAACCCATGGTTGACCAAATGACCCATCCAAAAGTTGGTTTCCCAAGATGGACGAGAATCAACTTTTGGGACCAAGCTTTGGATAGCTCACCACCCACTTAGAAGGAAGTCCTCTTTCCACCTTTTTAGCTTACCATTGTAAGAGACCAAAATTGGAAACCTTGTAAGGGCCTTTGGGAAGACTACCCAATAGGAATGCAAGCCTTATCCATAGGAGAGTGTGTGGAGGCCTTTTTAGAGGGCCCTCTTCCTTTGGAAAAGGTTGACACCCACTCTCTAGATTTAGAGATTTTTGCCAGATTGGAGGACCTTGGATATTGGGAAAAGCTCATCTTCAACTATCTTCCTTTAGCATTGGATCAAGGTTGGTGGTTCACTTCTCTTAATTGTTGAAGTTTTTCTTTCCTTTTCATGTTGAGAGAAAATGCTCTCTTGAATAATAGTTGTTGTATGCATAATGAAAATATGGATTCTTGTAGTGTTGTGTTGTGAATTTGTATGTTGTAGTAATGGAGTTATTTCTTTGTGATTCATGTTTTTATGTATTGATTCTTCTTTGTAAGCTATGAGAAATCTTGAACTTGATATGTTCATGATTTTGATAGCATTGTGAATGTGAAGTATTCTTGTTGCTCTTGAACTTTTCCTTTGTTTTCATGTGAATTGTAGTGTGTTGTGAGGGAGTTCTCAAGGCCACACTCACCCTTGGGAGGGAAGAGTAGCCTTGAGGGTGAAGGGCTTTGTTGGGACATCCAAGAGTGTAGAGTCTCTCCTTGGAATGGAGAGGGATGAACATGGAAGTATGGGCTCCATGTAGCCATCTTTATTTCCATTTTGTTGAATGGGGGTCATAAGGATTTCTTTTGTGAAGTTGTGTTGTAGAGAAGAAAATTTGATGAGGAAGCCAAGTGATGGCTTAGTTCCCATCAATAGATGTGCTTCTCCTCTTGGTTTAGTTCCACCTTCACCCAATGTGAGTTCATATGAGACTCTTTGTAACAAACTTGGGAGGGAGTTTTCATGTAGTTATGTCTTCATGTCCTCGTGTTGTGAGCTTGCTTGAGTGTTTTCCCTTGTCTCTTGATGATTCCCCAAGCTTGGGGGTGGCTTCATAGAAGCCTAGGTTGGGAGGTGAGCACTCCTTGGCCTATGCATTTGTGTTTTATTGCAGGATTTTGGAGCCATGAAGTCTTCTTAGATGGAGGTGTAATCTTGTGAAGATTTGAAGATGATTTCATTTTTGTTTTTGTGTTGGAATACATTTGTATTGAGATTGAACATTTGTAAGGATATCCTTTGAAATCCATGAGTTCAAAGTATTTGTAGTGGAGTTGTCTCTCCAAAGCTTATGTTGTAATAGTGTAGTTGTAATAACTTGTGAGAATTTGTTGCTGAATCTTGGAAGCAATTTGAAACTTTATTTTTATGTCAGTCAATATCAAATCTTTATGAAGGCTATGAAATGGTTAATGTACCTTGAAATCATTGCTATAATGGAAAAATGAGATTTCATTTCATTGCAATAAAATGGATTTGTTAGCTTTGATGGAAAATGTAGAATAGATTTTTTCCCTATTGATAATGGCATTTGTATTGTTATAGAAATGAGAAAGCTTTAGAAAGGATAAGTGAGTTATCAAAATATTATCAATCTACTATTGGAATCATTATATGTAAATGTCATTTGAATTCAAGTAATGAATCAATCACTTTCTCTCACCCTCCTCCTTTGCAAAGTAAATTGTTAACTGAATATGTCATTTTAGATGAGAAACAATAGTATAGTTGCTCAATAAATAACAATCAGATCACTAACACACTACTATAGGAATACTATTAAGCTAAAGAGTAACCAACTTTATCTCCTATCAAAAAAAAAGAAAACCATCAATATTAATTTATATGTATGAAAGAAAAATAAATTGTAACTCAAACAAGTTCAAAAAAAAAGGAGACTAAGAAATGGGTAAAAAAAAAAATTGCAAAATGAGACCTACAGATCTCTGGAATTTGTATGGGAAAAATTCCCATACAAATTCCAAACACACAGTCATTATTTTACTATATTAATTGCCTACTTGTTCAAAATGAAATGCAATATATAATATAACATGTCTAATCCAAGTCAACAAAATGCAATAAAATTACAATAAATATATTAACTTCTTACATTTTTTATTCATTCCCCAAAAAAAATGGTGCAGAGAATGCATGACTTGACATAGCATTTATTATTCCTTGTTCCATTGGCCATTTCATCTTCCTTCAATGTGTCCTTGGCTGCATTTTATACTTATTTAAATGTTGTTTTATTTGGGCAAATCTCCTCCTTCCTAGCCCTGCGTGAGTTGTCCTTGAGAAATGCTTTTGGACTTTGGCCAAGTTTTTTGAAATAGGTTGGGGTGGGACCCAAACACCCAAGTCATCACCTTTTTGTCCACTCCCCAAAGCAACCTGCGCTGGCTTTTAGGCATGGTCCTATTTCTTTTGTTTTGGGGACTTGAACCTATGTTTTTTGGACCCTAAACTTTGCTCTTGCTTTATGCAAGCTCCCACATTCCCTTAATTTTCGCAGCCTTACCTTTTTGATGGTCCTTTCTTCCTTGGCACGTGGGTCAAGGAGGGAGTAGGATAGGAGAGTAGGTTAGGGATTTTAGTAGGTGGTTGCTAGAAATAAATTAAGGGAAGATTAGATTAGCATATAGTTTAGGTGAACTTTTAAATTGATTTTTTTGCTTAGCTTAGGGAAATTTCCTTATAATTTTTAATGTGTCATTTAATTGATATTTCAAGGAGATGGTAATATTATTTGTTATAGTACTATGTTATATATATATATATATATATATATATATATATATATATATATATATATATATATATATATAAATATATATATATATATATATATATATATATATATATATATATATATGAATAATTAATTTGTTATAGTATATTAATTAATTAATGTTATATTAATTAGTTAATATATTATAATTATTAATTAACAAAAAAATATATATATATTATTTAATTAAAATTGTTAATTAAATTTATTATTAAATGATATTTTATAATTTATCAATTGGTTAATAACCGCATTAATTAATTGGTATATTATAACTATTAGTTATTTAATATATGTCTCATCTAATTATTATCGTCATTCAATTGAATGTTTATTTTAGGAGATTATAACTTAAACTTTTCGAAATCGTTAATCAATATTTATAAAATGTTATTTAAAGAATGTTCTAGGCAACATTCTTTACACTCTAAATAATCTAGGTGGATATTAAATCAATAATTTTTTTGTTAGATTCAATTATTGAAACCTCATAATTCTTAAATACCTCTAGGTACCATTAAGAGAATAATTTATGCAAATAAGACCTTCCTAGATTGTAACCTAGTTGTAACTAGTAGGGTGACCTAATTGTGATTAGTTTATTTTAAGTTAATTCCTTGAAATAGGGTCACTCTAATAATTTAATAATGATTGGTTAACCTATTAGGAATCCTTGGATAGACCTTGTTGATCGAGAATAGATCATTCTATCCCTATTGAATTGGATTGCAACGTCACCACCTTCAATGAATATTTATCAACTAGTAACCATTTGGAAACCAACGTTGGTAAAGGACTTATTCTTCAGAGTCCTTTCAAACTATTGTTAGTGTCACCTATTAACCTGCAACTTAAACTTGGACTTAATTTACCCTTTAAAAAAAAAAAAAAAAGTTGGTGTGATTTTAGAGTAAATTTTTATGGGCATGACACATATAACAAGTTCTTACAGAGGAAGAAGATTAATTTTTCTTGGACTTACTCAGATATACTTGGATTGGAAACTAATCTCATTATGCATCACTTGTCTATAGATCCAGGTGTGAAACTAGTCAAACAAAAATTGAGAAAAATGCATCCTCGTATAGCTCTTTTAGTCAAAGCAGAATTAGAAAAACTCCTCAGCATAGGATTCATAATAGCTATTGATTATGCCAAATGGATATCTAATATTGTACCAATTTCAAAACATGACAAATCCATTTGCATCTACACCGACTTTAGAGATCTCAGTAGAGCATGCCCAAAGGATGATTTTCGACTCCTAAATATAGACATGATAGTGGACATAACCGCAAGTTATGAGATCTATTCATTGATGGATGGTTTTTCTAGATATAATCAAATCAAGATAGCTCCTAAAGTCTAGGAAAGGACTTCATTCACTTGGGCATGCGGTACCTATTGCTAGAACGTTATGCCATTTGGATTAAAGAATCTAGGAGCTACCTACCAAAGAGCTATGAAAACTATCTTTCATGACATGATGCATAAGAATATGGAATATTATGTGGATGAAACCTTGGCTAAATCTTAAAAAATAAATACACACTTAGGTGATTTGGAAGTCATTCTAGATCACATGGAATAGTTTCAACTAAGATTAAATCCAAAAAAATGTGCATTTGGTGTTACCTCTAGAAAACTTCTAGGGTTCATTATTTCAGCAAAGGGAATAGAGGTAGACCCTAAAAAATTTCAAACAATCAGGGATATGCCACCTCCTAAAAACATCATTCAAATGAGGAGTCTTCAATGATGCCTTCAATCTATAAGGAGGTTCATTTCACAACTAGTAGATAGAGCTCAACCTCTCAATAAGAACTCGCATAAAGGAGTTAAATATATCTGGAATGAGGATTGTCAGAAAAGCATGGACCAAATCAAACAATACTTGGCAAATCCTCCTATTCTAATGCCTCCTATCCTAGGGAAACCACTCATTCTATATGTTTTAGCAACATAATCTTCCTTGGGGGCATTATTGGCTCCACTTGATGAAAATGGGAAAGAAAAAGTCATATATTACATCAGTCAAACTCTTGTTCAATATGAGGTTAACTACACCAGTATTGAAAAAGCTTTCCTTGCAGTGGTGTTTGCTTCCCAAAATTTGTGACATTACATGCTTGCGCACACAATACACCTCATCGCAAAAATTGATCCTCTCAAGTATTTTCTCGATAAGGCTGCCCTCATAGGTAGACTTGTTAAATGGATGATGATTCTTTCAGAATTTGACATAGAATACATTGAGCGTAAAGCTATAAAAAGAAAAGCCATTGTAGATCAATTGGTTGATTTCCCAATTCAAGATAGTGTACCAATTTAAGTTGTCTTTCTAGATGAGCACATCATATACATGAATGAGAGAACATGGAAGATGTTCTTTGATGGATCTTTTATGCAAAATGGCTCAGGAGCTAGAGTGTTGTTTGTTTCTCCTCATGGTTACACAATTCCTAAGTCATACAAACTATTGTTCCCATGTACAAACAACATTGTAGAGTATGAAGATTTGACAAATGGGCTCAAAATGGCTATAGAATGGAGAATCATAGAGCTAAATATCTACATGGATTCATAGCTGATAATCAACTAGGTTAATGAAGAATATTAAACAAAAGATGAAAAACTGGTACCTTACAAGAAAATGGTTGATTCATTGAGATGGTATTTCACATTCGTCACATTTCAGAAAATCCCTAGAGTAAAAAATAAAGTAGCTGATGCTATGGCTACATTTGCTTCACTCCTCCAATTAGACCAACATGAGTTTAGATTTGAATTCCTGGTGGAAGAACTACACTATCCTATCTATGACTCCCAAGAAAGCCATGTCATTTGTACCCTTATTGGTCATGACTCATCCCAATGTGGTGCCATTTACTCATACCTCCATGATGGCATTATCCTCGATACCTTTAACCTCTTTGAACATAGAAAGCTTACCCAAAACACCTCTCGCCATACCCTTATCTCTGGTGATTTATATAGGAGGTGTCTATATGGGACACTTCTTAGATGCTTAGAAAAGGAAGAATCTGATCAGGCATTAGTTGATATTCACAAGGGCATCTATGGGGGATATTCCAATCATCTTTCCATGGCCCAAAGGTTTCATAGGGTGGGGTACTATTGGCCTACCATGTAGATGGACGTAGTAGCTTTTGCAAAATCCTATGAAAAGTATCAAAAACATGGTCACCTGATACATGCTCCAAGAGGGGAGCTTATTCCTTCTATATCTCATTGGTCATTTTAGCATTGGGCCTTTGATCTTGTTGGGTAGATTCATCCAAACTCATTAGGTGGACACAAATTTATCATCACTGCTACTGACTACTTTACCAAATGGGTAGAAGTTGTTCCACTTTCTGTTGCCTCGAGAAAGATAGTTTCTCTTTTCATCCTAAACCATATCATCTATCAATATGGCATGCCATCTGAGATCATCACTGACAATGGAGGTTAGTTCAAAAATAAGGACCTAAAGAAACTCTGCAAACAATTCAAGATTAAACAACATTGGTCCTCCATTTACTTCCCACAAGGAAATGGTCAAGCAAAGGCTTCAAATAAAAACATTCTCAAAATTCTCCATAGAACAGTTCATAAGAATGGTAGAGATTGGCATTTATAGATAAATCTAGCCTTGTGGGTGTATAGAATGAGTATTTGTACTCCTACATCAACTACTCCTTTTGCCCTTACTTATGGTGTTGAAGCAGTGTTACCTTTAGAGGTGGAGATTCCTTCACTTAGAGTTTCCATCAAGGGTCTAGTTATAGATTAAGACTACTGTGCCATGAGACTCCAAGAGCTAGAACTTCTAAATGAGAAGCATAAGGTATCATTTGACCACATGAGGGTTTACCAAAAGCATATGTCCAAAGCATTCAACAAAAAGGTTTTCCCTAGAGAATTCCAAGTGGGAAATCTTGTCCCACGTGAAAATCCTAAGAACCAACAACATAGAGATCAAAAGGGAAAATTTGAACCTAATTGGCTTGGACCTTACATCATTACTATAGCTTTTGGGATAGGTGCTTATTTGTTATCTACTGAAGAGGGAGAGCAGCTCCCTGATCCTATCAATGTCTTGCACCTGAAGAAGTTCTATCCATGATACATGTTCTATTTGGGGGCATCCTTTGTACATATTTATTGATCCTGAAAAAATTCCAAAAAAAAATAATCATATATGATGCTGAAAAAATCCTAAAAAGCATATAAAGTCCTGAAAAAATACAAAAAAATAAAAAAATGGCAAAAAATTCAAAAAAAATAGAAAAAGTGCCTTGGTGAAAACTTGGAAATAGGTACCTTGGTAGAAAAAATACAAAAAAATTGAAAAAACCAAAAAAATTTGTCAGGTGGTGAAAACCTGGAAATAGGCACTAGTTGAGGCCTTTGCACCCTTATTTCTTAGCACACATCCTCGACAGTTAACCTTTATCCATCATGCCTTGTCCTCATTTCCTTGGTTTGCAATTGGTCTTTGTCTTTGTCTAGGGGGTATAACTATATTAGCTTTGGTCTCTAGGATGCATTGGTCTTTAGGACACCTTGCAAATGGTGTTTTTCAACACCCTCCCAACTATGTTTTTCAACACTTTCCCAGCATCAAGTGTTTCTTAACACTTATCAGATATCCTACCCACAGTCTACCATGATATGATATTTTCCACTGGGAGATGCGATAATCAAAGTTTGATTCTTTGACCTACACACACACACACTTAAACACTTGACTCATTGAGACTTGCTTGACTTATTTCTTTGTGCGCTATCTATGATGCTTTCTTTGATGAGTTTTCTCTCCCTAATAGTTTTCGATGATGTTGAGCTAGAAGACTAGGGGCATGAGGACATGTTTTATCTATTTTCTTCTTTTTGGTATATTTTGTTGATCTTAACTATCATGAGCATTTTTGCTTGTTCCACTTGACACTAGGATCTACAATGTATTATCCTTGACTATTTTCCACAAGTGCATGCTTATAGTCATCTTGACTTTCTTGTGTCTTGATGCAAGCATAATATTTCTATACTAAACTTAGCGACCCTCACTGCACTAGTCATCTTGACCTATATATCTTTGATGCCTAGGTGAGATTCCCACATGCCTATCTGATATAGATCATATTTAGATTGACATAGTTATACTAGTCTGTATTGAATGATCTAGCAATCCTACCAATAATGCTCGATGATGATTATTAGAGACTAATGGCTTTGTAACCTTGTAAGTAAACCACTTTTTCATAGTAGCTTTCATTTTTATGTTCATGTTAGTTTAGTTTTGCATCTTTCATATGGGAAGAGCTCTCCTTTCATCTTTCACAGATTTGTTGGTCAACTACGCTCACACCTTTCACTTTTTCTTGATCATGTCTTTCACTCCTTGTCTTTCACATCACATCCTTTTCCTATCATCATAAGGGGTTAATCTTATCATCATATCTATATCATAAAGAGATCATTTTTAGAAACATGAGTCTATATCATAACATAAGACCTAAACATACATCTATAAGAGAGATTATACATGAGCATTTATAAGCATATATCATACATTTTGAGCAATATGACAACACAATAAAATTTAAACATCCATCACAAGTGGGACAAATACACAAGATACATCACAAATCCAATAAATCTCATATATATGTGTGTCATGATACAAAGTACAATGTTGGATCCAAAATTTGGATGATGTCCCAAGATATGACTCTATACATCTAATCCTAGACCTAAGTTTGACTCTCCCCATCACATGGTGGTGGTGGTGGTGGAGGTGGTGTTGTCACTCTATCTGGTACCACATCAGATCTTCCTACACTCTCGAAGTAAAATGGTCCACATTGTGCCATAGGTACAACTGCTATGTATAATCCATGATAGTAGGCTACTTGTACAACCTCTCTCTCAATCTCTACTGCATTAGCCTATGCTGCACTCTCCCACCGATCTATCTTGGCTCATGCATCTGCTAGCTACTAATCTTGTACAAAAATAGTGATCCTGAGCTGATGTATCTCAACCTCTAAAACTTGGATCTTGGCTCTGAGATCCTCCCATCCCCTCTTTGTAGGCCGATCCTATCCTGCATCCACCTATTAGAAAACTAATCTCACCGCATCCTCTCCCTCATCATCAGAAGCCTATCTCTGTAACCATCTCCAGGTACCTGATATTGATCCTAGTCCTCCCTCTCTAATCCTCCTTCCCCTATCTCCCTCATCCCCATCACTCCCATCACCAACCTATGCCAGTGGTTGTGCATTTGGAATAGTAAAATGTGGGAATGGTTGTCTCCACCACTCTATCCTGTAGGTTGCATCCACACTTGCATCTACCATATCGGGAAGGTAATCCCATGGTTCCCTACATATACCTACAGTCTCCTATGCTGCCTACTAGTAGTCTAGCATCAGTAGCCATCCCTCTCCCTCCTCATCCCTAGCCTAGGCATATGTGGTAGTCTCCGTAGGTACCCTTTTCTTTCATGCAGACTGCCTCCAAAATTGAGTGATCACAAATCTCTCAACTATCTTAGAGTGGTGGCCTAATAGTCACTGGCTACATAGCATATAGCCAAGCTCCCACTCTCAGCCACTCCACTACTCATAGGCCCCGTATGGTCTCCACTCAAAAGTTGTGAGCTCATCTAGGAGCCTCCTATAGTATGTGAGGTCTCCGCTATGGGGTTGGTTGATGAATCCTATATATCTATATATGTAGGGGCATCTCCACTCTCTAGGCTACACATGTGGGTACACAACTGTGATGTGCTCCCATGCCCATTCCTGTGCTAGAAAAACACCGCATGCCCATGTCTTACTATCCTTGTAGACTATCTCATGGAGCTCATGGTACATATCAGCTAGGATGGCTGGGCCCCATGCCATCCATTGAGGGTGTGCTATCAAATCAAAAACCAATCTTCCCTAGCCCAATGGGAACCATCTCTGGCTCTTGTCAGTGATATGGGCCTATGCAACTATCGATCACACTATGCATGGAACCATGTAATTGCAACCAAACTCCTCCATCAGCTAGTCCCAACTAAGGTGTCTATCAATTATGGTCACATCTTGGAACATGCCCTGGATGGCCTATCACCCCTCAGTCAAATCTTGATCATAATATACCTATGTCAATAGAAAAATCATGTCATTTTCTATCACATAGAAACTTTACATCTATGCACATTTAGAAACATGATTATACTCACTAGATCACCATGGCTAGATATCTGAAGGATCTGATAAACATCCTCTAGTGAGATCATCACCTCTCCAATTGGCAGATGAAAGGTGTTGTGCTCACTATGCCATCTCTTGGGCAATTTTGTCATAAAACTATGATCTACTCGAATATGGGGCATATCTAGCAAAAACCTAAATCCCATGCTAATCAGGTCATCTCTCTCGGGAGTATCTAGATCTCTGACACAACATAGTCTAGTCACTCTCGGAGCTTTGATAATTAGTGTTGGAAAAGTCTCCTACAAGCCATAACCCCAAACTAAATGTCAAAACATATCATGATGGATGTCTAAAATCAATACAAGAAATCTTAAATGCAAAAATTGTCTAGACCCATGTTATATTGTTCAAATTCAAAACATGTGATATTTCTTATTACACTAGTGCGATAATAGTTTTGGATATTGTATCATGTGATACTTTCCTCAATAGCAATGTGATACTATTTTTGTATATGATAGTTCACACAAGATCGCATGATATTTCATCCAATACCATGCGATACTGGATTGAACACCTATGTGATACTTTGTGGACCCGCGAACTATCACATGATAAAGATTATCAAAAGATTACAATACTTTAAAACCATCATATGAACTTTCACATCACTCTAATTTGATATATTAAAAAAATGCATTTTAAATGCTTTTAAATGCCATTAATGACTCAAAAACCTAGTTTTTCTAAAAACTTATTGGGGCACCATACCAAGGAGGCCGGTTGTGCAACCAACCAGACTTTAATCAATGTGTGTGGACTAGAATCATTGCTTGCTGGGCCATTTTCTCTCTTTAATCTCTCAAGGTTCTCAAATCATAATAAGACAAATGAATTTGAAAATGACCTTTTTACCCCTTATATAGAATTTTGACTTTTTGACCAATTTTCAAAACATCTCAGAATTTTAAATAAATTGCACCCCTAGATAATTTCAACATCCTAGATCCATTTTTAAGATTGAAATCAAAATCCAAGTTCATCTTGATAGTCAAAATCACATTTCAAATTTTCTCCTTCTTCTGTGCAGTTGGCTATCCATTTGAGGCCTAATCCTTCGATCTTTGTTGGGGCATCTTCATTTCTTCATCCCCATCTCTCTCAACCTTCTAGTCTTTCATTCATTTTTCATTGGCTTCTTCTCTCTGAAGTTTGACTTCATTTTTATCCTATATCTTTCTCGATCAAACCTAGTCAAACTGGGGCATATCTTCACTGCTTGATGGTTATCCTATCATCTTTCATCTTCGATTGTGATTTCTAGCAATTTGATCAAATTTATCAATTTACTATTTCTCCTCTACCTAATTTTGATTTTGATTTCGAAGGGGCAGTACCTATCAAACATCAATCCTTGATTCAGCTTATCAATCAAACCTTGAGATACTTATCTCTTATTTTGAGACTTGACAATCACCTATTTATAGGGGTGTTGGCCTTGTCTTTTTTTTCAAATAGCTTATCTTTGTCCTGTTGTGTTCCCATCCATCGAACACACATCTAGGTTGTTTTGTGATCCCAAATCGATCTCACACTTCAATTCCATTCTTTGACCACATGTGATCCCAAATCGATCTCACATTAGTCAAAGAGGGGCAAATGTATGCACCCTAAAATGGCCACCTAGACTTTGGGCCCCATTCTTCAATCTATCAAATGATGGAACCAATTTATCAATTTTCTGAATCAATATTGTCAAATTAAATCAATTTCCTTGATCAAATCCTAATTATATCATTTATTCAATTTTATTCTATGGGCTAACCATTTTATCCTAAGTCTTTATTTATTTAAAAGGAATTCCCTCCCCTTTTATTAAATAAAAAGCCCCCACTTTCCTCTTATCCTAAGTTGCACAAATAAAGTATTATTTCTATTTTATAAAAAAAAAGAGAAAAGGCCTTTTTGTCTCACATGGGGCACAAAAGTAAACACTTCTTTCTCATTGGAGGAGACTTGTGCACATGGATTGCTCCTCTTTCAAACTCCACCCTTGATCAAATCTTTTGCCTCTTAATCTCCATCATCTGTTGATTCTCATTTTTTATAAAAGAAGAGCTCTCTTCTCATTCTAGGATCCAACTTTTGAATACTAATCTTATGCTGCAAGATTTCTTGGTGACTTTGGAGCTTTGGAGATCTTCTTGAATTCTATCTTTCATTCTTGCATCGTAGCTTCATGTTTATTCTTTTTCAGCTTAGATATCCTTTCAAGTTCTAGCTTAGCTCACATAGCTTAATTAGCAAGGTTTGCAATACTTTCATTTCCATATCTTACTTGCATCTTCATCCTAGCATAGCATTGCATTGCATTCTCATCTTGATTCTTGAAGATATTGGCATTCTTTCCCTTGTCTCTTTGAATCTCCCATTGTGTGGTTTACTAGCAAGGTTATAGGCTTAATAGCTCTAGCTAAGAACATTCTTAATAGCCTTGTGAGTCCATGCCTAGGGAGCTCTAGGTCGCTTTCTCAAGGTTTCCAATCCATAGATGCTCTTGGAAGTAATGACTTAGAGAAGTGCACAATTTGAGTGTATAATGTATATTTTTTTGTAGTTTTTTTCCAATTAAATAATTAATTATGATTTTTCTGCTACAAATTATCCTGAATATAAAAACTCTCATGTATGACAACCTTAACCTAGTCTAAAATTCATCGCATTGAAAGAATTGTTTATTGTTATTGTATTATGTGAAGCATAGACTGTGATGTATACTTCAAATTTCAAAAATGTTATATTCTTTGAAATTAATAGTTGTTTTTCAATGATTCTATCAATCGGGACTTCTATTTCACATTGCCACTTTTTGGCATACCATGATCCTGCACATACCATAGTCTTTCATTCCAAACCTTTTCAACATTTCTTTAAGATATTCAGTCTAAGAGATAAAAATGTCATTTTTACTCTAATTTATTTGCATTCCAAGAAAGAATTTCATTTCACCTATCATGGACATCTCAAATTCATTTTCTATCTCTTTAGAAAATTTATCACATAGATCATCATTGCCTCCAAAGATAATATCATCAACAAAGACTTCTATTATTAAAACTCCATCTTCACTAGTTCTTAAATACAAATTTTGGTCAACATTACCTTCTCTAAATCCAATTTGAATTATTTGTCTAACCTTCCATACCAAGCTCTTAGAGCTCACTTCAACCCATATAGTGCCATCTTCAAATTGCATACCATGTCTCCAGCA
The DNA here is from genome assembly GCA_027943335.1 of Chamaecyparis obtusa. Taxonomy (NCBI): domain Eukaryota; kingdom Viridiplantae; phylum Streptophyta; class Pinopsida; order Cupressales; family Cupressaceae; genus Chamaecyparis; species Chamaecyparis obtusa. The sequence continues at coordinate 27,184 of BSBK01005172.1, forward strand.
TTGCCTAAAGGAAATCCATTAGATTGTTCTATATACACTTCTTCAAGATCCCCATTCAAGAATGGAGATTTCACATCCATCTGATATACCTTGAAGTTCTTATTTGGATCATAAGCCAAGAATAATTGCATAGCTTCTATTCTAGAAACAGTTGCAAATGTCTTTTAAAAATCTATGTCTTCTTTTTGTAAGTAACCTTTACACACCAATCTTGCTTTGTTTCTTACTACAACTCCTTCTTCATTCATTTTATTTTTGAAAAACCATTTAGTTCCTATTAGATTTTTGTCTTTAGGTCTAGGAACCAATTCACAAGTGTTATTTTTCTTTATCTGGTCTAACTCTTCCTTCATAGCATTTGTCCAGGATTCATCTCTACAAGCTTCATTTGTAGTCTTTGGTTTAACTTGAGAAATCAAACAAATTTCTTCTCTAGCCTTTGATCTATTCATTACTCCTTGATTAGAGTTACCAATAATTTGATTTTTAGGATTATTATTCTTTACATACCTCAGAGTCTTAGCAACCTCAATAGCCTCATTTGTGTCATCATCACAAGTCTCATTTTTACATTTAGCCTCAAAAATTTATTCTTCTTATGTATCAACAATCTCTTTGATCTTTGTAACTTGATTACGGTCATACATTTTCTCTTGTATCTGAAACCTTTCATCTATCTTCACATTGTTACTTTCAATAATCTTTCTTAATCTTAGATTAAAACATTTGTAAGCATTTCTCTTAGTAGAATAACCAAGGAAAATTCTTTCATCACTTCTAGCATCAAACTTCCCTATCTCATCATCTCTCATGATATAGGATTTAATACCAAATATTCTAAAATATTGTACAGTAGCTCTATGATTAAACCATAATTCATAAGGAGTCTTACATGTACCTTCTCTAATTTGAACTATGTTCAATGTGTACACTACTATCCCAATAGCATCTCTCCAATGTGATTGAGATACATTTCCTTCAAGTAACATTGTCCTAGTAGCATGAAGTATAGTTTTGTTTCTTCGTTCTTTAATCCCATTTTGTTGTGAAGTCCTAGGAGTAGATGTTTATCTTTGTATTCCATGCTCTTCATAGTAGAAATTGAATATGTTTGAAGTAAACTCTCCACCTCTGTCTGACGTCAAACATTTTATCTTTAGACCCGATTCATTCTCTACTTTTTCCTTGAATATCTTGAATTTATAAAATGCTTCTGATCTTGTAAGTAACCCACATCATTCTAGAAAATTCATCAACAAAAAGTATGAAATACCTTTCACCATAGTATGATTTTGTCCTTTTATGTCCACATAGGTCTATATGCACCAAATCCAACTTTCCTTTTGATGTATATGATTTTCTTTTGTAACTACTTTTAGTATGTTTTCCCATTACACATTCTAACATATAGTGTTAGATGGTGTCACAATCTTCAGTAGATCTCTTACTGCATTAATCAAACTTTCCTTCACAATATTGTCAAATTCAACCTGATAAAACCCTATGTTCCATAACTAACTATCATCTACCTTTGCAACAAAAAAGGAGGCTCCAGATGTATTTAATTCAAATACATTACCTCTAGATTTAGTACTAGTTGCAATCAACTTTCCTACCTTACTTCTGATAAAAAATTTACCACCATTGAATTGTAACTGAATCTCATTGTCCATCAACTCTCCAACACTCAAAAAGTTATGCTTAAGTCCATCAACAAGTAGTACATTATCAGTATTAGTTTTTCCATCTAGAGTAATAGATCCTACTCCTATTTTCAGTTTGGAAAGACTGTCTCCAAAATTTACAACACCACCATCATACTTTACTAATTTTACAAACTTTATTTTGTCTCAATTCATATGATGTGAACAACCACTATCTATTATCCATTCATATTTCTTATCAACATGTGATACTAAAGCCTTTTCCTTATGTATCAGTTCATCTTTAATAGAAAAAAATCCAATCTCCTCATAATCTAAATCATCATCACCAAAAATACCTTCACTAGCATAATAACATTCCTTATCCTTTGAATACTTAGACTTCAAAAACTTAGGCTTGTACTTAGGAACTCTTGCAGGACATTTAGATGCAAAATGACCTACCTTATTGCATGAAAAATATTTCATAGGTAATTTCCTTTCAAATTTACACTTACCTCTCTTTTCTCTTCTAGGAATCAGTGCAACAAGTTGATCCATCTTTCTTTCCTCTACTTCTATCTGTTCCCATTTCTTAGCATATTCCCCGAGCTCTTCTTTTAGGTTCTCACTATTGGTGCTCAGAAGTGCTAACATTATTCTCTTGTGTGCAGATGCTTTGAGTGAAGATTGAAATTTTGGTACATAATCTCCCATTTCAACAGCTTCAAACATAGTTAGCTTTGCAATCAACATCTCTTTGCTAAAGTTCATAGTCAAAGGTATAGTCTCTTGAATAGAAATAGCCTTAAACTTGTAAGTAGGTGTCAATGATCTAAGGATCTTCACAACAACTTCTTCTTCATCATAAGTGCATCCACGATTTCTAATTCCAACCACAAATTTTGTACCACTTTGAATATAATCCCTAATACTTTCATCATCATTCATTTCTAGCTTCTCCATATTTTTTTTCCACTTCTATAACTTTTATTTCTTGGTATATTTGTCTAATTTATATATTTCTTCCAATCTTTACCAAATATGGTGTGTCAAATCCAAGTATTTAACTTTAGTAAGTTCTCCTTCAGATAATACACTGATCAGTTCTTCACTTGTGACCATATTGTATGAGAATAACTTCTTTTCATCATCAGTAGCTGAGGGAAAGTCATTCTCAGTCTTCATAGTTACCTTATTCTTTGTAATCAACTAGTAGTCCATGGCCAAACATAGCAAATGAGTTTGCATCTTGTTCTTCCAATTGTCAACTTTTTCAAGATCAAATTTCAAGACTATCCTTCCTATAGATAGTCATCTCCAAGATCACCTCAAGTATTTAATATTTCTCTCTAAGGACCAATAGTTCTGATACCAATTACTACAAATAAAAGTCGACAATACAACTGGGAGGGGGGTGAAACAGTTGTATGATAGAATATTAAACATAAAACATAAAATAGAAGCAATATCAAATCCAATGAACATAATGAATTCTAACACAATAACATGATATTTTGGTCTTGGGGAAACCCTATTAAAGGTAAAAACCTCGGTGGGAAGTAGCACTCACAAATGATGTACTAAGAGTATAGTATCCTTGTTAGAAGATATAGCCTTATTAGGAGCTTATTGAAACATTACAGTACATAATCATTGTTAGAGGAAAGACCCTATTAGGAGTCAAGAAAGAAGGGTGGGATCACTACCCAAAGAAGGTTAAATCCACCTTTAGAACTCACTATTCACAACAAAAGTGTATATAAATAAATAGACAATCTTTTGAACTATCTGATAGCAACTATCATTTCTTGATCAGTTGTAATGAAGTACACTGGTAATCCTTTTCTCTACATCTAGCAGACATAAGCTCACAACTTTCACAATCTCCTTTACATCACATATATTCTCACATTTGTCTTTTCCAAAGAAAAGATCTTACATATATATCCTATTACATTCTACATGAACAGGTCAACCAATGAGGCTTTCCTAATATACAAACAATTACATAAACCCTTGTTAAGATACACACAATATCTAAAAACAAGTATACAATTATTACATTACAACAATTAAGGACTGACATCCTTAATTCGCATTCACCAAACAAAATGCATGCTTCAACTCTAAAGTTGGCTCCCAAATAAGTCTTCTCCAGATCACACCAGAGATGATATCCTCTTTCTTTCCATACCTTGCACTAATCATCCAACATTCTTTAGTACATTTTATTTCGTCTCTTATGCTCACATATACTGAATGTATACCTTCTATAAGATATACCAAAAATACAGAGACTCATTCTGTCAACTTCCACTGTCACAATCCAATAACCAGTCTTCACCAAAACATTTGTAACTTATGCATCATACATCATTACATGATGTGATCTTGAATATAAGATCATAACATCTTCCTGTACTCTCATCTAAATTCACACAACCTAAAACATCCGTACAGTGAATGTACACTATAGTAACTAGCCTGTACTATTCATAGATACATATGTTAACATGAATGAGAAAACACTAATGACAAAAACAACAACTCTAGCATCACTCAACGTAGTGATTAAACATGTTAAATGTATCAACTATTTCCCCAATGTATTATCTATATCCAAAAATGAATGTCTATACATGGTTTACCTAGCTTTATAGGATGTTACTTATGTGATTTCAGTACTTTTCTTGTACTTGTGACCTTCTTATGAGGCTACGGCTCATTCTGATGACAACATTTAAACAAATATAACATTTAAGTATAATTCTAATATATTTAATTTATTATACTTTAAATTATATTTGTATAAATACCTTTCAAGATATTTGAGATAGGTTCCAACTTCATTAGAGTTAAGATGTAGATTCTATATTTTGGGGATTTTTGAAAAATTCTAGAGTTAGCCAAATTTTAGGCACAAGAGGGTTTCGTAGACCTAGAAATAAACCATGAAATATTGTGTTAAAGCACATGGATATTTATATCACCTATGTATGTTCAATACTTTTTTTTTAGGTTATATGGTGTACTTATGATGCTTCTACACTTGGCATATACTTGAGCTCATTTTATGAGGCTAGAACTCATCTCGGTGGCATGTGTGCATGGGAGGTCTCCCTAGACCTATAAATTAGCCATGTAATTTTGTATTTATGCATGTGAAAATTTTAATGCTATTCTTTGAGGTGTCTTGTGAAAGAAATCCTTCATATGGTTCTTGTTATGTACATAGATAAGGTTAGGACATGCTCTGAGGGCCTGAGTGTGTTGGGGAGTTTCCTAAACCTATGGATCAGGACTTGGAAATATAATATGGTATCTTTGGATTGTGATTGGGTAAGAGACTAGGAACCCTAGGTGAGTGAATCACCATAGGTGATGGAACCCTAAAGTGGTTTCCATAGAATCCTATGGGTGGGTTTGTAAAAAGTGATAACATTAAAAATTAACTTGAGAAGGGGGGATGCAAAAGATAATGAAAGAAAATATTATAAGGCCACACATACCTGATTGGAGTACTGGGACTAGGGATAATTAGTAGGGTGGATCCCTATTTGTAAAGGGGGGACCGAGGTTACATGGTTGCTAGGGCAGATCTAAATACACAGGTTGTGTGATGACACTCACTTAGGTGGTATCCTAGAATCTTGACCTCGGTGTTATAGTATGATGGTATTTTATGTGTTTTATTCTTGTTCTTTTGAGTCTTGGATTTATTGGTATTTGAGACTTAGATTTCCTTAAGCTCTTGAGAGAAACTTGGTTCTATATCCTAGCATGGGGGGAGAAACTTTACTAGTTTCACATTGTTGGGTGGAAAATCTCTTTCGAGGTATTGCTCATGGTTCATGTCATGGCTTTGATTATGAGTTTTTCAGTGATGAATTTTTCCTCTCTTGTATCATGCATCTCTATCTTTTCAAATCAAGGTGTAAATATTTAATGTAAGCCTTTGGTAAACTTGATGTAATTATCTCTTTGTATGCCTTCCAGCCATGTACACATAACTATAATTCTAATTATGTTGAAAATGGAAATTGTAAGAAAGAAGATATGTATATGGGAAGGGTAGTATTAGGAATCTCAAAAGGGGATTAAATATTGGTTAATTAGTTATGGATTATAATTAAGTAACTTTCCTACCCTATGTATCTTGTGAGTTTTAAATGAAATTGAAATTAATGATTCTATGTAAGTATTTTCAATACAATACATGCAAACTTCTTAAAGGAAACTCATTTTCATATGTGGATTAGTGAAAAGATATGCTAAGGGTAAGGGTATCTCCTGGTGAAATAATAAGTGAAAGGAAATATGTATGTCATTGAAAGTAGTAATGAGATGTAATTTTTGATAGTGCTCTTAATTGTATAATTTTAATGTGTATGATGTAAGGTTATTTAAACTAGGTTTTAATCTCAACTTTGAACTAGATTTATAGAAGGTTATAGATGATAATTTGTGGAAATTAAACTTGTGGCAAAAATGATTCAGTGAATGGTTTATTTTTTTGAAATTAGTAGCAATAAAAGGGTGTTGGCCCATGGAACATAAAGAGGTTAACTAAGAGAATTAACATAAAATTAATCCAACTTAGAGAGAAATAGTAGTATAAGATAAGCACACATAGCTTCTACCTCTATCAAAAACATAAAAATAAAATTCAATCCAGCACACCCACTGCATATCGAACATCCATGAAATAGTCTTAGTAAAATCCAATAGTAAAATGAAAATATGCCATGCAAGGCTAAAAACTATACTTAAAGTCCTAATTATATGGAAATTAACAAAGGCCATCCAAAAAAATGCCTAGAAATAGCCCCAATCTCTGTCATCATATATTCATCAAATAGTAGAGTCATTTCCTGTCCCATAAGCACTTAGATAGCAACAAGTCCGCCCACTCCTTTTTCAAAAATTTGAAGAGATCACAGTTTCCTTCGATAGACTCATTCCCCTCTGAAGCCTTCTAATTGAGAAGGCAGAGCATCATAGCAGATACATGGATCACCTTGAGAGTGAATTTAATAACATCTTCTAGTGTTTTGTTGGTTTTATCAAGGTCCTGGGTGAGCTTTTCCATAGTGTTTCCTAGGGATGCAAATTGGTAATTAATTCTTCCCATCAGGCCACTACCCATAGTCTCTTTACCACCAACGGGGTCCTTTTCTAGATTTTCCTCCTTAGCCATGGTAGTTTTGATATCTTCCTCCACCTTGTTTTCTACCTAATCAGAACCATTTTCCAACCCTTCTCTACCCAGAGATCCCATAGAGGCGTCCTCTTGACTCATGAGCTCTTTGATAGCTTTCTTTCTTTTCTCTTTGGCAAGATGAGAGGAGAAATAGGTAGAGCTAGGTTGGGGATCAATATTTAGAGGGAGATCCTAGTTAATGATGATTTTATTTTGTTTTTTGGGAAGGGGCTAAGATAAATCTCATGGGATAAGGGCATGTTTGGGGCTCATCTAGAAAATAGGGGTCCTAACATGTGATAAGGGGTACTAGGACCCCTAACAAGTCCCCATGACCCTTTTCAACACATTGGAACCCTCAAGTGTGTCCTTAGAGGTCCTACAACCCCTCTGAACACACATGAGAATTCAAATGTGTTGAAAGGGGTAATGGGGACTTCCTAGGTGTCCTATTTTGCCTTATCATGCGTTAGTACCCCTAGGAAGTCCCCATGACCCCTTTGAACACATTGAAAAGCAAAAGTTTTTCTAAAGGGGTCATAGGACCCCTTAGGACACACTTAAGGGTTCCAATGTGTTGAAAGGTTTCACGAGGACTTCTTAGAGGTCCTAACACATGATAAGGCATACTACGACCCCTAGGAAGTCTCCATGACCCCTTTTGACACATTGGAACCATCAAGTGTGTCCTACGGGGTCCTACGACCCCTTAGGACACACTTGATGGTTTCAATGTGTCGAAAGGGGTCATGGTGACTTCCTAGGGGTCCTAACTTGTGGTAAGGCATACTAGGACACCTAGGAAGTCCCAATGACACCTTTCCACACATTTGAATGCTCAAGTGTGTTTAGAGGGGTCGTAGGATCCCTGGGGACACACTTGAGGGTTCTAATATGTTGAAAGGGGTCACAGGGACTTCCCATGGGTCTTGGTACACCTTAGCATGCCTTATGACCCCTAGGAAGTCCTCACAACCCCTTTTGACACATTGGAACCCTCAACTATGTCTTAAGTGTGTTGAAAGGGGTCGTGGGGACTTCCTAGGTGTCCTAGTATGCCTTATCACACATTAGGATCCCTAGGAATTCCCCATGATCCCTAGGAATTCCCCATGATCCCTTTTGACACATTTGAAAGCTCAAGTGTGTCTAAAGGGGTCATAGGACCCCTTACAACATAGTTGAGGGTTCTAATGTGTTGAAAGGGGTCATGGGGACTTCCTAGGGGTCCTAGCGCATGCTAAGGAATACTAGGACACCTATGAAGTCCCCATGACCCCTTTGGACACATTAAAATGCTCAAGTGTGTCCTAAGAGGTCCCCATGACCCCTTTTGACACATTTGAAAGCTCAAGGGTGTTTGAAGGGGTCATAGGACCCCTTAGGACATAGTTGATGGTTCCAATGTGTTGAAAGGGGTCAAGGGGACTTCCTAGGGGTCCTAGCGTGTGATAAGGAATACTAGGACACTTAGGAAGTCCCCATGACCCCTTTGGACACATTGGAATACTCAAGTGTGTCCTAAGGGGTCGTAGGACCCCTTAGGACACACTTGAGGGTTTGAATGTGTCGAATGGGGTCATGGGGACTTCCTAGGGGTCCTAACACATGATAAGGCATACTAGGACAGCTAGTAAGTCCCCATGATCCCTTTTGACACATTTGAATGATCAAGTGTGTTTGGAGGGGTTGTAGGACCCCTTAGAACACACTTGAGGGTTCCAATGTGTTAAAAGGGGTCATGGGGACTTCTTAGGGGCCCTAACATGTGATAAGGCATACTAGGAAACCTAGGAAGTCCCCATGATCCTTTTTGATAGATTTTAATGCTCAAGTGTTCCCTAAGGGGTCCTATGACCCCTTCAGACACACTTGAGCTTTCAAATGTATCGAAAGGGGTCATGGGGACTTCCTAGGTGTCCTCATGACTCCTTTCTTTCCTCTCCCTCTCTCCTCTCTCTCTCTCTCATCTCTCTCTCTCTCTCCCCTCTTTCTCTCTCTAACATTATTTGGACGTGAGTCAAATAATGTTCAAAAAATTTTGTGACACACATCCAACATTGAAAATATCACAAAGAGCTTTTGAAGCCCTAAAGCCTTTTTTTTGTGTGCCTCTTAAGATTTGAAATACTTGTTGTTGCAAATATCATGTGGAGTTTTCAATGCACAATGAACTATTACAATCGATTCATTCTACTTTGCATAGTAGTGAAATGTTGGAGGAGTGTGGTGCAAGGGCTCTTCCAAAATCATCAAGAGACTTGCTAGATCATTTTTTATGTCCTAGAGGAGATGGATGTTTCTTTTATAGAAAATATTACTTAAATGAGAAGTGCTCAGAGTGTGGTGGGCTAGTGAATTTTGTTGAATGTTTTCATGAGGGATATGAACATGATTTTGGAAAGACTATTATCCACAAAAAGGTAAATGAAACCATTAAATATACTTTAAAAAGTGGAGGTGAAGGCTCTAGATGTGAGTTGTTTACTAAAGAATACAATGTAGCTAATTTTATTTCAGATTTTAGGAAGATTTTTTTTTACAAGTATGCAAGGCATAGTCACAAGTCATAGTGGTTGGATCAACAATTCAAGATGTGTTATGAAACTTTCCCAATTGACACTATTATATCAGTTGTTGACTTTTTAGAGAACTATATATTACAACCCCAAAATGAGTTGCAAGATCAATATTACAATTGATGCAAAATTGGAAATATAAAACATGTTTACTTACTATGAATGTTGTATCCTTATATAATTTGTATCATCTTAATTTTTTATGCTTATATTTATATTGTCTTAATTCCATTACATTTGTATCATTAGATGATGTAATAGTTGAAGTCATTGAGTCAAAATTGGTCAAATGTGTCCAAAGTAAAATGATGATTCCCTAGGTGAAGGGATAGTGTTCAAGGATTACATCTTGGCACCAAATGGACTATGCCATTAGTTCTAGTTGGGTGGGTAAAAGATAGGAACAACCCCATTTTTACCACTAAGTCAATAGAATGTTTCGGGCCACGCTAGACCAAAGTGTCCCCAACTAGCACTAAGCATGATTGGGCAGAGAACTTTTGAGGCTCATAACTCAGACTCTCTAAGAGGTATTGGAGATTTGTGAGATGCTACATGATGGAAATTTCTAGGCCTACAATAACCTCTCTCCATTTTTTGAGATTCAAATTTGTTTGAATTTGGTACACCAGTCTCACTTGATGCCAAAAATTGCAGTGAGGGTTAGTTGAAAATTGCACCAATGCATTAATTCCAAACCGTTCATCCCAACACTGAATGAACTAAGCCATTAGCTCTAGTTGGGATATGGAATGTTAGGCACAACCTCATTTTGACCACTGAGTTAGGAAAACATTGTGAGCCATGCCAGACCAAAGTGTCCCCAAAGTGCACTAAGCAAGATTGGGCAAGGAACTTTCAAGCTTGTAAATAGGACCCCATGAGAGGTATTGGATATATGTGAGATTCTATAGGATGAAATTTTAGAGGCCTACAATAATCTCTCTTTGGTCATGGAGATTCAAATTTGTTTGAATTTGGCATGCCAGTCTCGCTCGATGCCAAAATTTGCAGTGATGGTCAATTGAAAGTTGCACCAATGGATTACTTCCAAACCATTCATCCCAACACTGAATGGACTATGCCATTTGCTCTGGTTGAGTGGGTAAATGCTAGGACATCCTTGTTTTTACCACTAAGTCAGGAGAACATTCTAGACCACACTGAACCAAAGTGTCCCCAAGGTGCACTAAGCACGATTGGGTAGTGAACTTTCGAAGCTCGTAACTCTTTCCTTGTGAAGGGTATTGGAGATCCGTGAAATGCTATAGGATGAAGCTTCTAAGGTGTACAATAAGTTCTCTCCCTTTTGGGAGATTCAAATTTGTTTAAATTTGGAACATCAGTCTCGCTCGATGCCAAAACTTACAGTGAGGGTTAGTTGAAAGTTGCACTAATGGATTACTTCCAAACCATTTGTCCTGGCACCAAATGCACTATGCCATTGGCTCTAGTTGGGCAGGTCAACACTAGGGACAACCCCATTTTGACCACTAAGTTAGCAAAAAAATTTGGACCACACTAGACCAAAGTGTCCCCAAGGTGCACTAACCATGATTGGGCAATGAACTTTTGAGGTTCACATCTCAGAACCCGTGAGATGTATCAGAGATCTGTGAGATGTTACAAGATAGTTTTTTGAGTCCTACTATAATCACTCTCCATTCTAGGAGATTCAAATTTGTTTGAATTTGGCATGCCAGTCTCAGTTGGTGCCAAAACTTGCAGTGAGGGTCAGTTGAAAGTTGCATCAATGGATTACTTCCAAACCGTTCTTCCCAGCACTAAAGGCACTACACAATTAGCTCCAGTTGGGTGGATAAATGCTAAGAAGAACCCCATTTTGACCACTGTGTTAGTAGAACATTCTAGACCACACTAGACCAAAGTGTCACCAAGGTGCACTAAGCATGATTAGGCAAAAAACTTTTGAGGCTCATAACTTGGACCCCATGAGAGGTATCAAAGATCTATGAGATGGAATAGGATGAAATTTCTAAAGCCTAAAATAACCTTTCTCTATTCTGGGAGATTCAAATTTGTTTGAATTTGGCATGATAGTCTCACTCAATGCCAAAACTTACAGTGTGGGCCAATTGAAAGATGCACCAATGGATTACTTCCAAACTATTCATCCTGACACCGAATGCACTATGAAATTAGTGAAGGTTGGGTGGGTAAATGCTAGGCATAACCCCATTTTGACCACTAAGTCAGCAGAATATTTCAGACTATGTCAGACCAAAGTGTCCCCAAGGTGCACTAAGCATGATTGGGCATCAAAATTTTGATGCTCATAACTCACACCCCATAATAGGTATAAGAGATCCATTAGATACTAAAAGATGATGTTTCTAACACCTAAAATAACCTCTCTCCATTCTGGGAGATTCAAATTTGTTTGAATTTGTCATGCCAGTCTCACTCGATTCCAAAACTTGCAGTGAAAGTTAGTTGAAAGTTATACCAATGGATTACTTCCAAACCATTCATATTATAATTGAATGTGATAGGCAATTAGCTTTTTTTGGGTGGGTAAATGGTAGGAACAACCCCATTTCAACCATTGAGTCAGAAAAATGTTTTGAACAACGCCAGACCAAAATGTCCCCAAGGTGCACTAAGCACGATTAGGAAATGAACTTTTGAGGGTAGTAACTCAGACCCTATGAGAGGTATCTAAGATCCATGAGATACTATAGGACATCATTTATGAGGCCTACAATAGCTTCTTTTCATTTTGGGAGATTCAATTTTTTTTGAATTTGTCACGCTAGTCTCTCTTGATGCCAAAACTTGTAGTGAGGGTCAGTTTAAAGTTGCACCAATGGATTACTTCCAAAGCATTCATGCCAACACCAAATGCACTATTCCATTAGCTCTAGTTGGGTGGGTAAATATTAGGCACAATTCTATTTTGACCACTGAGTCAATAGAACGTTTCAGACCACGCTAGACCAAAGTGTCTCCAAGGTGCTCTAAGCATGATTAGGTAGTGAACTTTCAAGGCTCATAACTCAGACACCATGATACGTATCAAAGGTTCATGAGATGATAAATGATGGTGTTTCTGAGGCCTACAATAACCTCTCTGCATTCTACGAGATTCAAATTTGTTTGATTTTGGCATGCCAGTCTCGCTCGATGCCAAAACTTGTAGTGAAGGTCATTTGAAAGTTGCACCATTGGAGTACTTCCAAACTGTTCATCTTGACAGTAAATGGACTATGCCATTAGCTCCAGTTGGGTGGGTAAATATTAGGCACAACACCATTTTGACCACTGAGTCAGCAGAACATTCCGGACCATGCCATATCAAAGTGTCCCCAAAGTGCACTACGCATGATTGGGTAGAAAACTTTCAAGGCTTGTAACTCAGGCCCATGAGTGGTATTGGAGATCTATGAGATGCTAAAAAAAAACATTTTTGAGGCCTACAATAACCTCTCTCCATTCTAGGAGATTGAAGTTTGTTTGAATTTGGCACACCAGTCTCGCTCGATGCCAAAATTTATAGTGAGGATCAGTTGAAAGGTGCACCAATAGATTACTTTTGAACCATTCATCCTGGCACTGAATGGACTATGCTATTAATTTTGGTTGAGCAAGTAAACACTAGGGACAACCCTATTTCAACCACTAAGTCAGAAAAATATTCTGGACCACGCCGAACCAAAGTGTCCCCAAGGTGCACTAAGCATGATTTTGCAGTGAACTTTCAAGGCTCATAACTCTGACCTCATGAGAGGTATTTAAAATTTATGACATGTTAAAGGATGATTTTTTTGAGGCCTACAATATCCTCTATCCACTCTGAAAGTTTCAATTTTTTTTGAATTTGGCATGCCAGTCTCACTTGATACCAAAACTTGTAGTGAGGGTTAGTTGAAAGTTACACCAATGGATTACTTCCAAATTTTTCATTCAAGTAGTGAATTCACTACTCCATTAGCTCTAGTTGGGTGGTTAAGTGCTAGGCACAACCCCATTTTGACCAATGAGTCAGAAAAACATTCCAGACCACACCGGACCAAAGTGTCCCCAAGGTGCACTAAGCATGATTGGGAAATGAACTTTCAAGGCTCATAACTCAGATCCCATGAGAGGTATTAGAGATCTATGAGATGCTACAAGATTTAATTTTAGAGGCCTACAATAACCTCTCTCAATTTTAAGAGATTCAAATTCATTTGAATTTGGCACACTAGTCTCCCTCGATGCCAAAACTTGCAGTGAGGGTTAGTTGAAAGTTGCACCAATAGATTACAAAAAAATCATTTGTCCTGACACTAAATATATTATGCCATTATCTCTAGTTGGGTGGGTAAATGCTAGGCACAATCCCATTTCAACCACTGAGTTAGCAAAACATTCTGGACCATGCCAGACCAAAGTGTCCTCAAGGTACACTAAGCATGATTGGGCAGCGAACTTTTAAGGCTCATAACTCAAACCCAATGAGAGATATCAAAGATTCATGAGATACTACAAGATGAAATTTTTGAGGCCTACAATAACCACTATCCACTCTGGGAGATTCAAATTTGTTTTAATTTGGCACGCCAGTCTCACTCGATGCCAAAACGTGGAGTGATTGTTAGTTGAAAGTTGCACCAATGGATTACATCAGAACCATTTGTTTTAGCACCAAGTGGATTCTTCCATTAGCTCTAGTTGGGTAGATAAACATTAGGCACAACCCCTTTTTGACCAATGAGTCAGCAGACAGTTCTAGACCAAGCCAGACCAAAGTGTTCGTAAGGTGCACTAAGCATGATTGGGTAGCAAAATTTTGAGGCTCATAACTCAGACTTCATGAGAGCTATCAAAGATCTGTAAGATGATACAAGAAAAAATTTCCAAGGCCTACAATAACCTCTCTCCATTCTAGGATTTTTAAAATTGTTTAAATTTGGCAGGCCAATCTCACTCGATGCCAAAACTTGTAGTGAGGGTTAGTTTAAAGTTGCACCAATGGATTTCTTCCATACCATTCATCCCGACACAAAATTCACTATTCCATTAGCTTTGGTTTAGTGGGTAAAAATTAGGCCCAACCCCATTTCAACCGTTGAGTCAGTAGAATGTTCCAAACCACGCCAAACCAAAGTGTCCCTAAGGTGCACTAAGCATGATTGGGTAGCGAACTTTCGAGGCTTGTAACTTAGACTCCGTGAGAGGTATCAGAGATCCATCAGATGCTACATGATGTAATTTTTGAGGCCAACAATAATCTCTCTCTCCATTCTGGAAGATTGAAATTTGTTTGAATTTGGCACGCAAGTCTCGCTCAATGACAAAACTTTTAGTGAGGGTGAATTGAAAGTTCCACAAATGGATTACTTTTAAACCATTCATCTTGACACTAAATGGACTATGCCATTAGCTCTAGTTGGATAGGTAAATTCTAGCTATAATTATTTTTTCACCATTGAGTTAGTAGAACATTCTAGGCCATGCTAGACCAAACTGTCCCTAAGGTGCACTAAGCATGATTGGGTAATGAAATTTCAAGGCTCATAACTCAGACCCTATCAAAGGAATCAAAGATCCATAAGATGCTATAGGATATAATTTTTAAGGCCTACAATAACCTTTCTCCATTCTCAGAGATTCACATTTATTTGAATTTGGCACACCAGTCTCGCTCGATGCCAAAACTTGGAGTGAGGGTCAGTTGAAATTTGAAACAATAGATTACTTCCAAACTATTCATCTTGGCATCGAATAGACAATGCCATTAGTTTTGGTTGGGTGGGTAAATGCTAGGGACAACCCTATTTTGACCATTGAGTCAACAACACATTCCAGACCAGGCAGGACAAAAGTGTCTCCAAGGTGCACTAAGCACGATTGGGCAATGAACATTTGAGGCTCATAAGTCAGACCTCGTGAGAGGTATTAAAGATCTGTGAGAGGCTAAAAGATGATGTTTCTAGGGCCTACAATAACCTCTCTCCATTTTGGGAGTTACAAATTTGTTTGAATTTGGCACACCAGTCTTGCTCGATGCCAAAACTTGTGGTGAGGGTCAGTTGAAAGTTGTACCAATGGATTACTTCCAAACCATTCATCTTGACACTGAATGCACTATGCCATTAGCTCTAGTTGGGCTGGTAAATGCTAGGGATGACCTTGTTTCGACCACTGAGTCAATAGAACATTCCGAACCACAGCAGACCAAAGTGTCCCCAAGGTGCACTAAGTATGATTGGGCATCAAACTTTTGAGGCTCATAACTTGGACCCCATGAGACATATCAAAGATCCATGAGATGCTATAGGATGAACTTTTTGAGGCCTACAATAATCTCTCTCCATTCGGGAGATTTAAATTTATTTGAATTTGGCACACCAGTCTCCCTCGATGCCAAAGCTTGGAGTGAGGGTTAGTTAAAAATTGGACTACTAGATTACTTCCAAACCATTTGTCCTAACATTGAATGGACTACATCATTAGCTCTGGTTAGGTGGATAAATGCTAGGCTCAACTCTATTTCAACTGATGAGTTAGAAAAATGTTCAGTGCCAAGCCAGACCAAAGTGTCCCTAAGGTGCACTAAGCACGATTGGGTAGTGAAATTTCAAGGCTCGTAACTTAGACCCTGTGAGAGGTATTAGAGATCTATAAGATGCTACAAGGTAGGGTTTCTGAGGTCTACAATAACCTCTATCAATTTTGGGAGATTCAAATTTGTTTGAATTTGGCACACCAGTCTCGCTCGATGCCAAAACTTGTAGTGAGGGTCACTTAAAAGTTGCACTAATGGATTACTTCCAAACCATTCATCCTGGCATAGAATGGACTATGCTATTAGCTCTACTTGGGTGGGTAAACACTAGACACAACCCCATTTAGACCACTTAGTTAGTAGAACATTCCAGACCACGTCAGACCAAAGTGTCCCCAAGGTACACTAAGTATGATTGGGTAGGGAACTTTTGAGGCTTGTTACTCAAACCCTATGAAATGTATCTCAGATCCATGAAAGGGTACAAGGAGATGTTTCTAAGCCCTACAATAACCTCTCTCCATTTTGGGAGATTTATTTTTTTTGAATTTGGCACACCAATCTCGCTCAATGCTGAAACTTGTAGTGAGGGTCAGTTAAAAGTTGCAACAATAGATTAATTCCAAATAGTTCACCCTGGCACTGAATGGACTATGTCAATAGCTCCGATTGGGTGGTTAAATACTAGGAACAACCCCATTTCAACCATTGAATAAGTAGAATGTTCTGGACCATGCCGGACCAAACTGTCCTAAAGGTGCACTAAGCATGATTGAGAAGAGAACTTTTGAGGCTCATAACTTAGACTCTGTGAGAGGTATCATAGATTCATGAGATGCTACAAGATGATGTTTTTGAGGCCTACAATAACCTCTCTCCATTTTGGGAGATTCAAATTTATTTGAATTAGGCACACCAGTCTCGCTCGATGCCAAAACTTGGAGTGAGGGTCAGTTGAAAGGTTGACCAATGGATTACTTCCAAACCATTCATCTAGGCACCAAATGGACTGCGCCATTAGCTTTGGTTGGGTGGGTAAATGCTACGTACAACCATATTTCTACCATTGAGTCATCAGAATGTTCCAGGCCACGCTGGACCAAAGTATCCCCAAGGTGCACTAAGTAGGACTGGGCAGGGAACTTTTGAGGGTCATATCTTAGACTCTGTGAGAGGTATCAAAGGTCTATGAGATGCTATAGGGTGGTGTTTCCAAGGCCTAGAATAACTTCTCTCAGTTCTAGGAGATTTAAATTTGTTTGAATTTGACATGCTAGTCTCCCTCGATGCCAAAACTTGCAGTGAGGGTCAGTTGAAAGTTGCACTAAGCATGATTCTTTAGCAAACTATTGAGCCTCATTTCTCAAAACCCATGAGAGGTATCAGTGATTTGTGAGATTCTATAAGACCATGTTTCTTAGATTTTCCTAGTGTATTTGCATGGGTACAGGTAGAGTATTGATATTTTGTCTAAAAGACCAATATGGTTTGATATTGCCAAAAGGGTGTTTGATTATTGTCAAAATGGTGTTTGATTATGTATTTAGGCCAGTTTCAAGTCTTTTAGCCATTGGGAGTTAATGGTAAGTCTACAAACCTTGAAACCACTTTAATAGATATCCTTATATACCTCAAATGATCAATTACACCTGTGAGCACATGTAGCACATAAAGCGCACACATATATTTTCTTAAGTCATGAAGCATACATGTAGCACATAAATTATAAATCATACAACATGAATTCACTTAAGTCATGCAGGTAGCCCATACATGTGAATTTAGCTTATGAATCTTATACTTGAATATATATGAATATACTTAAGGCATAAATTGTACACATGAGTACATACATCAAAGCATATTTACATACTAACAATGGATAAATGAAGACACAATTAACAAATTGGATCAAATATCAGGTTTCATATATATATCAAAATGAACAATAATTTTGTACATATTTATATGTCAACATATCTAGATACAATGTGGCATACGCCATCTCAAAATATGTCATATGAAATCTCAAAATTAAAAGTTCAACTACAAATATTTCTAGGACATCCTATTCTATTGGTGGATCATGAAAATGGAGCCTCTTTGAAGTACTCATTGGCTCTAATGGATCCTGCATTCAAACACAAAAGTGAAACCCCAAGTTAGATTAAAATTTAGAATCATAGTCAACAATAATAAATAAAATTTAAACTAAAATTGAACTCTCATATACCTCGCCTCTCTGTCTCCTCATGCTGACATGAGACCTAATATATGTCCTTGGTAGCACAGGAATAGTGCCACCAATGATGACTCCCACCTATATATGTTTGCGAACATGAGATTGATCTACGAGTTATAATATTTAATGTTTAAAACTTGGTAGAAAATATATGTTTACAAAATAATTGAATTAACATTAAAACATACCTATGTTGAACTTTCTTCAGGGATTGTTCACTGAGTCATCAATGATACAAACCCTTTCCATTCTAGCTCCCTCAAACTAGGAGTGACCTACAAAAGTCAAACAAATACTTTATATTATCATAACTTGACCATATTATATATACTTGATAGAAAAATACACACAAATAACTTTAGAAATGTACATTTCATGGGGCTATCACTCTGAATGAATATGCATGACTCTATCATGATGATAGGGTCTCACGACATCATCACATACCACTCTCTATCAAATAAACCATGTAAATTAAAAATGAGTACGCACAATTGACAAGTATACATGTATGCATAAACAAACTAAATTATTTAATTACCTTTCCTTTATCAACAGCTGACACCTACACCCCCTCACATTGCCCCCTAGTGGCAACTGGTGACACCTGCATCAATATGTAATAGATAATCATAAAAATTAGAAAAAAAATGTACATATACTATTATCATAATTTAAAAGGAAACTAATGAGTAGATTAAAACATATGTACCATGGAAGAGTCAAGACCAAATGATATGGCTAAAAGCATGGACCCATCCACCTATATGCCATCTCCTCCTCTCTCATCAACTAAACATAAATGTAACACATAAAAAGACATAAGTGGGAAATTATTATTAAAAAATTCTACTAAAAATATGAATAATAATATTTAAAAACAATGTAAAAAGTGAATGGGTTACCCTTACCATAACAGTGGGAGTCCATGGCACTATAGGCTCCTGATGCACATCTCCATGAGTTGCTTCAGTGCCTGTAGTACATTGTGTAGAATCTTCCCCATCAAAGCCAAAATTATATGAATCACTATCAGTCAGGAGACCAAAGTACATACACTTGCATATAATGCAAGTGTGGGGCACACAAACATGTGAGCTCGTGGAAGCACCAGAAGCATCAGGACAAGGAGGCAACAATGTTTTTCTCTATGTAACTAGTAGATCAATCAAGGTGTGAATGGCTTGAATAGTCTTTGTGATGGCCTCAACAATAATGTCTAGATGCTACATAGTGGGAGGTGGAGAAATCTTGGGAGCAGGGACATATGTGTAGGTTTTCACCCATTGTGCACATAGCCTATCTTGTAGAGTGCCTAAACCTACACCCTGGTTCGGTCTCATACTCCAATAATTCACCTTGTGATGGAGCACAAATTCAACATACAATTTTATAATAAAATAAAATGGGACATCCAAATTATTGTGAGGTGGTCTATCAAAAACCATCCACCAATGGTCCCAAAACTTGTCACATATTGCACTATTTGTGCACCATTTAATTGACAACTTGGTTTTTTTAAGGTCTACTTATTGCCCAAAATTTCCTATTTTGCAAATTTGGCCAAGTTTCCAGGGTCTCTGCATTTTTTCCTAATTCCTAGTCCCTATTGCAACTTGTTTTGTTTTGTGAAGTAGATCCTTGAAGTTTTATGCTTTGCACTCTGAACCCCATGTTCTTTGATATGTCACCATGCCCCAGTTTAGATTGCACATGCTAAATCGCAATACCCAGGAAGTTATTCAAGTTTTAATGTTGTAGGAATTGTTTGTGTGCTACTGCGACTGTGTTCCAGAAAAAAAGGTTCAGTGTCAAAAACCCTTTGTGTTTTCTTCCTTTTGGTCTAAAAGCTCAGGATGTTTTCAAATTTTGGACTGAAAATCCTGTGTGTTTTCAACCTCTTGACATCTTCACACCAGTTCTTCCTAACGGCAGCATTTTTCACAAGCACGCAACTCTGACTAGGTGTGTCCCAGTTGATGTTTTCAAAGAGCTACATGTGCTTGTCACATGATCACATAGCCCTTTCTTAGGCTATGTGAACATGTGACTAGCCATTTTTTGCACTCCTGTGACTAGTTGGTGGTGGGCTCGAAGCTTTTGAGTGGTGTTAGATGAAGATCCAATGGTGGTCATATGATCTCATGGAATCTTTCAATCCCATGAGATCATGCAACAACTGTCAAATTGGGATTCTTCAGTGGGTCATGGGTGGCATCTTACGGTTGGTCACATGATCACATAGGTCTTCCAAGTCACATGCGATCATGTGACAAGCGATCAATGGTCAACAGGTCTTCGGCAGCTGCTGGTGGGTCCTTGAGTGGTGACATGTCTATTTTTTACTGGCTGGCTAGGTGATGAGAGGGGCTTTGGTGGGTCATCAGGTAAGGACACGTACATTTATAGGTGGGCTAGAGGTGTAGCATGTGGCCCCATAGATTCAAGATCTACGGTGGTCCCATGTTCATATGGGATCTTTTGATCCCATGTGATCTTGCGACCACCGTTGGATTCTTTAGTTTTCCAGCTGATGTTGTTGTGGGTCCAGTTGGCATGGTTATTTTTGCTTGGCCATGTGGTACAGCTAGTCAGTTTTGTGGGGCTGGGTGTCTATGTGGTAGCATCTTAGTGGTTAGTCACATGATCGCATGTGATATTTTGGGCTCATGCGATCATACGGCCAACCATATTTTCAAGTAGTGCAATCTCGAGCTTGGGTTTTTTGCTAGTGCTTGTCTGCAAGCCATATGCGAAGTGGCGGGGTAGCTTGGAATTGATTTCTAAGGGCGGTGGGAGTTTGCAAAGATGTTAAAGGAGATTTGGGTGGCTATTGTAGGTTGAATTCTTATTCCTAGGGTACGATGTCAGTTTTCTTGTACCGATGAACCTTAAAGAGCTAGCGCCCTCTGTATCTTAAATTCAAATTCATTGTGAAGATCAGATTTGGAGCCTTAGTGACAAGGTCAAGTTGTAGGTGGGTAGATGACTCCAGGTTGTTGTTCTGGAGGCAATTGTAGTATAGGGATGGGCACTAGAACAAGATATCTGATCAGAAATAGTGTTGTAGATATATATTTATGATCAAAATTTGTACCCTAGGGTTGGATATTGTATTGTTTAATCTATAACCTTGGTTAGTTTTTTGACTCCTACCTGCATGCAGTTGAGGGATGTATATAGTATTTTTTGGAGCTTGTAGAGCTCAGAGTTCAAATTTTGTAAAAAGCAAAGTTTCTTTCCTAGAAAGCTATCTAAGACACTTTTTTGTCCTCTAGTTTTCTACTCTTTGTAATCTCCCATTGATAACTCAGATATGTCAAAGCCTTTTGTGACACTCTTGTTGTCCCCATGCCTTCTTATGTGAGTTATCTCTTATTGGATTGAAGTTTATGAATGTTGTCAATAGAAATTAGGGTTCTTGGTCCCTCTCACTTTCTATGATTTTGTGTGTTACTGTGTTAGATCTAATTTAGATGTTTTGTAGGTATGCTACAGCCCCTAGCAGTCTTGTCTCATTCCTACATTGAGTTGCAGAAGAAGATGTTTGTTTGCAAGTCATAGGTTGAGTTTTCTGTTCAAGCCTTCCTATGAAACACTTATGCAAGCCTATCTAGTAAGTGGTGACTTATTAGACTTGATTCCTCCATTGATCTCATTCCTCTATACTGAGATCCAAACCCTAATTTCAGTGCATCACCTAGTAGATAGTTTGCTTTCTTGTTATTTCCATTTCATGCACTCCTTCTATCCCTTTTCCTCAAAAGATTTAATTTCCTATTTAAGAGCAAACTAAGGTGATAATCCAAGAGGAACTAGCCTAGAACCTAGAGGTTTCATCTCAGGTAGAAAAGGTCCCACAACCTTGAGATGATTCCCATGTTATACTGAGTTATCAAGACCAAGAGATCTTGAAACAAAGGTGCAAAACTTAGTGTATAACATTTTTGGCATGCCTGGTGGGACCAAGTTTAGATTCATGTTAACTATTATGCTATCTCTGATATACTGATGGCATAGTACAGTCTTTAGAGAGGTTATTATTCAAGTATATCTGGTGACTCCATTGGTGTTATGAAGATCAGTGACCCAATTTTTGATAGAGCTTATGAAGAAAACAAACCCTTCTAATGGCAAGACAATTTGCATTTGCACCCTTTAATCAGGGTAGTCCATTAAATTTTGCCCAACACCATTATGTGCCCTTGGCAGCATTAAAAAGTATACCTGATTTCATAGGTGAGGGACATACAATAGCCCTTGAACACATTAGAGATGTGGCCACTATCTACAACATACATAATATAACTCAAGAAGATCTCACCACCAAGTTGTTGGCTACCTCCTTTAAGGGTAAGGCCCTAGAATGGTTTAGAAATCTGGTGGTTGGCTCCATTACTTCATGGGATAGACTTGGAGACCTCCTTGGCAAATACTTTGAGGATAATTCGGACTCTTGGTCTTTAGTAGAGAAGCTCTGAGTTATAAAGAGAGATCCTCGAGAGCTGATGACAAATTTTAATGGCAGATTTCTCAAGACATGGAATAGGATTCCAGTGAATATAAGGCCTTCAGCAGATTGTGCTTTCCTTTATTTTTTGAGAAGCCTAACTAGTGATATATTTGTCATGATTTAATCTCTAGGAGGTACTTCATTACCTCAAGCATTTGACTTAGCTATAAAGGTAGAAAATTGTTTAATCCAGGCTAGTATGATAACCCCAAGGCCACCCATGCCTATCTCTCCCAATCTTCAACCCACTATGCCTCTGTAGATGCCTCCATTTACTCCCATCAATGACCTTCCTCAAGAGCTACTCAAAGTGAAAAGTGATCAATAAGAAACAAACCAAGAGATGATGAGTCTGTTGTAGGCTCTAACCAAAGAGTTGATCACTATGGATGAGTAGGATCAGGAGGTTGCATTGGTTTATCAAAATGAGAGTCAAGGTTCTAGTCAGCAGTACCAAGCTCTATGACAATCCTACCAAAAAAGTAGAGGACATCATAGAAAGAAGTAGAATTTGGTGAAGAGACTTTTCTATCCCTGTAATCCAATCAAGAAGATAGTCCCCATGCAAAACATCAAAGAAGCTAGCAGTCACCTAAACCCATTTTTTGGGAAGGAGGCTATAGATTTTCTACTTGTTCTCTTAAACTATGAGCTTCCTAATGGAGAAAGGTTAGAAGTGTTACAAAAGGAGAAACCTAAGAGTTTTCACTTCCTAAGTGATGATGAGCCAGTCCTTCAACAGATAAAACCCTATGAACCAGTCCCAAAAGAGGCCCCTACACCTCATAGCATTTCAAGCCACCAGAAAGAAGATGATTTTTTCCTTTTAGGCGTTGTTTTTCATGATGATCATGATGAACAAGTAGGGTTATTACATTAGGGTAGATTAGAGCAATTAAATTAGGATAATAAAGAAAGTGAAGAAGGTGAGAGCCTAGCTAATCTATTTGAGGAAGTGAAGATAATAGAGTTGCTACTGACTTAGAGCAACAAGATGATTTTGATTTGATAATTGATGCTTTCTACTCAACTCTTGTTGATGTTCTTCATCTTCCTAAAAAGGATAATGGCTTATGTGCTCTTGAGGATGGGTTTGTGTTTCAAGAGGTTAACTATGTCCCAATTGCAGAAGAAGAAAACATATGCTAGATTATTGTGGAGGAGAAAGTTCTTGATCTTCTTGCTAAAGACATTCATAAGATGCATGCTGAGAAGTAAGAGGGGCCTAGTTTTATGCTCTCCAGGGGATGTTCTATCAGATATCTAGCCCAAATGGAGTCGAGCAAGGCATGCATACTCAAGGAATCAATGGAGGGTGATGTCAAGAGTCCACTCCTTGGTGAATAGGGGCTTATCCAGCTATATCAGACTCTTATGGAGGGCAGCATCTGTGATCTAATTAAGGTTAGTAATCTGGTATACCAAATTCAGGAGGAGATTTTCCAGATATTTTAGTATATTCTTGTTTCCCACTCTCCTTGTTAGCATCAAATGCACAAAGTGTAATACCCTAAGGAGAAAGGGTAGTTATTTCAACAGTCCAGTGAATGGTTTTGTTTAACTAGGTCTCTGCACTCATTAGTTTAGGCTAGGTTAGCATCCCTGCTTTCTAGATTAGTTTTTCCTACTTTCCAAGAAGTGCTCGTGCACAGTTTCTCTCGCTTGTTCAGTTTTGTCTTTGTCAAGTTTTTTTATTCAAGAAATGACCCCATGCCCAATGGATATGTCAAGGCCACTAGTCCATGTCTAGTAGGCTGACATCCAATAGAAATTGCCAAAATGTTGCCCAAAATTTCTTATTTTGCAAATTTGGCCAAGTTTCTAGGGTCTCTGCATTTTTTCCTAATTCCCAGTCCCTGTTGCAACTTGTTTTTTTTTACGAAGTAGATCCTTGAAGTTTTATGCCTTATGCTTTGAACCCCATGTTCTTTGATATTTCACCATGCCCCAGTTCAGATCGCATGTGCTAAATTGTAATACCTAGGAAGTTATTCAAGTTTTAATGTTGCAGGAATTATTTGTGCGCTACTGTGACTATGTTATAGAAAAAAAGGTTCAGTGTTGAAAACCCTCTGTGTTTTCTTCCTTTTGGTCTGAAAGCTTAGGATGTTTTTGATTTTTGGCTCGAAAATCCTATATTTTTGACCTCTTCACATCTTCACACTAGTTCTTCCTAGCGACAACATTTTTCACAAGTGTGCAACTCTAATCAAGTGGGTCCCAGTTGATGTTTTCAAAGAGTTGCATGTGCTTGTCGCATGATTGCATAGCCCTTTCTTAGGCTATGCAAACATGAAACTAGCCATTATCTACACTGTTGCCACCAGTTGGTGGTGGGCCCAAAGCTTGTAAGTGGCAGTAGATGAAGATTCAATGGTGGTCTTATGATCTCATGGAATCCTTCAATCCCATGAGATCATGCGAAAATTATCAGATTGGGATTCTTCTATGGGTCATGGGTGGAATCTTGTGGTTGGTCGCATGATCACATAGGCCTTCCTAGTCACATGTGATCATGTGACAAGCGGTCAATGGTCAACGGGTCTTCAGCAGCTGTTGGTGGGTCCTCAGGTGGTGACATGTCCATTTTTTACTAGCTAACTAGGTGATGACAGGGGCTTTAGTGGGTCATCAGGTGATGATGCATACCTTTGTAGGTGGGCCAGAGGTGTAGCATGTGGCCCCGTAGATTCAAGATCTATGGTGGTCACATGTTCACATGGTATCTTTTGATCGCATGCGATCATGTGACCACCATTGGATTCTTTAGTTTTCCATCTGATGTTGCTGTGGGTCCGATCGGCATTGTTAGTTTTGCTTGGTCATGTGGTATAGGTGGTAGGTTTGGCAAGGCCAAGTGTCTATGTGGCGGCATCTTAGTGGTTAGTCACATGATTGCATGTGGTCTTTTGGGCTCATGCGATCATGCGGCCAACCATATTTTCAAGCAGTGCAATCTCAAGCCTAGGTTTTTTGCTAGTGCTTGTCTTCAGGCCGTATGCAAAGTGGCAGGGTAGCTCAGAATTGATTTTTGAGGGTGGTGGAAGTTTGTGAAGATGTTAAAGGAGATCTAGGTGGCCATTGTAGGTTGAATTCTTATTCTTGGGGTATGGTGTCGGTGTTCTTTCACCGATGAAGCTTAAAGAGCTGGTGCCATCTATATTTTAAATTCAAATTCATTGTGAAGATCAGATTTGGAGCCTTAATGACAAGGTCAAGTTGTAGGTGGGTAGATGATTCTAGGTTGTTGGTCTGTAGGCAATTGTGGTATAGGGATGGGCACAAGAACAATGTATCTGATCAGGCATAGTGTTGCAGATATATATTTATGATCAAAATTTGTACCCTAGCGTTGGATATTATATTGTTTAATCTATAACCCTGGTTAGTTTTTTGACTCCTGCCTACATGCAGTTGAGGGATGTATATAGTGTTTTTTGGAGCTTGTAGAGTTCAGAGTTCACATTTTGTAAAAAGGAAAGTTTCTTTCCTAGAAAGCTATTTGAGACACTTTTATGTCCTCTAGTTTTCTACTCTTTGTAATCTCCCATTGATAATTTAGATATGGAAAAGAATTTTGTGAAACTCTTGTTGTCCTCATGCCTTCTTATGTGAGTTATCTCTTATTGGATTGAAGTTTATGAATGCTATGGATAGAAATTGGGGTTCTTGGTCCTTCTCACTTTCTATGATTTTGTGTGTTACTGTGTCTGATTTAATTTAGATGTTTTTTAGGTATGCTACAACCCCTAGCAGTCTTGTCTCATTCCTACACCGAGTTGTAGAAGAAGATGTTTGTTTGCAGGTCATAGGTTGAGTTTTCTATTTAGGCATTCCTATGAAATACTTATGCAAGCCTATCTAGTGAGTGGTGACTTATTAGACCTGATTCCTCCATTGATCTCATTCCTCTATACTAAGATCCAAACCCTAATTTTGGTGCATCATCTAGTAGGTAGTTTTCTTTCTCTTATTTCCATTTCATGCACTCCTTCTATCCCTTTCCCTCAAAAGATTTAATTTCCTATTTAAGAGCGAACTAACATGATAATCCAAGAGGAACGAGCTTAGAACCTAGAGGTTTCATCTTAGTTAGAAAAGGTCCCACAACCTTGAGATGATTCCCATGTTATACTAAGTTATCAAGACCCAGAGAGCTTGAAACAAAGGTGCGAAACTTAGTGTATAAAACAACTTTTAGACCAGTTTTAGGATCCACAAAAAGATTAGCTATGTCATGTTTTGTTATATTTAGGTTCATGACTTGATCATAATCAAGCCCATGATCAAACTAGCATGCATGGATTCATGCCAAAGAAGTCCAACATTATGTTGTTGTGTTATTTTCTCCATGTTTTCAATTATTGAGTTCAATGTCATAAACATGGGGTACAATGTCGGGATAATGGCATATGCGGTTTGAAATCCTATAAGTTCATTTAGATTATCTCCTATTAGATCTTCTAAATGTTGAGGGTTTGTGATGGGTACATCTTTTAGAGGTGGGGGATTGTTGGGAGGTGGTTCTGATTCCATTTCTTATAACAATGAAAAAACAAATTGATAATTATAATGAATTTTAAAAAATAATATAAAAACTCATTGCTAACCTAATTTTTTTTTTAAAAACTATATATTTCTATTTAAAAACAATACAAATAGTAAAAACAATAAAAACAATACAAATTAGAAGTTATTACTTACTTAGAAAATTAGGAAAAATTAGATAGGGGAAACAATATCAAATATCAGATAACCCTAGCTACGTTCACATTTTTACAATGAAAATATGTTGAACATGGTTGGGTATAGTGATTTATAATTCTTAGCAAATATCAGATATCTGATATTATTGGATATCTAATTTTCCCTCTAGCTTTGGTTTTTTTCTCATCTAGGTTTACTAACACTCAATCCTACTAAAAAGTCAACAAATCTATTTGTGCACTTTTGGACGAGTGAAAATTAGTTTTTTTCACATCACCTTTTTTTGGCATACCATGATCCTGCACATACCCTTACTGTTGGTGATGAAGTTAGAGACCAGGCTTCTGACACTAAGAGTGAGAATGTTCCTTAACTAGGAAAAGTGGGAGGAAGCTAGAAAAATATTAGGTAACCAAGGATCCTCCCAAAACTGGATCTCCCTGCCATTTCCCAATTGCAAAAAGGCCCCCTTTTTCCAAACAACTTCTTCTCTTAAGAATGTTGTTCTAGATTTTGGATCCTCTTGGGTGGACCTATTTCATGAAGAGCTTATAGAAACATCCTCCATCAGGTACTTGGCTTCCATAATTTGTCACTAGTCATCTATGTTGGATATTGCTACTACATGGGGAGATGATTGA
Organism: Chamaecyparis obtusa; assembly: GCA_027943335.1. NCBI lineage: Eukaryota > Viridiplantae > Streptophyta > Pinopsida > Cupressales > Cupressaceae > Chamaecyparis > Chamaecyparis obtusa. Next base: position 55,223 of record BSBK01005172.1, read on the forward strand.
GACATTTAATATATTTAATCACTATGTTACTGAAAGGGAACTCATACTGTTGTCATTTGTGCTTTGTCACTAATGTCAATATATGTTTATGTTAGGGAATGAGATTGGTTATCATAGTGTATAGACACTATATAGATGTTTTAGATGCTCCGAAGAGAGATGAGAGTTCAGGAAGATGTTGTGATCTTATATCCAAGATCGCATCATTTATTACTTCATATTGGATGAGTTACATGTATTTTGGTGAAGAGTCATCACTAACTATGATAGTGAGAAATGACAGAGTTAGTCTATATGTTTTGTATATAGCTTACATGAGATATGGAATAAGTGCATGTGAACTTGCGAGATGAAAGATAGAGTATTGAAGATTGTTCTATGAACTATGAAAGGTACGAAATGTAGGATGACATTAGTTGTGGCATGTACCCTAGAAAGTGATCTATTTGGAAGCTGACTAAAGAGATGTAGTGTGCATAACAGATGGAAAACTTGAATTAATGATGTCAATCCTTTATTATTGTAATATAATCATTCTAGAATTTTTATAGATACTATGTGTATCTTAGCAAGGGTTTATGTAATTTTTTGTAATTAAGAAAACCTAATGGGCCGACCTGTTTATAAGAATTGTAATAAGGTATAAATGAAAGGTTGTTTCTTTGGAAAAGAGATGTATGAGAAGAATATGATATAAAGAGGTTTTGAAAGCTGCGAGCTTGTGTTTTTGTATGTAGAGCAAAGGTTTATTGGTGGACTTCATTAGAACATATGAAGCAAAGATAGTTGTTTTCAAACAATTCCAAAGATTGTATATTTCTTTATATACACTTGTGTTGCGAATAGTGATTTCAAAAGGTTGTGTTGGCTTTCTTTTTCCCCAAAGGGTTAGCTTGGCATCAGGATTGATAGGGCTAGTGTCACATTCACTCAACACTCCAAATCTGACAGGAAAAAAGGGCCAACTGACAAGGATCAAAGAGAGATCCTTCTACACTTTGAGCTCCACATCACTCAAGTGGGTATACCTCATCTGCACACTCAAGACACCTCATAAAAACCAAAGGCCTGTAGATAATTTAGTGCAGAATGGTTATCAAAATCCTAGGTATCTTGTACCTCAATGAAGCCAATATCTCATGATAGCCCTACTTGCATGGAGTGAGTATGAAAACTAGAAACCTACAATAACAACTTGAAAGGGAAAGGGTGGGATAGAAATGAAATGATTTTAAAGATGATTGAAAGGTCCCCTAAGATGCCCTAAGTCTCTAATAGACTAGTGCCTTATCCAATAGGCACAGACTCAAATACCCTACTACAAGAGACAACTATGAAATAAGAAAGCAATAGATTCAATGTGTTGATGCCTGACATCAATCACACACCATAACCAAACCTCAACTTAATACCCACCTATGCATTCAAGCATGTTATTATCCATTCAAATAATTTTAACCCTCCCCTTAGAGGAGACCTACAAATTAGACAATACATTAACCAGCATCCACTAGAAGACAAGCATGAAACATCTTTGACACCTTAGCTCATACATGCATAAACACTAGCCCTGAACCAGTTACCTCTATGAAGACAACTCTACTTGCAAACACTTAGGCAATACAAGCAAAAAAACCAGACACCCTTAATGTGTGATTAATGAATCCAGAATTCAAATGGAGATAGCTTAGTGACAGTAAGAATACATTGAGTCCTCATACATAAGAAAAATTTGCTGAAGCATGTATTATATTAACTAAAACAAGAATGAAAATAGAACACCCTATATGCAAAGAGAAGGAAAAATCTACAAAACAAAACCCTTCACTAGAACTGACAAAATTCAGAACCTAGACATAATAAAAATTTTGACTCTTTATACCATTAGCTACCTTGGAATTCTCAGAGAGAATGCAATAAGCTACAGATAGCTAGGGCATAGGGTTTCACCCACCCAACCAATTCAAACAGTCACAAAATTTACTGTAGGGGTAGGAAGCATAAGCAGCCTGGAGAAAACAAATCTGTAGCAGATCAACAATCAAGAGAATCTATGAGCTCAGCATAGTACACCATGAATGCCATGAAAATTAGTCAAATCGGCCACCTACAAATAGCTCCTCGAGCACAAAACCATACTCCACAAAGTACAAGATCACCTCCGCAAATGAGCATAGGAACCCTGGACCACATTGCAACAACCTACCACCATCAAACCAGCAAGAAATCCACCCAGAATCATTAAAACCAAGTACTTCCTGTTGCTGCAAACTCTCTGACAAATTTGAATTTGAAAACCAACAGTTACTTCCTCTCTTGGCACCTATAGAGAAACAATGGCCCACATTCAAACAACAACCAACTTTATGCCCCCACCATAGATCTCTTTATCTCTCCCAGGCTTGGCAACCTTGCAATTTCTTTAGTCATGCAACCGCGTGGTCGCAAATGTCACCACCACAGAAACCAACAACAAAATATGCTTGGTCGCATGATCGCATAACCTAGAAATAGGTTATGAAAACATGTGAAAACCCATGAATACAATGCCTCATCCCTGTAAACAACCGCTAGGCCTTAGACCTGGGGCCACCTGCCATGTGTCATACCACCACTCACCCAGAAGATGCCCCACCAAACTTAGCGAATTAGCGACAAAGGACCTTCACCATTTTGCCAAACATTTCATGCCTTCGCTAAACACTTAGTGACTTCCTGACTAACATTCACGCAATCACCAAACCAACTAGTGAATCCTCTTTTCCTCTCACGAATGCGCAACCACATTAAACTTTGTTAGCACCGGTAGATTTTACAACTCCGCCAAACACTAGACTGCACTCGTGCCTGCCATTACGATGAATGACACCACCTGAGCACCTATTGGCCAATGAAAAGCAAACACATCACCCCACTTGGAAAATGGAATAAAATCTGATGGATGGCGCATGATCACAAAGGCTTGGAATATTCCTTGCAATGATACACTGACCATTAGATCAAAGCTTCAACATGGGCACCTTTGAGAAGCCAACCCATCACCACGCAAACCAATAGGAAGATGCCAACTTAGATCACTGAAACCACTACCACAACCATCACCACACTTCCATGGACACGTGGCAGGTGGTTGCATGATTGCATGTCAGAGAAGTCTGACATGCAGCCATGTGATAGCCAATAAAAACATTCCACATCATCACCTCCAAGACCACACCAAAGAAGACACACCATTCGGAGGATTAGATATGGGTGCATGATCACATGGGGAAAGAATATTTCATGCGATCACACGCCAACTGTAGATCTTTGATCTCTGACTCCGGGCAATGAAAAGAACTGGGACCCCCTGAACCAACCACCGAGCATTGAGTGACTACACAACTAACCACCAGCCAAGTCACTGGAGGTTAGCAGATAACTACCAACCTTTCAAAGATCATGTGACAATAGTCACTGAGTCACTGGATATCAGCCTTTTAACCACCAGAAATGGGAGATCAATAGATAACTACTAGTCATCAGGTCGCTGAATGAAGAATAAACTACTAGGCAAGATAGTCAATAGGAATAATCAGACCTAGATAGACAAGTGGTAGGTTGTCGCATGATCGCATGTCAGAGAAGTTTGACATGTGGCCATGTGGTAGCCAATCAGGAGGAGCCACCTACCATGCCCACATAGAAAAACCAACAGCTATCACAAAAGTGCAAAGACTAAACATTGTGCAACTTTTCCATGCAAACATATGACAACCGCTGATCCTCCCCAAACTTTAACCATGCTAAAGCATGAAGAACAAAGATCACCACATAATCATCAGGCATTCAGTGACAACATGACAAACCATCTGCCAGGTCATTGGATGCTAGCCACAAACTACCAAGCATGAAGAGATCACATGACAACACAGTCGCCAGGTCACTGGATCAAAAAAGTAACTGCCCAGAGACCTAGAGAAAGCATGACAAGAAACATTGAAGGACTGGGCCACACCACCCATCACACCTGTGCAGTTAGAGAAAACACCAACAAACAGGGAACTAGTGGGAGGTCGAAAACACATAATATTTTTGACGGAAGAGGGCTGAGAACACATAGAGTTTTCGACATGTCAACAGATAAATGCACAAAGTAGGAAGCACAGGGTTGAAAACAACATAGGTCAAAAACACACAGACCGAAAACATCATGCACTTTTTGAAAACATTGTGGGTTTTCGACACTGAGGTAGATTTTGAAATATTTCCAGTAGGCCTTAAACTTTGAATAACTTTCTGGGCATAATGACTTAGGAGACATAGTTTGGACCAGGGCAAGGTGACACAGTGAAGAACACGGGGCCAAGAGACTTAACACATACTTTGCAAGGAAGAGGCCATTTTCATAAAGTTTTGCAATGATAGGAAAATGCACTAACAGTGGCTCTGGTTGGGGATGAATGCCTCCTGTAGGCATAGCAAGGATCCAGATCTCTGGGAAGAAGTAGACCAATCCATAAAATCACATTTCTTAACACTCCAAAGATCTCAAAACTCAAAACTCCAAGGCTCTCGAAAGCTGGCTCATTATTCCAACTAACACTACTACTGAAGCAAAGAAACTATACATATTTACACAACTAAGACTGCTAAACCACACCAATCATTTACCTCTATCAAACACTTGGTCCTCATCCCCCTTCATAGAGATGACCCTAGAATTTTTCCTTTCATGTGCATGGTCAACCTCATGAAAACTCTTGACAGGTAGATCCACAAGAATATAATAAGTTTATTCATCTTTGCCCAGTGTATGAGGATCAAAATCAAGAGTAAAATTAGCTTGTAGCATAACTTTGTAACCTCTTCCCATTACATCTTGCAAGCTAATGTAAGGCTGATCACCATGAAATGTGAGTACACTTACCAGCTAAGAATTAACATCATCTTTATCACCATGTTCAGCATTTGAACTCAATTCAAAAATAAAATCCTCATACTCACATTCATCCAACTCAGAAACATAATCAGCACCCTGCAAATACTTACTGCAGCAACTATGAAAAGAAAAATTTTCATAGCAAGGCATGTCTTCAAGCTAATCGGAAACTAGTAAACTATCATAGACATCCTTTTCATCACTAGCAAAATCTTGTTGGAAATAGAGATATTTCGGCTGAAATAGCTCTGGAAACACAGTGCAGTGCATTTTCAAAACATCATAACTCCTCACTGTTTCCAAATCTGAAAAACACATTTCAAGAGGAATATCACTTCCTCTTTCCTCTTCACTTTCCAATGTAGACCTAGAAATTGAATCAACCAGACAAGTAGTATTTACATTCACTTTACAATCTAGTTCTTCCTTTCCCAGCTAAATCAAAATATTGATTTCTTCTTCCATATCTCCATAGGTCTCCACTGAAAAACCTTCAATCAATGGCACATATAAATCTGAAGGTGGGATCATCCTAACATCTCCATACATGTTCTTATCCTCAAAAAGATCCTTACCTTCAGATTCACAACTTGAGTGATGTTTATCAACAAACCCTTGCTAGTTCAAATTCATCACACTTGTAGACTCATCATTGGTATCAAAATAATCATACTCACATTAATACCACTTATCATCATTTAATTCATGCAAAAATGCTACCCGGCTATCATCATTCAAACCAGAACTACCCACTTCATCAAATGAACATTCATCATCAGAAAAAGATTGATTACAAACACTACTAATCATACCTTCATCTGATACACTTTCAGCATAACCCTCTACTGATAGACAGCTGTCTGGTTCATTGTCATAATTTGAAGGTACACATTTAGTGGGCTGAGCAAGCTCTCTATCCATGGCTCTACACACCTCTAGCTCTTCAAGTTTCTTACCATTAATGGAAAGAGCTAACTCCAGTTCCTCAATTTGCTGCAAGTGCCATGCATACAATCATTCATCATATTGAGTTTCAACTAGATATACATTAGCAATAAGTTCATCATCCACACAAGCTTCAGATACAAAGCAATCTTCTTCTTCAAGTGATGCAAGATATGGCTGTAAGTTACTTTCCTCTACATGATCATGGATCATATCCTGCCTAGAAAACTGAGGCACATCACTAACAAGGACAAGAATATGTTGATATGGCTGTAAACCTTTCAGTGCATCCCCTTTCCTACTATCTACCACATTCTGAGAATGAGAATCAAAATTAGCAACAACATGTGGTCTTCTTACAACATGATATCTCCAATTAGATTCAATATCCATTGCAAACTGAAAATCCTGATACAAAGTTAGTGGTTCCCTTTCCCTTAAGTCAAAATTCAAATTCTTGTCAAAAGCATTCAAGTAGATGATCAAATAGATATCATCACTTGGCCTACACTTCCCAGGGATAGTTTCCCATGTCTTGATAAATCTAGCATTGAAACTAGGAACCAACTCATCTTCCTCCATTTGTATATCCACAAGGGCATTAAGCATGTCAAAGTCATTCACCCTTTCAGCAAATCGGACTAAGAAACTTGCAACTAAATCATTCCATGAAGAGATGTCATTATCAAGTAAACATAAGAGCCCTTCCCTTGCATCTGCTATCAGTGACCGAATGAATAATCTCATTATAACATCTTCATGCTCAACACCATAGTCACACATCAGATCTAAAAAATTTCTAGCATGTTGATAGGTAGACTCAAAGCTTTCCCCACTGAACTTTGGTAGAACTTTTATAACATTTAAGGGAATGGGGTTTGGGTAACTAGGTATACCAATAAAATTCACAGCTAGGTAACCTCTTAAGAAAAAATTTCCTTTAATACCCATGACTTAACAAATCTTTTCAAAATAGCTAAACCATTTACCATTGAAGTTCTTGAAACTTAATTTGAAAACTCCTTTGAAACCACTACACACTTAGAAAAGGGAGAAATACCTGGAACACCTCCTGAATGCTGCTGCCTTCTTCTCAACTAAATGTAGTCCCAACAAAATTGCACAACTCAGGTTCTTTAGCATAGAGTCGCCACCTCTCTACAGAGGACACAAACTGGCTGATCTGTCTTGAAACTTCAATAGACTCTAAGCACTCCCACAGAAAAGCCACATGTAAATCAATCAGCAAATCCAGGTAACACACTTGCAAATCTAAAAAACAATTTTCAGACTTGAAAACATATAAGACTCTTCCCAAAACCAAATACATCGAGACTCTAGGATACTCTTATCAGTAAACTTATTTCATCTCCCCAACGGAGTTTCCATTTTGTTGCCTTTCTTTTTCCCCAAAGCGTCAGCTTGGCATCAAGATTGATAGTGCTAGTGTCACATTCACTCAACACTCCAAATCTAATAGGAAAAAAGGGCCAACTGACAAGGATCAAAGAGAGATCCTTCTACACTTTGAGCTCCACATCACTCAAGTGGGTATACCTCATCTACACACTCAAGACACCTCATGAAAAACCAAAGGCCTATAGATAATTTAGTGTGGAATGGTCCTCAAACTCCTAGATATCATGTACCTCAATGAGGCCAATATCTCATGCAATAGCCCTACTTGCATGGAGTGAGTATGAAAACTAGAAACCTACAATAACAACTTGAAAGGGAAAGGGTGGGACATAAATGAAATGATTTTAAAGATGATTGAAAGGTCCCCTAAGATGCCCTAAGTCTCTGATAGACCAGTGCTTTATCCAATATGTCACAGATTCAAATACCATACTGCAAGAGATAACTATGAAACAAGAAAGCAATAGATGCAATGTGTTAATGCCTGACATCAATCACACACCATAACCAAACCTCAACTTAATACCCACCTATGCATTCAAGCATGTTATTATCCATTGAAAGGATTTTAACCCTCCCCTTAGAAGAGACCTACAAATCAGACAATACATTGACCAGCATCCACTAGAAGACAAGCATGAAACATCTTTGAAACCTCAGCTCATACATGCATAAACACTAGCCCTGAACTAGTTACCTCTGTGAAGATAACTCTACTTGCAAACACTTAGGAAATACAAGCAGAAAAACTAGACACCCTTGATGTGTGATTAATGAATCTAGAATTCAAATGGAGATAGCTTAGTGATAGTAAGAATACATTGAGTCCTCATACATAAGACAAATCTACTGCAACATGTATTATATTCCCTAAAACAACAATGGAAATAGAACACCCTATATGTAGAGAGAAGGAAAAATTTGCAGAACAAAACCCTTCACTAGAACTAACAAAATTTAGAACCCAGACATAGTCAAAATTTTGACACTTTATACCATTAGCTGCCTTGGAATTCTTAGAGAGAATGCAACAAGCTACAGACAGCTAGGGCATAGGGTTTCACCCACCCAACCAATTCAAATAGTCACAAAATTTACTACAGGGGAAGGAGGCATAAGCAACCTAGAGAAAACAAATCTCTAGCAGATCAACAATCATGAGAATCTGTGAGCTCAGCATAGTACACCATGAATGCCATGAAAATCAATCAAATTAGGCACCTACAAATAGCTCCTTGAGCACAAAACCATACTCCACCAAGTACATGATCACCTTTGCAAATGACCATAGGAACCCTGGACCACATCACAACAACCTACCGCCATCAAACTAGCAAGAAATCCACCCAAAATCATTAAAACTAGGTACTTCCTATCGCTGCAAACTCTCCAAAAAATTTGAATTTGAAAACCAATAGTTACTTCCTCTCTTGGCACCTATAGAGAAACAACGGCCAACATTCAAACCACAACCAACTTTATGACCCCGCCATAGATCTCTTTATCACTCCCAGGCTCGGTAGCCTTGCAATTTCTTTAGTCACGCAACTGCGCAGTCACAAACCTGACCGCCACAAAAATTAGCAACAAAATATGCTTGGTCACATGATCACATAACCCAAAAATGGGTTATACGAACATGCAACATCCCGTGAATACAATGCCTCATCCTCGCAAACAACTACCAAGCCTTAGACCTGGGTCCACCTGCCATGTGTCATACCACCACTCACCCAGAAGATGCCCCACCAGACTTAGCGAATTGGTGACAAAGGACCTTTGCCAATTCACCAAACATTTCGTACCTTCACTAAACACTTAGCGACTTCCTAACTAACATTCGTGCAATCGCCAGACCAACTAGCGAATCCTCTTTTCCTCTTGTGAATGTGGGACCACATTAAACTTTGTCGACACCACTAGATTTTACAACTCTACCAAATACTAGACTACACCTAGGCCTGCCACCATGATGAATGATGCCACCTAAGCACCCACCGGCCAATGAAAACCAAACACATCACCCCACCTGACAAATGGAATAAAATTTGATGGATGGCACATGATCGCAAAGGCTTAGAATATTCCTTGCAATCATACACTGACCGTTAGATTAAAGCTTCAACGTGAGCACCTCTTACAAGCCAACCCATCACCACGTGGACCAACAAGAAGATGCCAACTCAGATCACCAAAACTACCACCACAACCATCACCACACTGCCATGGACACATGTCAGGTGGTCGCATGATTGCATGTCAGAGAAGTTTGACATGCAACCATGCCACAACCAATAAGAATGTACCACATCATCACCTCTGAGACCACACCAAAGAAGCCACACCATTCAGAGGATCAGATGGTGGGTGCATGATCACATGGGGAAAGAATATTCCATGTAATCACACGTCGACCATAGATCTTTGATCTCTAACTCCAGGAAATGAAAAGAACCGTGACCCCTTGAACCAACCACTAAGCATTGAGTGACTACGCAACTAACCACCAGCCAAGTCACTAGAGGTTAGCAGATAATCACCAACCTTTCAAAGATCATTCGACAACAGTCATCGAGTCACTAGATATCAGCCGCTTAACCGCCAGAAATGGGAGATCAATAGATAACTGCTAGTTGCCAGGTTGCTGAATGAAGAATAAACTACCAGGAAAGATAGTCAATAGGAATAACTAGACCCAGATGGATAGGTGGAAAGATATTGCATGATCGCATGTCAGAGAAGTTTGACATTCAGCCATGCGGTAGCCAATTAGGAGGAGCCACCTGTCATGCCCACATAGAAAAACTAACGGTTGTCGTAAAAGTGCAAAGGCTAAACATCATGCAACTTTTCCATGTGAACATACAACAACCCTCGATCCTCCCTGAACTTTAACCATGTTGAAGCATGAAGAACAAAGACCACCACATAACTGTCAAGCATTCAGTGGTAATGTGACAAACCATCCGTCGGGTCACTAGATGCTAGCCACAAACTGCCAAGCATGAAGAGATCACGCGACAAAATAGTCACCAAGTCACTAGATAGAAAAAGTAACCCCTCAGAGACCTAGAGAAAGCATGAGAAGAAACATTGAAGGACTGGGCCCCACCACCCATCACACCTGTGCAGCTAGAGAAAACACTAGCAAACAGGGAACTAGTACGAGGTCGAAAACACATAATATTTTTGACGGAAGAGGGCCGAAAACACAAATTTTTTGACATGTCAACAGATAAACGCACAAAGCAAGAAGCACAGGGTCAAAAATAATGCAGGTCAAAAACACACAGACCGAAAACATCATGCACTTTTTGAAAACATTGTGGGTTTTCGACACTGAGGCAGATTTTGAAATATTTCTAGCAGGTCTTAAACTTTGAATAACTTTCTGGGCATAATGACTTAGGAGATGTAGTTTGGACTAGGGCAAGGTGACATAGTGAAGAACACGGGGCCAAGAGACTTAACACATACTTTGCAAGGAAGAGGCCATTTTCATAAAGTTTTGCAATGATAGGAAAATGGACTAACAAGTTGACTTAACCTTCTTTGGGAAAGGAGCCTTAGGTAGTGAGCCCTCCCTTTTGTTCTTGACTCCTAATAGGGTTAGTCCTCTAATAAGGACTATGTATTGTAATGTTTCAATAAGCTCCTAACAAGGCTATATCTTCTAAGAAGGATAACTATAATCTTAGTACATCATTTGTGGGTGCTAATTCCTACTAGGTTTCTACCTTTAATAGAGTTTCATCGAGACCAAAATATTATGTTCATTGGATCTGATATTGTGATGCTTAAAGTTTAAAGTTTAATAATATGTTAAACAACTAATTAACCCCTCCTCTCAATTGTATTGTGGATTGATAGTCCTAAAAATTGGTATCAGAGCAAGTGGTCCTTAGAGAGAAATATTAACAACTTGAGGTGATCTCAAAGATGGCATTCTATAGGAAGGATATTCTAAAGTTTGATCCTGAAAAATTTGACAATTGGAAGAACAAGATGTGAACTCACCTTTTTTGGGGGGGGATAGACTATTGGTTCATTACAAGAAATAGGATAACTATAAAGACTGAAGATAAATTAAGAACTACTATTGAGGATGAAAATAAGATATTTTCATTGAACATGATCACAAGAGAAATGGAGAGTTTACTGAAGTTAAAGACTTGGATTTGGCATTCCAAATTTTGGAAAGATTAGACGCACTATATGAAGGAGACAAGTATACTAAACAAGTGAAGTCACAAAATTGGAAGACAAAGATGGAGAAGATGCAAATGAATGAGGATGAAAGCATTAGGGCCTGCATTCAAAGGGTTATAGAAGCTGTAGTTGGAATCAAAAATTGTGGAGGCACTTATGATGAAGAAGAAGTTATTGTGAAGATCCTCAGATCACTAACAACTTCTTACAAGTTTAAGGCTGTCTATTCAAGAAACTATACCTCAGACTCTCAACTTTAGAAAAGAGATGTTGATTGCAATGCTAACTGTAATACCCCAAAAATGGGCTATAGGTTCATTAATCTCTTATATCGACACATCAAACAAAATCAACATCGAAGTCCTAACGTAAGGCACATCAGCACATTATCGAATCCTAATTGATTATCCTAAATTTTGCATCGAAGAATATTCCTAGCAATATTCCTATTTATCCTAATTATCTTTAATTTAATTATTATTTGACAATAAATCCTATTTATCCTAGAGTTCAATTAATTGGATATTCTAAATATTTAATTAATTAGATTTAATACTACCACTTAATTATTTAATTAGATTTAATTATATTTATTCCTAAATTGTATTATTTCATTTTGATAATAAATCAAATATCCTCTGACTAATTGATTAAATTCTTATTTAATTAATTAATGTCAATTGTCAAATTTAATAATATAGTTTTTGAATAAAAGTTTGATTTAATAATTGATTAACCCATAAATCAATTATTTTAATTTTAAAATTAGTTAAGTTGAGGATAAATAACTTTATTTATTTATTTAATTCATAATTAATTATGCACATCCAAAAAGTAGTTGAACTTCAAATTAGAAAATCAATTCAAGTTGTTTTAAAAATAAACTCAACTCTCTTTTGAGTTAAAAGATGATGTCAACTTCTGATTTAAATCAAAAAGTTATTTTTGCATGATTTTTTGTGTTAACTATCTTTAATTCCTTGTTAACTCAAAAATCAACTAGAGTGATTTATGGCTTTTTCTATGCATCCCTAAATCCCTGGATTTCTATAAAATCAAGGCTCAGCTCTTCATAATTCATCTCCCAAGTTTGCATACTTGCTTTGCCAAAATCAATCCACAAATTTGCACAATCATGCTGGTGAATCGACATTTGAATAATTGAAGGTTCTTTGCAAATCAATAACTTTTGTGAGATCAATCTTGTTTTTAATCATTTTAGTTTCATATTCAGCATATCATTATTAGCTTATTTTGCATATCAATTTTTCATAGATTCATATCAGTTTATTTCATCTTATTGCACAGAAAAACTAAAAATATAGATTAATTTGCATTCATCTCATATCTAGATTTTGCATTCAAATCCTTCGTTTAGGTGTTGTCAAGGTCACTGATCTCGGTCTAATCTGAGAATACATACTCACACCTACTAGAAGGTAGTAAATTGCTTGGTTAGATTAGTTTTCATTTCATTGCACAATTTTGATTTTAAGCTAGCCTCTAATGTTTTACTGAAGTGTTGTGTCTACAGCTAGGTAAAAAATTCACACACACATTTCTGGCACCCACTATGGGCCCCTGAAATGGGTTCCCATTCAATTTCTATCAATTTCTATCATCTTCTTGTCATTTTTTATTCCAAGCTGTGATTTTTAATTTCTGTCCGTACAATTTTTGTATGAGTTTTGTCAGAAACTCATATCAAGAGATACCCACTATTGTACAATAGTTGATTTGATCAAGGATCATACAGTCAAAAATACAGTGTCATTTAGAAGCTTGGCTTCATATGATCTGATACCCCATGTCGTACAAGTTCCTAGACTATCATCTGGGAGGTGACCCACTGTCATACAAGTTTTAGTGCCAGGTTTCAATTGTCATTTCACATTTTTAGCAAGTTTTCTAGATTTTTTTTCTAGATTTGGATTAACAACCAACATTAAAAATTGAAATTTGCTCTTTCTAATTGATTTCTACTAATTTTGATTGGGAAAAAGCATGAGACTTGCTAAAACTAGGTAAGAATCTACTAAGCACATTGTGAGAAATTTAGGTAATCTTCTCAGCTGATAACATTCTGATTTGGATTAAAAATAACTCTTTCGTGTCAAGCTTGTGTGACCTTTATTGCTTTCATATCATAGATTTCATTTTGGGCTATAAAAATGAACATAAATTTTCTTTTCAGCATCTTTGTTACACATAGTAAATAGGCCCTATAAAGACTATTTGTGGTTCTTGAGAGAGTGGGTTTCCAGTGAAACTCTTCTCAATGAAGGAACCCTTGTAAGTAGGGAGGTTACTGAGAGTGTCTCACAATCTACTAGATTTGTGCATCTTCAACTTTTGATTGATACATTCTCTCTCCAAATAGGTTGATAGATCATGAGTGGTTGACATCATAGATCTTTGTGAGATAATCTTAGTCTTAGTGTGTCAGATTAATCTGTCTACTTTGTTTGGTTTAAAAGTGAAAAGGCTAGAGGACTATTCTCTACTCCCTTTTTGGGTAGTACCAAAAACTTAGATCTTTGAATCTAGAACCAGTCTCCATATGGTATATTTTGTGAGTCACATTTAGAGAGGGTTAACTGTAGTGGACATTCCCTTAATTGGGTCAACCATGTTGACGAAACCTCAAGCGGTAATAGCCATTTTCATTGTGGTAGAAGCAGCCGCTATATAAATGTCTTTGCGAAGGAAATCTTCACAGGTGTGGTCTCTTGTTGGGTTGTTAGGTCTCCCTAGTAGCTCATGATTGATTAAATTCTTGGACTATGTCAAAACCCCAGTGCACTTGGATTGGAGTTCACCCTCTTGAGATCACAAAAGTTGCAGAGTCAAACCATTACTAAAAAACCTAGTGAGGCCAAATTTTTATTTTTTTAGGAATATGTGCATTATTGCAAAACTTTTTGGAACATACACTATGAGCACTCCTAGGGATTAGCACAATTTAGTCACTTTATTATTCATGCATAGGGTTGCTTTGTCCCCTGTTCATTATTTTTAAACGTGCTTGAGATCACTTGGTTGCTATTTTGCGTGCTTGTTTATCTATCTGGTTACTAAGAACAAATCAATCTGATATAATCTTCAAATCTAGATAGACAATTTTGTGAACAATTTGAAACTAAAAATCTAAAAAATTGCAAAATCTAATGTCAAACACCTTTCTAGAGTCAAAACTCATCTTGTGAATTCAGAAAGTTGTACAACTTTTGGCTATTGTCATTTTACAACCCCCAGATTGTCATATGGTATATGGTATACTGTCGTACGAGTTTTGCTACCAGTCAATTCAAAAAAGTCAAAAACCCTGCTATCAACTGTTGTGTGAGTTATGCAATAGTCATACAATATTTTCAAGTGTCGTTTCATGCTATACCCATTGTCATATGAGCTTGTAGAAAGTTATTTGAGAAATTTTGAAAAATTGCTAGAAACTTCTCAGAATTGTCAAAGACCCAGCTTTCCAGCCTATTTCTAGAGTCTATCAAGAAAATTACTATGTCAGGAATAGAGCAGCAACTACTGAGAATGCAATCATTTTCGTAGAGTGGCCTTTTGAATCTGATTTAGCCTTCTGTGTTATCGGTTTGAGTTTTTTTCATCTTGTGTCAAAACCTTATCATAACTATCAATCTTCAATCCATCTTCAAAATGGCTAAGTGTTGTGAACTCATGTCTGCTATCTTTTGGGAATCTACCCATACATCCAAGGCATAGTTTCCTTCATTTATGTCTAATCTAAGCTTCAATCAATCAAACCTTGACAAGGTTGCATCATTTGATCTTCTTGAATCAGATCTTTCTTCAGTTGTCTTCATCATATTCTTTTTCTTCACCCAAGGTTAATGGTGGAAACTAGAGCTTCCTCTCATAAGAAATATGGAGAAATATCCCATACAATACCTTTGAATACTCTCCAAGCTCCAACTCTTGAGCAACTCTACAATCTGGTCTTTACGAAGATGACGGTCTTGGCAATTTTTGATTGAAAATTGGTTACATTCCTCCTTCATCAACTCACAGAGGTAATCAACAAACTCCTCCTCAATCTATCCCAGGGAGAACTCCTACCATGTCTCAAGAAGGGACAAACTTTGGCTCTCAAAGAGCTCAATCTCACCATGGTGCAGATCAGGAACCCACACCTGAAGAAATTGCTCGGTATCAAAATGATGATGACTTCAAAAAAATGATGAAGCATTTCTTGAAAGAAGATAGAGAAGCATACTTTTTATAATTAGCTCATCAAGGAGCCAAACTTCCTCCCAAATTTAATGTTGAAGATATCATTATGCATGAGGAAGAAACTCTTATTTCGGCTATGATGAAACAAATGCACACCATGAAAGTCAAACCTAATAAACTTGAGAAAGAAAAGGAACCCAAAGAGTTCTCTATGGAGGCCCTATGTCCTTTTCCTTTTGACAAAGACTTGTACATGCCACCATTCCAAAAAAGAGTGGAGATGCCTAAATATGATAAGTATGATGGGCACTTTGATCCTCAAGATCATGTCAAAGAATTTTGTACACAATCTATGGAGTTCATGCATGAACCAACTTATCTGATGCGTCTCTTTCCTTGATCTCTAGGGGAGCAGCCATTCATTGGCTCTCTAGATTGCCTTCTACTATCAAAACTTTTGAGGAGTTGATCAAATTTTTATCTACAATCTCAAATAATATCTAGGAGAACCATTCCTAACATTTCTCAAGAGATGGAGGAAGAAATTCTCTATATATGCTAGGCCTATTCCAAAAAAGAAGAAACTGGAAATCTTCATCAATAATCTTGTCCTAGAGATCAACTACCCTTTACAAATGCAAGATCATACATCTTTTGATAAGATGGTAGACAATGCGATCAAAATTGAAAAGGTACTTGTGAAAAAAGGAGATGATGTAGGAGCAGCTTGGGTGTAAGAGCAATCTTGCATCACCCAAAAATATTTCTATTTTTGAATTCAATAAGGGCTATCATGTGCAGAGCTGCTATTTATGGAAAGTTACTATTTTTGGTAATTTTTGTATGTGCTCAGAATGATCTTATTTCTTTCTTGGAGGTTCATTTTGGTCATATAAGTCTGCCAGTAAAGTTTCATTTCCAGATCAAGTGTATGTTGGAAGATATTGAAGATTTTCGGTATTGGCAGCAGGGTACAGAAACTTTGAACTCAGTTTTGAAGGCTTTAGAGGCCCCGGATGAGGTCGAAAATTTGGGTGACGGGCGCTTGCGCTAATCAAGCCTGTAGAGCACTTCGTGGCATTTTCGAAATGGGGTTATAGTAGCCGAGCGGGTCAACTGGTGATGACTTATGGTCTTCGAAAGTTGGGCCACCTGAAATGGCAAAAAATAATTTTCTTCAAAATTTCTGTTCGGGTTTCAAAGGTTATCTTGAGCCGACTATGATGTAATAAAATGTAAAATAAAATAATTCTAAGTTGGTCGGCCTTATTGGCTAAAATTCTGGAACCTTCCCAGACGGTGGAAAATTGCCTATATAAGGAAGGCTGTATTATTGTCTTAGGCAGTTCAGAATAGTTCTGGGTAGTAGATCTGGGTATTGATTCGAGGCTTTGTCCTACAGAATATTGTAAGGGAATGCCCATGTGGCTTTGCATATTGTAATTCTGAAAGTTTGTAATTCCACATTTGTGGAGATAATAAGAAGCCAATTTTCTGTTCTTGCATATTGTTGTTATTTCTCTATTTCTGTTATGTGTTTGTGGTATTAAGGGGAGCACCCTTCATCAAGTGGTATCAGAGCCAGGTTATTGAGTGTGTAAACAGATCGCCAACTGTGAGGCAGTTTGCACCAGGACCGTGGTTAGGGTTTCAGGGCACATCACGAAAATGCCTCCACGAAGAGAACGTGGCGGAAGAACCTGGTGTTGTGACACCTGAGGTTAGAGAGCTGCAGAGACAAGTGCGAGCATTGCAAGAAGAGATTCGTAGAGGAATGAATCTTAATGCCAGAGATGAAAGTGAGGATGAAGCCGAAGAAGAATATCAAGAAGGAGAAGTTGAAATTGTGAACCAGGAGGAAGAAAGACTTTTTCGGGCGATTTCCAAGATTGGGAAAAGACCTAAGATTGAGGTTCCTACATTTTCTGGAAATCTTAACCCAGAGGAATTGATCGACTGGATCAATGAATGTGAGGAATATTTTGAGTATGAAGATGTTGAAGATCCTGATAGGGTCAAATTTGCGAAGGCCAGATTGAAAGGTCATGCGAAGATCTGGTGGCAAAAAATTCAATTGGAGCGAAATAGAAGAGGGAAAGATAAAATCACAAGATGGGATCGGATGGTGGATAAATTGAAGCGACAGTTCATTCCTGTTGATTATGAGCTTGACCTACTGAAGAAAATGTAGAGTTTGAAGCAAGCAGGAAGATCTGTTCAGGAGTATACAGAGGAGTTCTATCGACTTCTCATCAGAACAGGCCATGCAGAAGCTGATAAAGAGAAAGTTGCCCGATACTTTAATGGGTTAAGGCCAAGCATTCACGAGGAGCTGAATCTGGTTCGAATGAACAGTATTGAGGAGGCATACTAATTTGCCCTAAAAGTAGAGGAAAAGCTGAACAAGAAGTTCGAGAGCAGACAAAATGGAAGAGGTCGCGGTGGACGATCTGGTGGATGGTCATATGGTGGCCGAAATGAAGATCTGAAAAAGAAGGATGAGGCCAGTAGTAGTCAGAATCAGCGTGGAAATAATTCCAATCGCTTCCAGGATCAGAATAATAGAGATCAGAGAGGAAGAGGAAGAGGACAAGGATCTGGAAGAGGAGGCTTTCGTGGAACATGTTTTCACTGTGGAGAAGAAGGTCATAGGGCATTTGAATGTCCTCAGTGCCAAGGTAGTACAGACAAGAGAAATGAAGGCCAGGCCAGAGTTGCACATGTAGATGAAGATGCCAGATCATCAAATTCTGAAGATGCTGAAAGAGGAGAAATGTTGATTAATAGAAGAGTCATGTTGAGTGGTGAGAATGAACCTGAGCAAAGGAGGAGCCTGTTTCGCACCAGGTGCAAGTGTGAAGGTAAATGTTGTGATGTGATTATTGATAGTGGAAGCACTGACAATTTGGTGTCAGAAGAGATGGTGACAAAGTTGAAACTCAAGAGACAGAAACACCCACATCCATATCGGATTGCCTGGGTACAGGATGACCACAAGGTCATGGTCAATGAACAATGCCTAGTGAAGTTCAAGATCGGCGGGTACCAATATGAGGTACTATGTGATATCATCTCTATGGATGCATGTCATATGTTATTGGGTAGACCGTGGTAGTTTGACAAATGTGCTGTACACGATGGTCGTGCGAATACCTATTCCCTGACAAAGGATGGAGTGCGACATAAGCTAAAGCCATTAAAGGAGACCGAAGAAAAGGTATGTGGTAATGCAAGAATAACATTTGTTGATGGAAGGAAATTCCTAGATGGTATGAGGCATAAGCATGTATGTTTTGCTTTAATTCCAAAAACTGGTAAAGAGGAAGTAGAAGATGTTCCTGTAGAAGTTGCAGATTTGTTGAATGAGATTCAGGATATTGTATCCGATAACGTGCCTGATAGATTACCACCAGTCAGGAAGATCAGTCATCAGATGGACTTGATCCCAGGAGTGAGTTTTTCGAATAAGGCAGCACACAGAATGACACCTGCAGAAAGTGAGGAGTTGAACAGACAAGTGCATGAACTATTATAGAAAAGATTGATTCGAGAGAGTCTGAGTCCCTGTGCTGTACCAGCGGTATTAGCACCAAAGAAGAATGGGGAATGGAGGATGTGTACAGATTCTAAGGCAATAAACAAGATCACGATCAAGTACAGGTTTCCATTGCCACGAATGGATGATATTATGGACTGTTTGAGTGGAGCTGTGTATTTTTCAAAGATAGATCTGAAGAGTGGATATCATCAGATTCGGATCAGAGAAGGAGATGAATGGAAGACTGCATTCAACACAAAGGAAGGACTATATGAGTGGTTAGTCATGCCTTTTGGGCTAACCAATGCGCCGAGCACTTTCATGCGGCTCATGAATGAGGTTTTGAAAGAATTTCTGGGTAAGTTTGTCATTATTTACCTAGATGATATTTTGATTTTTAGCAAGACATTGGAGGAACATATGATGCATATTCGTATGGTGTTTGAGAAGTTGAGAGAAGAGAAATTGTTGATTAATTTGAAGAAGTACAGTTTTGTGAAGAAAGAGTTAGTGTATTTGGGATTTGTAGTTTCAGCAGAAGGTCTAAAAATGGACCCAGAGAAGGTACAGGCTATCCTTGAATGGCCTACTCCAAGGAGTGCTACTGAGGTAAGATCTTTTCATGGTTTGGCTAGCTTTTACAGAAAGTTTATCCAAAATTTTAGCAGTATTTATGGACCCTTGACTGAAACAATGAGAGGGGATAGAAAAGAGTTTATGTGGACTAATGGGGCAGAAAAGAGTTTTCAATTGTTGAAACAAAAAGTTACAGAACAACCAGTGTTAGCACTTCCAGATTTTAATAAGGTGTTTCAAGTAGATTGTGATGCTAGTGGTACTGCAATAGGAGCTGTTATGAGCCAAGAAGGTAAACCTATTGCTTATTTCAGTGAGAAGTTGAATGATGGCAAGAGAAAATATTATGTTTATGATCAAGAATTTTATGCTATAGTTCAAGCATTAAAGAAGTGGAGACACTATTTGCTTCCTAATGAGTTTGTTTTGTATACTGATCATCAAGCTTTGCAATATTTGAATAGTCAAGGACAATTGAATCAAAGGCATTTGAAATGGGTTGAGTTTTTGCAGAGTTATACATTTGTTTTGAAACACAAGAGTGAAAAGTCTAATAGGGTTGCAGATGCTCTTAGCAGAAGGCAACTATTGCTGACAGAAATGCAGATTGAATTGGTTGGGTTCAAGGAACTCAAAAATTTGTATCCAGAGGATCCTGATTTTGGTGAAGCTTGGAAAGCTTGTACAGAACCTGTTACTCTAGACAGGACGAAATGGTTGGATTTCATCATCCAGGATGATATGCTATTCAGAGGGAGTCAGTTGTGCATTCCACGAAGTTCTATGAGGGAGAATCTCATCAAGGAGAAGCATAGCGGAGGATTTGCTAGACATTTTGGTCATGACAAAACCATTGGTTTGGTTAGTGAGAATTATTATTGGCCACAGTTGCAGCAAGATGTGAAGAAGTTTGTACAGAGTTGCAGAGTATGTCAGATGGCAAAAGGAGTGAAGCAGAATACAGGGTTGTATCGGCCATTATCTGTACCAGAGAAGCCTTGGGAGGATATCAGCATGGACTTTGTTCTTGGTTTACCGATGACACAGCGGGGACACGATTCAATTTTTGTGGTAGTTGATAGATTTTCAAAGATGGCACATTTCATTCTCTGCAAGAAGACTAATGATGCTGTTCATGTAGCAGAATTGTTTTTCAGAGAAGTAGTGAGACTTCATGGTTTGCCAAAGACCATAGTTTCAGATCAGGACACTAAGTTTGTTGGATATTTCTAGCGTACTTTGTGGAAGAAGTTGATGACAGATTTGAATTTCAGTTCATCACATCACCCATAGACTGATGGACAGACAGAGGTGGTGAATAGAAGTTTGAGAAATTTGCTGAGATGTTTGGTTGGAGATAAGCCAACAGGATGGGATTTGATTTTACCACAGGTAGAATTTGCATACAATAATTCTATCAACAGGAGCACTGGTAAATCACCATTCCAGATTGTATTTGGAAGTAGTCCAAGAAATGCATCTGAATTAAGGAAGATAGATAAAGGAGAAATAAGTAGTGCTGAAGCTGAGGATTTTACAGAACACTTGAAGAACATCCATGAGGAGGTGAGGAAGCATATTACCAAGATGAACGCACAGTATAAGGCTAAGGCAGATGAGAAAAGGAGGTATAAGGAATTTCAGGTCGGTGATGAACTCATGGTTCATTTGCGGAAGGAGCGGTTTCCAGTTGGTACATATAACAAGTTGAAAATGAAGAAGTTTGGACCATGTAGGATACTGAAGAAGCATGATTCAAGAAATGCATATGAGGTAGAATTACCTACTGAGCTAAATATTTCGCCAATGTTTAACATTTCAGATCTAACAGAGTATCATGAAGGAGGTGTTGAAGATGAGATCACAACAGAACAGTGGAGTATTCCAGCAACTAGTTCAGACACTAAGGAGATTGAAGATATACTGGATAGTCGTGTTGGGAGAAGCACAAGAAACAGGACATATGAAGAATATCTGGTCAAGTGGAAAGGATGACCTATTGAAGATTCCTCATGGCTGACAAAGGAGGAGGTTAGCCGTCTTGGTTTTCCTCTGCACACCTGAGTCGTGATAGGGTCACTTCTCAAATTACCCTGTGTGTCTGATGCAGGAGCATCCTGGGTGTAAGAGCAATCTTGCATCACCCAAAAATATTTCTATTTTTGAATTCAATAAGGGCTATCATGTGCAGAGCTGCTATTTATGGAAAGTTACTATTTTTGGTAATTTTTGTATGTGCTCAGAATGATCTTATTTCTTTCTTGGAGGTTCATTTTGGTCATATAAGTCTACCAGTAAAGTTTCATTTCCAGATCAAGTGTATGTTGGAAGATATTGAAGATTTTCGGTATTGGCAGCAGGGTACAAAAACTTTGAACTCAGTTTTGAAGGCTTTAGAGGCCCCGGATGAGGTCAAAAATTTGGGTGACGAGCGCTTGCACCTATCAAGCCTGTAGAGCGCTTCGTGGCATTTCTGAAATGGGGTTATAGTAGCCGAGCGGGTCAACTGGTGATGACTTATGGTCTTCAGAAGTTGGGCCACCTGAAATGGCGAAAAATAATTTTCTTCAAAATTTCTGTTCGGGTTTCAAAGGTTATCTTGAGCCGACTATGATGTAATAAAATGTAAAATAAAATAATTCTAAGTTGGTCGGCCTTATTGGCTAAAATTCTGGAACCTTCCCAGACGGTGGAAAATTGCCTATATAAGGAAGGCTGTATTATTGTCTTAGGCAGTTCAGAATAGTTCTCGGTAGTAGATCTGGGTATTGATTCGAGGCTTTGTCCTACAGAATATTGTAAGGGAATGCCCATGTGGCTTTGCATATTGTAATTCTGAAATTTTGTAATTCCACATTTGTGGAGATAATAAGAAGCCAATTTTCTGTTCTTGCATATTGTTGTTGTTTCTCTATTTCTGTTATGTGTTTGTGGTATTAAGGGGAGCACCCTTCATCAAGTGGTATCAGAGCCAGGTTCTTGAGTTTGTAAATAGATCGCCGACTGTGAGGTAGTTTGCACCAGGACCGTGGTTAGGGTTTCAGCGCGCATCGCAAAAATGCCTCCACGAAGAGAACGTGGTGGAAGACCTGGTGTTGTGACACCTGAGGTTAGAGAGCTGTAGAGACAAGTGCGAGCATTGCAAGAAGAGATTCGCAGAGGAATGAATCTTAATGCCAGAGATGAAAGTGAGGATGAAGCCGAAGAAGAATATCAAGAAGGAGAAGTTGAAATTGTGAACTAGGAGGAAGAAAGACTTTTTCGGGGGATTTCCAAGATTGGGAAAAGACCTAAGATTGAGGTTCCTACATTTTCTGGAAATCTTAACCCAGAGGAATTGATCGACTGGATCAATGAATGTGAGGAATATTTTGAGTATGAAGATGTTGAAAATCCTGATAGGGTGAAATTTGCGAAGGCCAGATTGAAAGGTCATGCGAAGATCTGGTGGCAAGAAATTCAATTGGAGTGAAATAGAAGATGGAAGGATAAAATCACAAGATGGGATCGGATGGTGGATAAATTGAAGTGACAGTTC
The DNA here is from genome assembly GCA_027943335.1 of Chamaecyparis obtusa. Classification (NCBI taxonomy): domain Eukaryota; kingdom Viridiplantae; phylum Streptophyta; class Pinopsida; order Cupressales; family Cupressaceae; genus Chamaecyparis; species Chamaecyparis obtusa. Next base: position 78,572 of record BSBK01005172.1, read on the forward strand.
ATTCCTGTTGATTATGAGCTTGACCTACTGAAGAAAATACAGAGTTTGAAGCAAGCAGGAAGATCTGTTCAGGAGTATACAGATGAGTTCTATCGACTTCTCATCAGAACAGGCCATGCAGAAGCTGATAAAGAGAAAGTTGCCCGATACCTTAATGGGTTAAGGCCAAGGATTCAGGAGGAGCCGAATCTGGTTCGAATGAACAGTATTGAGGAGGCATACCAATTTGCCCTAAAAGTAGAGGAAAAGCTGAACAAGAAGTTTGAGAGCAGACAAAATGGAAGAGGTCGCGGTGGACGATCTGGTGGACGGTCATATGGTGGCCGAAATGAAGATATAAAAAAGAAGGATGAGGCCAGTAGCAGTCAGAATCAGCGTGAAAATAATTCCAATCGCTTCCAGGATCAGAATAATAGAGATCAGAGAGGAAGAGGAAGAGGACAAGGATCTGGAAGAGGAGGCTTCCGTTGAACATGTTTTCACTGTGGAGAAGAAGGTCATAGGGCATTTGAATGTCCTCAGTGCCAAGGCAGAACAGACAGGAGAAATGAAGGCCAGGCCAGAGTTGCACATGTAGATGAAGATGCCAGATCATCAAATTCTGAAGATGCTGAAAGAGGAGAAACGTTGATTAATAAAAGAGTCCTGTTGAGTGGTGAGAATGAACCTGAGCAAAAGAGGAGCCTGTTTCACACCAGGTGCAAGTGTGAAGGTAAATGTTGTGATGTGATTATTGATAGTGGAAGCACTGACAATTTGGTGTCAGAAGAGATGGTGACAAAGTTGAAACTCAAGAGACAGAAACACCCACATCCATATCGGATTGCCTGGGTACAAGATGACCACAAGGTCATGGTCAATGAACAATGCCTAGTGAAGTTCAAGATCGGCGGGTACCAAGATGAGGTACTATGTGATATCATCTCTATGGATGCATGTCATATGTTATTGGGTAGACCGTGGCAGTTTGATAGATGTGCTGTACACGATGGTCATGCGAATACCTATTCCCTAATAAAGGATGGAGTGCGACATAAGCTAAATCCATTGAAGGAGACCGAAGAAAAGGTATGTGGTAATGCAAGAATAACATTTGTTGATGGAAGGAAATTCGTAGATGGTATGAGGCATGATCATGTATGTTTTGCTTTAATTCCAAAAGCTGGTAAAGAGGAAGTAGAAGATGTTCCTGTAGAAGTTGCAGATTTGTTGAATGAGTTTTAGGATATTGTATCTGATAACGTGCCTGATGGATTACCACCAGTCAGGAAGATCAGTCATCAGATGGACTTGATCCCAAGAGCGAGTTTGCTGAATAAGGCAGCACACAGAATGACACCTGCAGAAAGTGAGGAGTTGAACAAACAAGTGCATGAACTATTACAGAAAGGATTGATTCGAGAGTCTGAGTCCCTGTGCTCTACCAGTGGTATTAGCACCAAAGAAGAATGGGGAATGGAGGATGTGTACAGATTCTAGGGCAATAAACAAGATCACGATCAAGTACAGGTTTCCATTGCCACGAATGGATGATATTATGGACTGTTTGATTGGAGCTGTGTATTTTTCAAAGATAGATCTGAAGAGTGGATATCGTCAGATTTGGATCAGAGAAGGAGATGAATGGAAGACTGCATTCAAGACAAAGGAAGGACTATATGAGTGGTTAGTCATGCCTTTTGGGCTAACCAATGCACCGAGCACTTTCATGCGGCTCAGGAACGAGGTTCTGAAAGAATTTCTGGGTAAGTTTGTCATTGTTTACCTAGATGATATTTTGATTTTTAGCAAGACATTGGAGGAACATATGATGCATATTCGTATGGTGTTTGAGAAGTTGAGAGAAGAGAAATTGTTGATTAATTTGAAGAAGTGCTGTTTTGTGAAGAAAGAGTTAGTGTATTTGGGATTTGTAGTTTCAGCAGAAGGTCTAAAAATGGACCCAGAGAAGGTACAGGCTATCCTTGAATGGCCTACTCCAAGGAGTGCTACTGAGGTAAGATCTTTTCATGGTTTGGCTAGCTTTTACAGAAAGTTTATCCAAAATTTTAGCAGTATTTGTGGACCCTTGACTGAAACAATGAGAGGGGATAGAAAAGAGTTTAAGTGGACTAATGGGGCAGAAAAGAGTTTTCAATTGTTGAAACAAAAAGTTATAGAACAACCAGTGTTAGCACTTCCAGATTTTAATAAGGTGTTTCAAGTAGATTGTGATGCTAGTGGTACTGCAATAGGAGCTGTTATGAGCCAAGAAGGTAAACCTATTGCTTATTTCAGTGAGAAGTTGAATGATGCCAAGAGAAAATATTCTGTTTATGATCAGGAATTTTATGCTATAGTTCAAGCATTAAAGAAGTGGAGACACTATTTGCTTCCTAATGAGTTTGTTTTGTATACTGATCATCAAGCTTTGCAATATTTAAATAGTCAAGGAAAATTGAGTCAAAGGCATTTGAAATGGGTTGAGTTTTTGCAGAGTTATACATTTGTTTTGAAACACAGGAGTGGAAAGTCTAATAGGGTTGCAGATGCTCTTAGCAGAAGGCAACTATTGCTGACAGAAATGCAGATTGAAGTGGTTGGGTTCAAGGAACTCAAGAATTTGTATCCAGAGGATCCTGATTTTGGTGAAGCTTGGAAAGCTTGTACAGAACCTGTTACTCAGGAAAGGATGAAATGGTTGGATTTCATCATCCAGGATGATATGCTATTCAGAGGGAGTCAGTTGTGCATTCCACAAAGTTCTATGAGGGAGAATCTCATCAAGGAGAAGCATAGCGGAGGATTAGCTGGACATTTTGGTCATGACAAAACCTTTGGTTTGGTTAGTGAGAATTATTATTGGCCATAGTTGCAGCAAGATGTGAAGAAGTTTGTACAGAGTTGCAGAGTATGTCAGATGGCAAAATGAGTGAAGCAGAATAAAGGGTTCTATCAGCCATTATCTGTACCAGAGAAGCCTTGGGAGGATATCAGCATGGACTTTGTTCTTGGTTTACCGAGGACACAGCAAGGACACGATTCAATTTTTGTGGTAGTTGATAGATTTTCAAAGATGGCACATTTCATTCCCTGCAAGAAGACTAATGATGTTGTTCATGTAGCAGAATTGTTTTTCAGAGAAGTAGTGAGACTTCATGGTTTGCCAAAGATCATAGTTTCAGATCGGGACACTAAGTTTATTGGATATTTCTGGCGTATGTTGTGGAAGAAGTTGAAGACAGATTTGAAGTTCAGTTCATCACATCACCCATAGACTGATGGACAGACAGAGGTGGTGAATAGAAGTTTGGGAAATTTGCTGAGATGTTTGGTTGGAGATAAGCCAACAGGATGGGATTTGATTTTACCACAGGCAGAATTTGCATATAATAATTCTGTCAATAGGAGCACTGGTAAATCACCATTCCAGATAGTATTTGGAAGTAGTCCAAGAAATACATCTGAATTAAGGAAGATAGATAAAGGAGAAATAAGCAGTGCTGAAGCTGAAGATTTTACAGAACACTTGAAGAACATCCATGAGGAGGTGAGGAAGCATATTACCAAGATGAACGCATAGTATAAGGCTAAGGCAGATGAGAAAAGGAGGTATAAAGAATTTCAGGTCGGTGATGAAGTCATGGTTCATTTGCGGAAGGAGCGGTTTCCAGTTGGTACATATAACAAGCTGAAAATGAAGAAGTTTGGACCATGTAGGATACTGAAGAAGCATGATTCAGGAAATGCATATGAGGTAGAATTACCTACTGAGCTAAATATTTCGCCAGTGTTTAACATTTCAGATCTGACAGAATATCATGAAGGAGGTGTTGAAGATGAGATCACAACAGCACAGTGGAGTATTCCAGCAACTAGTTCAGACACTAAGGAGATTGAAGATATACTGGATAGTCGTGTTGGCAGAAGCACAAGAAATAGGACATATGAAGAATATCTAGTCAAGTAGAAAGGATGACCTATTGAAGATTCCTCATGGCTGACAAAGGAAGAGGTTAGCCGTCTTGATTTTCCTCTGCACACCTAAGTCGTGACAGGGTCACTTCTCAAATTACCCTTGGTGTCTGATGCAGGAGCATCCTGGGTGTAAGAGCAATCTTGCATCACCCAAAAATATTTCTATTTTTGAATTCAATAAGGGCTATCATGTGCAGAGCTGCTATTTATGGAAAGTTACTATTTTTGGTAATTTTTGTATGTGCTCAGAATGATCTTATTTCTTTCTTGGAGGTTCATTTTGGTCATATAAGTCTGTCAGTAAAGTTTCATTTCCAGATCAAGTGTATGTTGGAAGATATTGAAGATTTTCGGTATTGGCAGTAGGGTACAGAAACTTTGAACTCAGTTTTGAAGGCTTTAGAGGCCCCGGATGAGGTCAAAAATTTGGGTGACGGGCACTTGCGCTAGTCAAGCCTGTAGAGCGCTTCGTGGCATTTCTGAAATGGGGTTATAGTAGTCGAGCGGGTCAACTGGTGATGACTTATGGTCTTCGAAAGTTGGGCCACCTGAAATGGCGAAAAATAATTTTCTTCAAAATTTTTGTTTGGGTTTCAAAGGTTATCTTGAGCTGAATATGATGTAATAAAATGTAAAATAAAATAATTCTAAATTGGTCGGCCTTATTGGCTAAAATTCTGGAACCTTCCCAGACGGTGGAAAATTGCCTATATAAGGAAGGCTGTATTATTGTCTTAGGCAGTTCAGAATAGTTCTCGGTAGTAGATCTGGGTATTGATTCGAGGCTTTGTCCTATAGAATATTGTAAGGGAATGCCCATGTGGCTTTGCATATTGTAATTCTGAAAGTTTGTAATTCTACATTTGTGGAGATAATAAGAAGTCAATTTTCTGTTCTTGCATATTGTTGTTGTTTCTCTATTTCTGTTATGTGTTTGTGGTATTAAGTGGAGCACCCTTCATCAAGTGGTATCAGAGCCAGGTTCTTGAGTGTGTAAACAGATCGCTGACTGTGAGGCAGTTTGCACCAAGACTGTGGTTAGGGTTTCAGCGCGCATCGCGAAAATGCCTCCACGAAGAGAACGTGGCGGAAGACCTGGTGTTGTGACACCTGAGGTTAGAGAGCTGTAGAGACAAGTGCGAGCATTGCAAGAAGAGATTCGCAGAGGAATGAATCTTAATGCCAGAGATGAAAGTGAGGATGAAGCCGAAGAAGAATATCAAGAAGGAGAAGTTGAAATTGTGAACTAGGAGGAAGAAAGACTTTTTCGGGTGATTTCCAAGATTGGGAAAAGACCTAAGATTGAGGTTCCTACATTTTCTGGAAATCTTAACCCAGATGAATTGATTGACTGGATCAATGAATGTGAGGAATATTTTGAGTATGAAGATGTTGAAGATCCTGATAGGGTCAAATTTGCGAAGGCCAGATTGAAAGGTCATGCGAAGATCTGGTGGCAAGAAATTCAATTGGAGCGAAATAGAAGAGGGAAAGATAAAATCACAAGATGGGATCGGATGGTGGATAAATTGAAGTGACAGTTCATTCGTGTTGATTATGAGCTTGACCTACTGAAGAAAATGTAGAGTTTGAAGCAAGCAGGAAGATCTGTTCAGGAGTATACAGAGGAGTTCTATCGACTTCTCATCAGAACATGCCATGCAGAAGCTGATAAAGAGAAAGTTGCCCGATACCTTAATGGGTTAAGGCCAAGCATTCAGGAGGAGCTGAATCTAGTTCGAATGAACAGTATTGAGGAGGCATACCAATTTGCCCTAAAAGTAGAGGAAAAGCTGAACAAGAAGTTTGAGAGAAGACAAAATGGAAGAGGTCGCGGTGGATGATCTGGTGGATGGTCATATGGTGGCCGAAATGAAGATCTGAAAAAGAAGGATGAGGCCAGTAGCAGTCAGAATCAGCGTGGAAATAATTCCAATCCCTTCGAGGATCAGAATAATAGAGATCAGAGAGGAAGAGGAAGAGGACAAGGATCTGGAAGAGGAGGCTTCCGTGGAACATGTTTTCACTGTGGAGAAGAAGGTCATAGGGCATTTGAATGTCCTCAGTGCCAAGGCAGAAAAGACCGGAGAAATGAAGGCTAGGCCAGAGTTGCACATGTAGATGAAGATGCCAGATCATCAAATTCTGAAGATGTTGAAAGAGGAGAAACGTTGATTAATAGAAGAGTCCTGTTGAGTGGTGAGAATGAACCTGAGCAAAGGAGGAACCTGTTTCACACCAGGTGCAAGTGTGAAGGTAAATGTTGTGATGTGATTATTGATAGTGGAAGCACTGACAATTTGGTGTCAGAAGAGATGGTGACAAAGTTGAAACTCAAGAGACAGAAACACCCACATCCATATCGGATTGCCTGGGTATAGGATGACCACAAGGTCATGGTCAATGAACAATGCCTAGTGAAGTTCAAGATCGGCGGGTACCAAGATGAGGTACTATGTGATATTATCTCTATGGATGCATGTCATATGTTATTGGGTAGACCGTGGCAGTTTGACAAATGTCCTGTACACGATGGTCGTGCGAATACCTATTCCCTGACAAAGGATGGAGTGCGACATAAGCTAAAGCCATTGAAGGAGACCGAAGAAAAGGTATGTGGTAATGCAAGAATAACATTTGTTGATGGAAGGAAATTCCTAGATGGTATGAGGCATGAGCATGTATGTTTTTCTTTAATTCCAAAAGCTGGTAAAGAGGAAGTAGAAGATGTTCCTGTAGAAGTTGCAGATTTGTTGAATGAGTTTCAGGATATTGTATCTGATCATGTGCCTGATGGATTACCACTAGTCAGGAATATTAGTCATCAGATGGACTTGATCCCAGGAGCAAGTTTGCCGAATAAGGAAGCACACAGAATGACACCTGCAGAAAGTGAGGAGTTGAACAGACAAGTGCATGAACTATTACAGAAAGGATTGATTCGAGAGAGTCTGAGTCCCTGTGCTGTACCAGCGGTATTAGCACCAAAGAAGAATGGGGAATGGAGGATTTTACCACAGGCAGAATTTGCATACAATAATTCTGTCAACAGGAGCATTGGTAAATCACCATTCCAGATTGTATTTGGAAGTAGTCCAAGAAATGCATCTGAATTGAGGAAGATAGATAAAGGAGAAATAAGTAGTGCTGAAGCTGAGGATTTTACAGAACACTTGAAGAACATCCATGAGGAGGTGAGGAAGCATATTACCAAGATGAACGCACAGTATAAGGCTAAGGCAGATGAGAAAAGGAGGTATAAGGAATTTCAGGTCGGTGATGAACTCATGGTTCATTTGCGGAAGGAGCGGTTTCCAGTTGGTACATATAACAAGCTGAAAATGAAGAAGTTTGGACCATGTAGGATACTGAAGAAGCATGATTCAGGAAATGCATATGAGGTAGAATTACCTACTGAGCTAAATATTTCGCCAGTGTTTAACATTTCAGATCTGACAGAGTATCATGAAGGAGGTGTTGAAGATGAGATCACAACAGCACAGTGGAGTATTCCAGCAACTAGTTCAGACACTAAGGAGATTGAAGATATACTGGATAGTCATGTTGGCAGAAGCACAAGAAACAAGACATATGAAGAATATCTGGTCAAGTGGAAAGGACGACCTATTGAAGATTCCTCATGGCTGACAAAAGAGGAGGTTAGCTGTCTTGGTTTTCCTCTGCACACCTGAGTCGTGACAGGGTCACTTCTCAAATTACCCTGGGTGTCTGATGCAGGAGCATCCTTGGTGTAAGAGAAATCTTGCATCACCCAAAAATATTTCTATTTTTGAATTCAATAAGGGCTATCATGTGCAGAGCTGCTATTTATGGAAAGTTACTATTTTTGGTAATTTTTGTATGTGCTCAGAATGATCTTATTTCTTTCTTGGAGGTTCATTTTGGTCATATAAGTCTACCAGTAAAGTTTCATTTCCAGATCAAGTGTATGTTGGAAGATATTGAAGATTTTCGGTATTGGCAGCAGGGTACAGAAACTTTGAACTCAATTTTGAAGGCTTTAGAGGCCCCGGATGAGGTCAAAAATTTGGGTGACAGGCGCTTGCGCCAGTCAAGCCTGTAGAGCGCTTCGTGGCATTTCCGAAATGGGGTTATAGTAGCCGAGCAGGTCAATTGGTGATGACTTATGGTCTTCGAAAGTTGGGCCACCTGAAATGGCGAAAAATAATTTTCTTCAAAATTTTTGTTCGGGTTTCAAAGGTTATCTTGAGCCGACTATGATGTAATAAAATGTAAAATAAAATAATTCTAAGTTGGTCGGCCTTATTGGCTAAAATTCTGGAACCTTCCCAGACGGTGGAAAATTGCCTATATAAGGAAGGTTGTATTATTGTATTAGGCAGTTCAGAATAGTTCTGGGTATTGATTCGAGGCTTTGTCCTACAGAATATTGTAAGGGAATGCCCATGTGGCTTTGCATATTGTAATTCTAAAAGTTTGTAATTCCACATTTGTGGAGATAATAAGAAGCCAATTTTCTATTCTTGCATATTGTTGTTGTTTCTCTATTTCTATTATGTGTTTGTGGTATTAAGGGGAGCACCCTTCATCAGGAGACATCACACTTCAAAAGGACAAGTATGAATCAGGATCTAGTTCTAAAGATAAGAATAAAGGGATTGTCATAGATGGTGTTGTTGATACTATCCATGCCCCATTAAAGGCACTAGCTTTCAATCTAACTATTGGCACCCAAGCCATCAAAGCTTTAGAGAAAAAGGTGTCCAAACCATCTCAAAAGAAGCTAGATTACAAATCTTTGTCTGCTGATAATAAATGAAAGTTCACTCCTCTTGGAGAATCTTTGGAATCAGCTATGAGAACTCTATTGGCTAATAACATCATCTCTTTGCCTAAGATCTGACAATCTGATCCTGACCCTAAACCAAAATGGTGGAGAGAGAATGAATTCTATGATTTCCATTGGGGTAAAGGTCACAAAACTAATAACTGCTTACGCTTGAAACATACTATTCAAGATTTGATTGATAAGGGAGACATCACAATTGACAATAATAAGACCAATAATGATCATACAACATTCATAGAACCATTTCCAAAACATGGTCAAGAAGTTTCATCTTCTTAGCCTAATATGGGGGCAAAGGTCAATTATGCTTACCTTGGAAATAATGAGGTTATCAATATGGTTGAAGCTTGTCTCTCTAAGCATTTCAATGTCATCACAATTGTGAGAAGATATAGAGATCATACTTTACCTAATGCAGTGACTCGATCACAAGCTCAGGCACATCTAAATGGACAAATCCCAGATTCATCAAATGTCCCTAAGACGCCCTTCAATCTTTTTTCTACTTCCAAACAGAAGACTATTTCTAAATCTTCCCATCCTAAAGATACAAGGCTAACATCTTATAGCATTATTCAACAACTCCAACACACTAATGCAAAAATATCCATGTTTTAGTTGCTTTGGATATCTCTACCTCACAAAGCTATTCTAGACAAAGCTTTGCTCAGATCCAATATTCCTGATGACCTCAATCTAGATAGGCTCCAAACTATGGTTGGACATCTTACATCTCCATAATATATCTCCTTTTCTGAGGAAGATGACAAATCCTTGAGTCACCCACATAACCAGTCCTTGCATATAGAAGTCTTGATCTAGAACCATAGAGTCAAACGTATGTTGATAGATGGAGATGCTAGCCTAAATATTTGTTCTTACCACTTGGTCACACAATTGGGATTTTTAGAATTGGCTATTGATCCTAGAAAGAAAATAACTATAAAATCCTATGATGAACAAGAAAGATCTTCTAAAGGCACCATTGTTTTACGTATCAGAGCAAGTCTAGTTATCAGAGATACTATATGTCAAGTTCTTGATCTACCCTTTGCTTACAACATTCTTCTAGGGAGACCATGGATACATGAGATGAAGGCTATTACTTCTACATTCCACCAATGTTTGAAATTTCCTTATGAAGAAGTAGGTCACTATTCTAGTAGACATATCCACCACTTGTAATACATTGAAAGAAAGTACAGATAAAATTGTGCCTGATAATAGAGAATCTTCCATTAAGCCAACAAAAGAAGCATCCACATCTAAAATGGAAGACATTTCAAAAGACATCAATATCAAAGAAAATGGTATGGGAGAGTATACTATAGAGCCAGTCTTATCTTTGACATCTCTACCTATCTCACCTAAGTCTTTTGGATGATCTTTAAAATAGTCCAAACCAAACTCTAAAGAACCTTTGGAGGCATATAAAAAGAATTTTGTAGCAGAACAAGTCTCCAAGAAAGAATTTGAAGAACATGAAGATATGATTACATGGCTATACAAAGATGAACCTGAATCTCAAGCTATTCCAACTAGTGACTCTACAGTATCCAAAATCCCTTCTAAGGCATATGGTCTAGGAGATAAACTAATAGCTAAGATGGGATATTCCAGTAAAGGACCTCTAGGAGTTAGAAGAGAAGGTCTTATAACACCTATTTCACATACTGGTAGGGAAAATAAAGATATTATTGGCTTAGGCTTAAAAAAGAAACCCTTCCACCTCAAAGGTAATGGTTTGTATGTTATAGAGCAGATCACACCAGGAGAACCCCTTCTTAAGATAGAAGAAACTAAACCATCAGATAGTGATTTAGACAGCTTAGAACTTATTCCCTATGAGTGTTTGACTAAAGAAATCAAGAACCTTCTTGATTCTGAAGATGACCCAATCAAAAGAATTAATGTAGTAGAAACACAAGAACCTACTATCAATCAAGAGATAGTTGCAACACAAGAACCAGTTATTATGAGATAGATTCTCATGAGTATGAATTCAAATCAAAATCTAAGGGTAACCCTTCTTGGGGTATTCATCTTGACTTTAGTCATGTTCTTAGATTTCCTAGAGGCATAGATGAAGAATCTAATGACTATGAATGGGGATCCATTCCAGAATAAGATGAGCTTATTACAGAAAAACATGTTGATGTTATTCACCAATATGCACCTAAACCTAATGTAAGTCTAGAGAAAAATGATGAGCTTATTGAGTCTGATCCATCGATGGCTGAAGTGGACTATCACAATGACATTGAGCCTATTCATGAACTAAATGTCTTAAGTTGTACTATCACCTTTGAACTCAAGCATCAAGTTAGGACCAATGATGACAGATCTATATCCGTAAACACTATCTCCCAATCTTTCCCCATTTTGACTATCCAACATCCTAAACTTCTTGATCAAACCTCCACAAATCTGAGCCATCATATTTATACCTTCCCAAATGATTATGCCCTTGCTTGCTACCTCAATGTAGTTGAGCCTATGAGGACTTGCATCAGTGAACCAAGCATTAACATGATGGGTTCAGACATCAAGTATCTTAGTTAGAAAAATAAGAATAATTATAAAAATAAAAGGAGTTCTGAGGGTGAAAACCACTTTGTGGCAGTCTCACAACCTACAAAAGTAAAAATAAAAGACATATCCAAAGGTGAAAACCTCTCTGAGGCACCTAAGGATGAGATATTTGATGTCCTTCCAAGTCATTTATAGGATAGATCTCCAGTTCTAATTGAGCCTACTCATTCTATTAACTTGGGAACAATAGAAGAACCACAGTTGATTCATGTAGCACAATCTTTGTTAGAAGAAGAGAAGAAAAAATTTACTACATTCCTAATAGAAAAGAAGATCAACATTGGATGAAAATATTCAGATATGCTAGGGTTGGATCCTAATCTTATAATGCATCATTTATCTATAGCTCCAAATGTCAAACCTGTTAAGCAAAAATTGAGAAAGATGCATCCTCATGTTGCACTCTTAGTAAAACCTAAATTAGAGAAGCTCCTAAAAGCTGGATTCATCTGAGTTATTAATTATGTAGAGTGGATCTCTAATATTGTACCTATTTCAAAACTAGATAAATCAATTAGAGTATGCACAGATTTTAGATTTGTAAATAGAGCATTCCCTAAAGATGATTTTCCACTACCTAACATTGATATGATAGTGGACATGACTGTGGGCTTTGGGATGTATTTTTTAATGGATGGTTTTTCTAGATATAATCAAATAAAAATTGCTCCAGAGGATCAAGAGAAAACTACTTTTACATGTGCATGGGGCACCTTCTATTGGAATGTCATGCCATTTGGACTTAAGAATGCTGGTGCTACATATCAAAGAGCCATGATATCTATCTTTTATGACATGATGCATAGGACTATGGAAGATTATGTTGATGATACTTTAGCAAAATCTATGAATAGAGCTGAAGATCTAAATGACTTGAGCAAGATACTAAATAGAATGGAAAAATTTATTCTTAGACTAAATCCTAAGAAGTGTGCTTTTGGTGTCACTTCTAGAAAGCTCTTAGGATACATAGTTTCAAAAAAGGGCATTGAAGTTGATCCAACCAAAGTGAAGGCTATAATGGAGATGCAACCTCCAAAGAATATTAGTCAAATGAGGACATTGCAAGGAAGAGTTCAATCTATTAGAAGATTCATATCACAGCTAGCAGACATACCATAACCTTTTACAAAAACATTACATAAAGGTATGACCTTTGCATGGAATGAAGAACGTGAGAACAAATTTAATCATATCAAGAAGTATGTATCAAATCCTCCTATCTTAATGCCTCCCATTCCAGGGAATCCTTTGATCTTATATGTCTCTACTACAGATACATCACTGGGGGCATTGCTAGCACAACATGATGAGAATAAAAAGGAAAGAGCTATATACTATATTAGTAGAACATTGGTGGCATACGAAAAGAATTATTCTATGATTATAAGGCTTGTCTAGCTGTGATCTTTGCATCATAGAAATTGAGACATTATATGTTAGCTCACACCACCCATTTGGTAGCTAAGATTGATCCACTAAAGTACCTACTAAGCAAAGCTGCCCTCATAGGTAGATTAGCTAAATGGGTCATGCTCTTAAATGAATTTGACATTGAATATGTTGAAATAAAAGCTATAAAAGGATAGGTTATTGCTAATCAATTAGTAGATGCGCCTATGAATGATGATACACCAATGCAAATGGAATTTCTAGATTCCTCTAGCATGACACTTTCTTCTAGAGCATGGCATTTATTCTTTGATGGCTCCTATACACAGAATGGATTAGGAGCAGGCATATTATTTATAACTCCTCAAGGATACTCAATCCCAAAAGCATTCAGATTAAAGTTCCCTTACACAAACAATATTGTAGAATATGAAGCCCTTCTTAATGGCATGAAAATAGCAATTGAGTGGTGAGTAACAGAATTACACATTCATGGAGACTCACAACTTGTTATCCATCAAGTCAATGATGTATACCAGACTAAAGATGATAAGCTTATTCCATACAAGAGAATGGTAGATGATTTAAAGAAGTATTTCATATCTATCACATTTGAGAAAATTCCTAGAATAGAGAACAAGGCTGTCGATGCAATGGAAAAACTATCTACTCTATTACAGAAGCGTGAACATGAGCTGCCTTATGATTTCCTAGTGGAAGCACTATCTTATCCTGCATATGACTCCCCCAAAACCTGCATGATCTACACTATTGTTGGTCATGATTCATCTAGATATAAAAACCTATTCTCCTATCTCTAAGACCAAATCATTCCTAATACCTTCAACCACCATGAGAAGAGATACCTTATCCATAATGCATCCCGCTATGTCATCATTAGTCATGATCTATACAAATGAGGTCTAGATGGTACACTACTTAGATGATTAGAATAGGAAGAGTCTCAACATGCATTAAAGGAAGTCCATGATGGTATTTTTGGGTCACACTCAAATGGTTTAACACTAGCTTGAAAACTTATTAGGGCTGGGTACTATTGGCCTAAAGTAGAGAAAGAGTCTATCAAGTTTGCTAAGAATTGTCAAAAGTGCGAAGTACATGGTAACTTAATTCATGCTCCAGGGAGAGATCTAATTCCCTTTACCACACAATGGCCTTTTCAACAATCGGCCTTTCATCTTATAGGAGCTATATATCCTCATTCTTCTAATGGATATACCCATATGATCATAGCTACAAATTATTTTACAAAATGGGTAGAAGCAGTCCCTTTGACACAAGAACCTGGAAAAAAAATATCTATGTTCATATTGAACTATATCATATGCAGATATGGGATACCTCATTCCATAATCATAGATAACGATGGACAATTCAAGAACAAAGATCTAGATGATTTTTGTGCTAAATTCAAGATTACACAACATTGGTCATCTATCTACTATCCTCAAGGGAATGGACAAGAAGAGGCTTCTAACAAGAATCTATTGAAAATCTTGCACCGTATAGTTAATAAAATAGGAAGAGATTGGCATCTCATGATCAATATATCTCTCTGGGCCTACAGAAAAAGTATCAGAACATGTACTGGGGCTACACCTTTCACTTTAGCTTATGGGTCTAAAGTAGTACTACCTATTGAGGTTGAAATCCCATCAGTAAGAATCAGAATGCATGGTCTAGTAATTGATGATGACTATAGAGTGTCTAGGTTGCAAGAACTTGAACTACTAGATGAGCATAGACAAGTAGCATATGATCATCTCAAAGTATATCAAAAGAGAATGTCTAGAGGTTACAACAAGAAAATTAGACACAGAGAATTTCAGGTTGGTGATCTAGTCTTGAGAGAGAATCCTAAAATCAATCACATTGAGAATGCAAGGGGAAGTTTGAACCCAACTGGCTGGGTCCCTTTGTTATCACTGCTACTTTTGGCTCTAGAGCCTATCAACTCTCAATGACTAAAGGAGAACAACTCCAAAAACCAATCAACATTCTCCATCTATAGAAATTCTACACCTAAGGCATTCAGTCTATGGTAAAATGTCCTGAAAAAATTTTTAAAATTGGAAAAAGTCCTAAAAAAATGAGCATCTTTGTGAAAACCTAGCAATAGGCACCTTGATGAGTCACAAAAAAAGTAAAAAAAATATATCAAAAATATCAAAAAAATTGAAAAAATTAAAAAATACAAAAAATGAGAAAAAGAAAAATTGCCTTGGTGAAAACTTGGAAACAGGCGCCTTGGTAGCAAAAATAGAATCTATTCCAAGATGGTGAAAACTCAGCAAACGGGTGCCAGTTATTTCAAAATGCTCCATCTATTAGCACAATCTTGGTCTTTCCCTACTTTCAGTCTTGCTTTAGTTTGTATACATCTCTTGGTTTGTTTTTGCATTCCTATTTTCAATAAGTCAATCTATACACCAATCAGCGCAAGTGTATGTATCATATCAATATTCCAAACTTGGGGGAAATCAATGTCATATCCTATGGTCTCTAGTATATTTTAGACATGCCATCTCTAGTTAGAGTCCTTTGAAGCTTTGTTCGAGTCACTCAGTCAGTCTCATCTCCAAAAAAGATTTTTCATCTACAACAATGCAATCAAACACAAATTGAAAACAATCTATGTTTTTTACATGCTTTTATCTCCTTCTATGCTTACTGTAAGAATTTTCAAATAGAAAATATTGAACCAAGGATCTAGAGATTGAAGAAAAGCACAAGAGAGAAAATATGAATGTAAGGATGGATTGAATAGATCCAATGAATTACTCAATGCTCAATGAGTGATGAATGCCCAATGAATGTATGTGAAATGATTACATAATAGGCCTCCTTATATAGGAAAGGTGATATGAGAGAAAGATAAGGAGCTGATGAGCTATCACCAATGCTAGGTGTAATCACATGTCCACCAAATGTGGATCATCCTCCAATATGCAATAAAGTATGTGCATTGGATTAGGATGATAATGTGATAAGAGCACGAAAGGTGGATCTCACACAAAATGAGGTATGTGATGACAACTATCACACCAAAAGTGGAATTTCTCCTACACCATGTGATTAATAGATGTGCACACTCCTAGGTGTCTCAATCAAAAATTACTATGCAATGCATTAACCTAAGTAAGATTAAGTAAATTGTAATTAGGAATAATTAATTACACCAACACCCCCCCTTAAGTGCAACTTAGGGGAATGCACTTAAGCTTACAATGCAAGATGGGTCCCAGCTACTAGGCCATGTGAGGTACCCATGTACAAATTCAATACATGAAATGCATAACTCTCATAAAGTGGAGAAAGAGGGAAAACCTCATGGGCAAAACCCTCCCCCAAAAATAGAGAAGAAAACAAGATGCATGGATGGAGTGCTCAAGACCCCCCAAGAACTACATACATCATGTATATACAAAGAAGTATCCCGCCATAAGAAGGATAGTTGGAGACATGATACACCCCCCATAATGTAGAAGCTCCCATGTTGATGAAGAGTACCTGCAAACAATAGTTCAACCAATGCTTACAAGAGACATGTCTTCCCATAGGAAGAAATAGATACATCAAATGATGAAGAAGCCAATCCTTGTGCAAATGGAAGGAGGAAGAAGATGTAGGTCTCCATGAATGAATCTCTGAAGATTGATTAGGAATCTCTGAGCTCAAAGAATCTATCACTTCATGTGACAAATCAAGTGAAGAAGGAGAAGAATCAAGTACACCAATCTCCAAAGAAGGTGAAGAAGTATCCCCATCTATGATGAAACTGTCATTAAGGGAAAGAGAAACCCCCTCATGTAGGTCTTCCAAATCTTCATCATGACAATCAACAAATGCTGAAGATGCATCCAAGTAGTCATCACATTCTGCAAGATCTGAAACACTATGAACATCTTGCTAAATAGTAGAGCCCATGTCTGAAGAAGCAGGAAGTGGAGGAGTAGGAAGATCAACACTTGTCTCAACAACAAAATGATTCAAGTGCCCAAAGTTCTCCTCATAATTATCCCTTTACAAAGGGATGGGTACATCATGAATATCATCATCATTATCAACAAAAGTAGAAAAAGAATACAAGTGGGATGTATGATCAACAACTCCCATAGCTATGACATCTCTAATCTCCATGTCCCTAATGTAGACATAATCAGGAGTGAGCTCAACAATTTTACCTTGTGCCCCATGTGTAATTTGGTAAATAGAAAGAATATTAGTGGTCAAGGATGGTACACAAAGAACATCATTAAATGTCCCTTCTCCCATAGGAATAGAACATTTCCCACAAACTCTCATAAATGTGTTGTTACCCATCAAAATATTACAAGAATTACAAGGCTCAATAGAAGAAAACATATCCATAGAAGATGCCATATGATGTGATGCACTTGAATCAAGAAGAACATTTACCTTGCTCAGGATGTGTGGAAGCCATGAGTGCTTGTCCTTTACCTTTGTCTTTGGATGATGATGGAGATGTAGAAGCTGTCAAATGTGTAGAAGAAGGAGTAGACACTGATGAGGGAAACTTAATATTGTATTTCTAAATAATGTGAGTTAGCTCATCAATCTTCTTTTGAAAACACTTATGCTCATCATGTCCTAACTTTTGACAATATGCACATTTATCTCTCTTTCTTCTAGATGATTCCTCTTGTGAAGAGGACTTGGATTCAGTACTTTTTGGTGAAGAAGATTTATTACCTTTGTCATGAGGCTTAGGATCCTTATTGTGTTTCTTTCCTTTTCCATTAGAGCCTTTGATGTAGACTCACTTGCAATAAATGCTTGATGTGTGGAAGGCTTCAACTAACCCATGTGTGCCAACTTTTCTTGTTCCCTTGTGAGCTTCACTGCAAATTCATCAAGAGAGGGCAATTTATATGCACTACCAAGAGCATCCATAGTAGCATAGAATGTAGAAACAAAGATAGAATAATCAGGACCAAGCTTGGAAAGAATAGAATAGATCAATTGTTCATCCCCTTTAACAATGCCACATGAAGAAAGCTCCAATCTAATAGTATTGAAATTAGAGAAAAAATCATGAATATTGTCAAAATCCCTAGTATTGAGACCTATGAGATCATTCTCTAATCTGAATTTTCTCATCCTATCAGGTTTACCAAATATTCCTTCCAATGTGATCCAAGCATCATGAGGATGTGTGCAAGATGCAATAAGAAAGTGCAAGTCACGAGAGATGGATGTTCTAAGAGAGCCAAGTTCTTTATCTCTTCTATCAAACCATTTTCTCCTTTCTACAACACCTATTTGAGGTTCTTGATCCTACCCAAGAGTCATTCTAAGCAATCCAAGACTCAACAAATGATCACTTAAAGATACTTTCCATTCATGGTAGTTATATGGAGTGAGGATTTTAACCTTTGACCTATCCATATTAACACCAAATAATGACTGATAACTACTGATAACTCCTTCAAATAACTGATGCAAATCAAAAAACTAAAATCCAAGGATTAATCAAGTGCAATTATAGCCCCAAAATGACCTATTGCTGAAAGTGATATTTCTACCCAAAATCACTCACATTTGATTGCAGATTTGGAAATTAGATGAAAAATCATGTACTTTAAAAAAAAATTTCACCTCAAAATGTTACCGTATATGCCCAAATGAAGCCCTAAAAGTTGCATAAATCAGGAACAGATAGGAACAATCAACAAGATCTGCAATTTCTAACAAATCAGGTAAACCAAACACCAAAATAATACCACCACTGGATTCTTGATGAGATTTTACCCAATTTTTAAAAAAAATGCTCAAAAAAAGGAGCAAAATTGAGCAAGTTATGGCCCTTTGAAGTCAGATTGTCAAAATGAAAACTCCAATGGTGAAGGCTACAAAATATCAAACCCTACTCACTTCAAAAATCTGGTGTGTTAAATTTGATGGTCATACGGTCGTTGCAAAAATCCAATTTCACCCTATTTTGATGGCTAGATGACTGTCAAATTTAGGCTCATAATCCGATGATGTCAAAAAAAAATTTATGGCCTCAGCTAACATGAATGGTGACTCAGCCTACCGTACAGATCCATACACTATCATGGTAGTCAACTAGGTAGATGATGTCACCTTGGGGTGATAGGGCATGTGATGTGGCATGAAGCCACATGTTCTATTTTGTTTGGTTCCCACCAGTTGAGGTGGCACCCTGTTAGTTGTCCATGTGTCAGAGAGTGGTGACAGGGTGGGATTTGGCCAGGTGGGTGGTGGGGCTCGGTGGAGCCAGCCATTTGGTTGTGCCACTAGCAGGTGGTAGAGTGCTATAGATTGGACCCAGTGGAGTAGCAGACTGGCGGATGCTCGGGGAGAGATCGGAGGATGCCGGCAGCGGAGTAGCAGATGGGATGTATTGATCTGTTGCGGTGACCTTCCCGTGGGAGGAGCTCAATGGAGAGGGAGGTGGCCATATATCTTGAGAGCTACTGCAGAGAAGAGGAGTGGCATGGGATGTGGGGAATTTAATCCCACATTCCCTATGTAAAAGGGATTTAAACCCCTTAATATATGCAAACCACCCCAAATATAACAAATAAGAAGTGCTCAGGGGATCTCGGGCCCGCTGTTGAAAAATCCAACTGTGGTGTGACTTTTTGATGTCACTATTTCACAGAGACAGAGAATATTCTCTGACAAAGGGACCGTACCTCACCCTCAAACAAAATTTTTTCAGGGAATAATTTTTTTTTTAAAATAGCAAAAATGAAGAAAAAATAATTTTTTATACAAAATCATACCGTAGAGGTGTAGATCGGGTCGTACGATCCGATTTGCAAAAAAAATTTGCTTCAGATTTGACTTTCGCCAGATATGGGCAAGTTTATAGTCAATTTAAACCAAAACAGCCTCCTAGATGCAATGGTGAGGTCAGATCTACTCCAAGACACCTCTCTCGCACGCTGGTTCTCGGATCTAAGATTTGGACCTTTAAAGCTTGCATTGAGATCTCTTCAAATTGGCTAATCAAGAACACTCTAATGGCTCTAATACCATGTAAGAATTTGCAAATAGCAAATATTGAACCAAGGATCTAGAGGTTGAAGAAAAGCACAAGAGAGAAAATATGAATGCAAAGATGGATTGAATAGATCCAATGAATTACTCAATGCTCAATGAGTGATGAATGCCCAATGAGTGTATGTGAAATGATTACATAATAGGCCTCCTTATATAGGAAAGGTGATATGAGAGAAAGATAAGGAGCTGATGAGCTATCACCAATGCTAGGTGTAATCACATGTCCACCAAATGTGGATCATCCTCCAATATGCAATAAAGTATGTGCATTGGATTAGGATGATAATGTGATAAGAGCACGAAAGGTGGATCTCACACACAATGAAGTATGTAATGACAACTATCACACAAAAAGTGAAATTTCTACTACACCATGTGATTAATAGATGTGCACACTCCTAGATGTGCACACTCCTAAGTAAGATTAAGTAAAGTGTAATTAGGAATAATTAATTACACCAACACTTACTGATTCACATTGAGATTTTTGCATATTGTGTCCCTTCGAGCTCTTTGATGATGTCCTTTACAAGATTTAGAGAGTGATGACTAGGGGCATAATCTTTTCTTTGTCTTCTACTTGTATGTGAAAATCTAACAATTTTTGAAATTTTGGATTGAAATGGTGTCTATCTATAAGAGCCTCTATCTCAAATTGGATGGCCATGCATACCTTGACCATTGATACCCAAAAATTTCAAAGAATTTTGATCTAACTATTGTCTTTTTTAGTGAGTTCTTTCTCCTGCTGTGAAATGCGATCTTACCTAAGGAGGTGAATGATAAAGGGTCACTACGGGTAATTCACATTGGATTTAGAAAGATCTCTTGACTGTTTGATGTGTTTGTATGCAAGGCATATTCTGGTCATCACGATGTTTATATTTTGATGCTTATACAAATTTCTATATCAAAATAGACATGATATTTAGGTCATCCTGGCACTTATGCCTTGGTGCTTATATCTAATCTGACATTCTGAAAACAAAATCAATATTCATATATCCATGGTTTCCTAATCAATGGGTGTTGTTTTGATTCTTATGCATACAAATCAATATTCATATGTCTATGGTTTTCTAACTAGTGGGCATTGTATTGATTTATCCAGTTACCTAAAAATTCAATGACGAGAATGATCAATGCATGATCAGTGACTAGGTCCTAGGTCTTAGGTTGCATTTTCCATTCTACATGTCTCTTTGCATTTTGCATGTTTGCATGATCTCACAATGGTTGGCTAAACTTCAATGTTTAAATAGTTCTTCAAATGTCTCTTCAAATCTAACAAGAGCTGAAACCTAACTTGAAGGTCTCTTCATAGACTTGCAAGCAGTTATCCGCCTAGGTTAAACATCCTTTTGACATAAGACTGAGTACTTGTCTTCATCAATACCTGCAAAACATATCATGTGTATCATTGCATTTACATTTCATATCATAATCACCTATTGCATTAAAATACATCCATAAATCATACATACATATTTCCATAATCAAATACATTTGCATAACATCCATACATGTGAAAGAAATAGCATTTGCATATGTCCATACATACATTCTACTCTACTCATAGCATAAGCATCACATGATATCATCATAAATCAAAACATGACAAGTACACATGAAGTCACAACCAAAATATTGATCTCATATATATATCAAAAATCTTGAACTAGTTAGGGGTGCACTACTGGCACAGTGTACAAAAGAATATGCTCATGTGAGCTATCACGGTGAGAATAGTATATCAATGATAAAAAAAAGAGCACAGTATATCAGAACATATCAAAACATATCAGCTATCAGCATGATCCTTTGCATCTAGTGGAGGAGGTGGTGGTGCATCTGGTACTACCTCTTGTCTAGGCACTCTAGCTCCCTCTGATGCCATCATATACTGAGAGTACGTAGGGACTCTCTGTGCAGCAGGAACAATAGTGTAATATGTGGACACATAGTAAGTTGTCTAGGAGGTTTGATGAATCACCTCTTCCTATAATCTATGTACCTTTGCATGAAGCTTAGTATGCTACCTATCTACCTCTAAAAATATTTCCTCTCACTGAGCACTATGAACCTTCAGGTCCCTGACCTATACTTTGAGCCATTTGATAGTATCCTGTGGAGTAAGAGGAATAGTAGGATCAACATTAGCTACTGGCATCTTAGTATCTAGGGCAGTCTTCTCTATAGTCTTTTCTCTCTACACCTTATGATGTCTGACATCAACACCTAAATCAAACCATGTATCCTCCTCTATCAGATTAATACCACCACCCACAACCTGCTCTACTGTAAGGACCTCCTCAGCTAAACCAACACTCCCTAAGGTACCGCCCTCTCCCCTAGTCTGTCTATGAGAACCTATAGATCTACTCATTGTAGAACTAGTGGGATGAGGGAGCCTCATCTATCATGATGGTCTCTGTGGTGGAGCCATTGCTCTAGGTCTTGGAGGTGTGGGGTGCATAGTAGGAGCCTATGCGGGTCTAGGACCCTATCCAATTAGAGCACCTATAACATCCATCACCTCCTCCATGGGGGTATCAACTCTATCGAATTAGAAAATATATGAATTGGATGATCAGAAAGCTAGGAAATGAATCCATCTATAACACCAGCATCGAGTAAATCTGGTCTATACTCCCAATCCCTACTGACAATAGCATTGTACTCCTATGAATACAAAGAATAAGAGAGCCTCTGTGTCCATCCAAGTCCAAGCTCACAACCTATCTGTGCATAAGTAGCATAATCCTCTAGGGCATCTTGTACTCATCCATATTGCCACCAGACCCTAGTGATAAGGAATCTCTCTATAGTGGAGGATGACCTCCCAATCAGTACATGGCTCTCAAAGAATTAACTAAACTACTCTTGTGCAGTCAACCAAGGCTCAATAGATACATATGGTCTCCACTGAACAAATGTCATATCATCAAGGCATCACCTCTAGTACTCTACGTGACCCATCTATCCCTGTATGACATAACTGGCATAAATATAAATGACTACCTCCCGAGGCTACCTCTGCAAGGTGCATACTAGTCTCAACATGGGGATATGCTCCCATGCCCAGATCTATAGAACTAAAGCCCTAGCTGTGAAGGACTTGCTCTCCTGATACACTACCTCATGCATCTCAAAGAACATATGGGCCAAAAGACACTGACCCCAAGCCAACTCAGAGGGAGTCACCATCAAATGTGCTACCATAGGGGCCTAGCCCATCAAAAGACCATTCTGCTGATGGTCAGACATAATGATACCATCAATCATCCTGACAATGATGCACTCTAGCCGGTGTGTTTGTCCATACCGCTGCACTAAGGTCTCCCAAGAAATGGAGGTAGTCATATGAGTATCATCTCTGAAGAGATGTCTAAAAGCTAATAGACCTGAGTTCCCCAAACTTGCATACTCTGGCCACTGGCCTGCATGAAAAGTAATGCATAGTATATGATACACATCCTCAGGGGTAATAGTGATCTCCCCAGTTGGCAGGTGGAATGTCTGGGTCTCTGAATGAAATCTCTCAATTAGAGCAATCAAAATTCTATGATTTACCCTAATCTTGGGTAAATGTATAAGGTACTCAAATCCACAGGATGCAAGATGTACCCTCATAGGGTCAAGTAGTGACACACACAGTCTCTTAGTGGCTGGATGTGAGATCCATACATGAACATCTAGATATATGACCTACACAGCACAGAAATAGGGAATCCTATCAGTAATTTGATCACATAATGGGTTACAAGGGCAAGAAACAGGGTAGTTTAATATTTTAGAAGGTAGGTTGATAGGTCAGCAATCAGGCTAAGAGATTAGAAAATTCAAAAAATTGACCTAATATTGAGTTTTAGGCTCACTATTTTCCATACGACATTTCAAACTGGCATGAAAAGTTGTATGACTTTCTACATAATACCATATGACAAAGCATAGTGACACGACAATGCATCCCTCATCATATGATTTATGAGGGACCTGATGAAACATCGTATGACTCTTAGGTCCCTCTGATAAGAGTCTTGGGGGCTTATGACATGACAATCTGGCTACAGTTAGAAAGTTGTACGAGTCTCGCTAGAGTCATATGAGTTTCCATTCATGCGAAAATTCAAAATTGAAAAATGTATGAAAAATCCTAAAAATGCTATAAAACATGGAAAAATTGAATTTTTAGCAAAGCACAGAGGTCCACCTACATGATGTTCATACTGTTGAGGTCTCTGGTGTCTCCCATTGCACTCAAATTGATGTGAACTCATAGGTACCTTTGGTTTTGCCGCTTTCTCTACCATTTTTTCTCAAAGGGCTCCACAAGATTTCTAAAGTCAAAAGGTTGAAATGAATTGAAAATGACCCTTCCGGCCTTTATATAGCTTTTGACCTAATTTTCAAAAGTGCCCCGTTTTTCATGAAAATTGTACCCCTGGCTAATTTCGACATTCTGAATCCTTTTTCGGGATCAAAATCAAAATCTGAGATCATTTACTATGTCAAAATCATGTTTTAAAATTTTTGGACCCAGGACGGTCTATTGCTTGCATAATTGACCTTCAATCATCACAGAAATCTAGTATTCAACTTAACTGATTATCTTACATCAAAATATCAAAATTTCAACTTGGTCAACCATAGTCAACTCATGGTCAAACCTCATCAAACTTGGTCTTCTAGACCTCCAAACGATGCAAAATGCATTCTCGAATATGTTTAACCACTTCTCAAATCAATTAACATGCTTCTAAACTATTCAACACTGACTTTTCTTGTCAGATTTCAATTTTAATCCCAAAGGGGGCATGGTATTGCATATCATTCAAAGTCTATAATCTAAATTTGAAATCATATCTTTCCTCAGTAATCAAGACAACAACCATGGCTAGTTGTTGATTCATCAAAAAAGACCTCATCGCTTGGGGCAAATCTATCATTTCTTGGGCAATATCAGATTCATCGAGATCCATATCAATCTGGTATTCTCCTAATCTTGTAAACTATATCAATCTTTTGTAACCATCGGTTCATTAGTGTTATTTCCTTGATTCTTCATAACTGAAGGGTTCAGATGTGATACCAATGTGATTCTTATCGACAATCAGGTCTAGAATCGGTCACTCACTTCTTCACAATCATAAGGTTCAGAATCAGGTGTTTTGACACTTTTTCGCAATCATCAGTTCATTGCTATTATAGTTAACATTATCTTTGGTCATTCAGGACCTATTATCTTCGTATCAATTTCAATCAGTTTCTATCTCATATCACAAATTTTGTTTCATATCAATTTCAATTTCAAACATTAGTTTCAATATCATACATAGACTGTCTTTGAACCACTGCACTTCACACAACAATTCAAAGAGGGGCAAAATGTAATACCCCAAAAATAGGCTATAGGTTCATTAATCTCCTATATCGACACACCAAATGAAATCGACATCGAAGTCCTACCCTAAGGCACATCAACACATTATCGAATCCTAATTGATTATCCTAAATTCTGCATCGAGGAATATTCCTATCAATATTCCTATTTATCCTAATTATCTATAATTTAATGATTATTTAGCGATAAATCCTATTTATCCTAAAGTTTAATTTATTGGATATTCTGAATATTTAATTAATTAGATTTAATACTGCCACTTAATTATTTAATTGGATTTAATTATATTTATTCCTAAATTGTATTATTTCATTTTGACAATAAATCAAATATCCTATGACTAATTGATTAAATTCTTATTTAATTAATTAATGTCAATTATCAAATTTAATAATATAGTTTTTGAATAAAAGTTTGATTTAATAATTGATTAACCCATAAATCAATTGTTTTAATTTTAAAATTAGTTAAGTTGAGGATAAATCACTTTATTTATTTATTTAATTCATAATTAATTATGCACATCCAAAAAGCAGTTGAACTTCAAATCAGAAAATCAATTCAAGTTGTTTTAAAAATAAACTCAACTCTCTTTTGAGTTAAAAGCTGATCTCAACTTCTGATTTAAATCAAAAAGCTATTTTTGCATGTTTTTTTGTGAGTTAACTATCTTTAATTCCTTATTAACTCAAAAATCAACTAGAGTGATTGATGGCTTTTTCCATGCATCCCCAAAGCCCTGGATTTCTATAAAATCAAGGATCAGCTCTTGATAATTCATCTCACAAGTTTGCATACTTACTCTGCCAAAATCAATCCATGAATTTACACAATCACGCTGGTGAATCGACATCTGAAGAATTGAAGCTTCTTTGCAAATCAACAAATTTTGTGAGATCAATCTTGTTTTTAATAATTTTAGTTTAATATTTAGCATATCATTGTTAGTTTATTTTGCATATTATTTTTTCATAGATTCATATCAGTTTATTTCATCTTATTGCACATAAAAACCAAAAATATAGATTAATTTGCATTCATCTCATATCTAGATTCTGCATTCAAATCCTTCATTTAGGTGTCGTCAAGGTCACTGATCTCGGTCCAATCTGAGAATACATACTTGCACCTACTAGAAGGTAGTAAATCACCTGGTTAGATTAGTTTTCATTCCACTGCATGATTTTGATTTTAAGTTAACCTCTAATGTTTTACTGAAGTGTTGTGTCTACAGCTAGGTACAAAATTCACACACACACTAACTACTTTTGAAGCTGCGACATTAGGAGAAGTTATTGTATCCTCTTAAAATGGAAGCACTTCCATGGTAAGAGTGTTTAGCCCTTTGAGTAAGTGGTTTTGGGTCATGTCGAATGCCTTGAATGGATATTTGACTTGCATCTGGCTTTTCCCCCTGTTCTACCCCATTTTCCACTTCTTCCTAGCATTTTCTTAGCAATCTAGACTATGAATTTGAGGTTTTGGACCCTAAGGTCAAAGTCAACCTCATGGGGTCAAATTCAACCTTGACCCTGACTACGTCAGGGTCGACCTCGACCTTGACCCTAAGGTCTGGGATCTTGAGGGTTAGCCTCTGGTTGCAGGATTTCATCAAAAACTTGTCTTTTCCCTCTTTGGGGCCACTATTTCTCGGATTAAGCATCGAATTCTCAAATTAATATTTGTGGTGGACCTTTTTTGATATTTGTATAAGAATCCTAATTTATTATTTGAGATTAGCCTTTCTCAAGTTTTGTGCCTAATACTCAAATTAACTTTGGGGTTGGCCTTACCTAGAATTTTGTAACAAGGCTCTTAAATAATTATTTTATTTATATGGTAAGGGTGGTCCCCTCCTAGAGTTTTGTGTCAAGACTTTAATTTAATTTCCTTTCCATGTGTACCTCTCTAGAGTTTTGTGCCATGGGCCCTGAATTATTGTTTTCTATGAGGCCACTCTTATGCCCTAGATCACTATAAAAGGGTGCCTTCCTCTCTTATTTCCTCATCTCATCTCACAATCTCTCAAGCTCCAAGTGCAAGCAAGAAAGAAGATCAAGCATTCAAGCATCCAATTCATCAAGGAGGTCCATTAGAAGCCATTGAAGGATTCAAGCTCTATGGAGCTCTCTTGTTGAAGATTCATCCATTTTAAACCTCTTCCTAATTCAAGATCCATTCAAGATTGGTGTTGAAGATCTAAAGACAATTGATTGGAGACATCCTATATTTGATTCTACATTTATCCATTCTTTTGGATTCGAGGATTCGAATCCTCCACAAGGGTTTCAACTCAAGCAAGGTGAATTGTTTTGTTTATTCCAACAATTTCAATTCAATTTCAAGGTTAATTCCTATATTGGGGTTTGACTGAGGCAAACCCCCCAAACAAACAACTAAAAACCCTCTTTTTCTTGTAGGTACATGTGCGACATTTTGGATCTGAGAGGGAATTTGGATACCCTTTTCGACAAGCTTTTGGAATTTGCAAACAGAATTCAAATCGGACTTCAAATAAAGAATGTGGTATTTGACCTTTTATGAGGGTCAAACCCGAGTTGAGCCATCTCAGAAAAAGATTTTTGAGTTTTGTAGATCTCTTAGTTTCGGTTCAAAAACATGGGAATTAACAATTTTTGAGATTTTTTGATAGGGTTTTTAGCCGATTCTTTTTTGGAGGTAAGTACCTTTGTTTCTTAATTTCAATATTAGTCATCTATATTTACTTTCCATATCAATACAATTTCATGTAAGTGTAAAATATTGGCTTTGGGGTCTCTTTTATGTGCAAGCCATTGTTCTAGGACCCCATACACTATTTTATCCTTTACATTTTGGTGAACCCAACATGCTTTCCCTCCTTTCTTTTGTGGATTTAGATGCCCTATTGTGTTAGATCTCCCTTTCTATTATCTTGTGTTAGATTTTGCAATAGGATTAGATTTCTTTTATTCTCTTGCATTTACATTTCCAAAATAAAAATTTAAAAAAAAAATTGTAAAATTTCTTGAAAAATACAAAAATATTTCATTTGAATGCATTTAGATATATCTAGATCTATTTTATATGCATTTCTTTATTCATTATCATGTTGCACAAGTTATCTCAAGTGTGGTTTAAGTGCTTTATTGAACCTTTGGATGGGGATGTTGATTTTTCTCTTCCTCATGAAACCATTTTGAATGAATCCTACGATGAAGACATTGATTTATCCCCTCTTCATGATGAAGCTTTGATACAAGAGGGTGATTTATTACAAGACAATGAATCTTTTTCTAAAACAAACTATCTTTATGTGGACATTTTGGTGAAAGAAGATGACATTATAGATCCTTTACCTCCATTTGAGATTCCTTCTAATGATGAGGCATTAGTGGAGAATGATATGAATTCCCTTAATGCTCTCCCTTTTAGTGATGATCCTATGGAGAATCAAGATCTTACCTCATCTCCTCCTAGGATGTCCTCTTTTCCTCCTTCTTGTGAATCTATTTGTAAAGTTGAGACAACTAATATGGTTTATCCTAAACCCTTGTTGACTATCAAAGGTTATCCCCGCATTACTATTAAAGGTAAACCTATGGATTCTTTCAATGATCAAGATTTGATAGCTCACACATATCATACAAGGAATAATCCTCAACCTAATCTGGTGGTTTCTACTTCTTTACCACCTTCTCAACCTATTCTTCCTCCTCCACCCCATCTTCCTAGCAAGGAGTATAATTTGATTACCCAATTGGAAAATACTCCTGCCAGGATTTCTTTATGGGAGCTTCTTCAAACTTCACCTACCTACTATGAAGCCTTTAAAAAGGCTCTAGAAACTCTTCCCACTCCATCTCCTAATCAAGAGAACATTAATAACTTCTTACAATGCATGCATGCTACCTTGGGTCCTCCTAATATCGTATTTACTCAAAAGGATTTACCCTCTAAAGAAGTTCAAAATCAGTATGATGCTCTTATGGTTGTTGTTTCTATCAATAAAAGTATCATTCATAGGACCTTGATTGATTATGGATCTGGGCTTAATTTTTGTAGCATGGACATGCTCAAAGCAATTAATGTCGATCTTTCAATTATTCAACCTGACAATGTTGCTATTTGTGGCTCTGATAACATTGCTAAGAACACTTTAGGCATCATTACCTTACCTATCAAAGTAGGACCGGTCATCCTGAATACACCTATTCATGTTATGACTAGACCTTTCAATTATAATCTTCTTTTGGGTAGACCTTGGTTGCATGAGATGCATGACATTCCTTCCACCCTTCATCGTAAAGTCAAGTTTATACATAACAACAGGATGTATACACTTGATGCAGATGATGCACCTTATCCTTGTCTGAATATTCAAACCCACACTACTCCTATTCCTATTATTAATCCTTCCTCCTCTAATGCTATTCCTAGTGATGATTGGGGAACCTTGGATTTTAATCCTACCTTTATTGGAGAGTATAAGATTAATGATCTTGATTTTATTAAGAAACAAAGAGAGTTTGAACAATGAGTTTTTACATCTAAACCCCTTTGTAATATTTTTATCACCGCTTCTACCCACAAAGAACCTATCGAATCTACTGAGGATGATATTGTGACTACTAAAGTTCCATTGACTTCTTTTGATATGGCTTCTCATTATGGTCATGGTCATCACTTCCTAGTTAAGCAAGGATTTAATGCTGAAGGATGTGGTAAGCATAAACAGGGAATTCAAATGCCCTTACACATTGGGGGCATGAGCATTCTGATGGATTGGGATTTAAGCCTCGACAACAAATCAATGTTAACAACATCTCCAATAATACTTCAAAACATGATGAAACTATGAAGGAATTTGACCAAGATGTTCTTTTTCCTAAAATCCTTCATGCTAAGATGATTACTAGACCTAAACAAAAAAAGAAACGTAGTTCACACTTGAAGACTCTTCCTTTTTTTTTATATCATAGATTTCATGATCACTCTACTAATGAATGTCATGCTTTACATTATAAGATTAGGCAGCTCATTGATAGTAAGGTTATTTATATAGCATGTGGCAATGAGTTGTATTTCAATCCTATTTTCTCTAAATAACATTTATGTTCCAATTATGGAGCTCCTCATTATGTAAACAATGTTAGCCTAATCCTTAGGGGCTCATTGTCTTGCATAGTGTTGTGAGTGATATAATAGGTCCCCTTCCATCCTTGTTCCTACACTTGGGGGGCAAGGATGTCATCTCCTTCATTTTTGTCTTTTCGGGATTCACCTCTTTCCTTGGTTAAGCAGTATCTATCTATTATGTGATATCC
The DNA here is from genome assembly GCA_027943335.1 of Chamaecyparis obtusa. Lineage (NCBI taxonomy): Eukaryota > Viridiplantae > Streptophyta > Pinopsida > Cupressales > Cupressaceae > Chamaecyparis > Chamaecyparis obtusa. The sequence continues at coordinate 109,128 of BSBK01005172.1, forward strand.
AATCATACATGAACATTTTGGTTTGCATTGACGATCTTTGTCCTTAATCACAACCTATTTCATTGTTTGACATTGGGTTTCCATGGTGGATAAATCTCTCACCTTGGAAACTGAACAGTGTGCTAGCTCTCACAAGGGTTACTTTTTTACTTCTTGCATGATATCTCTTTGCATTCATCCCTTCCATGGCCTCATAGGAGTTGTGATCTTCTTGGCTTAGACTGGGTGTTGTCTAAGGATATTGTCTTGATGTTGAAGAAGGATTTATCCTTGTTATTTTCTTTCTTTAACATGTCAAAATAGTATGTTTTTTCCATATTAAGGACGGGGGCATATATACGGCCTCCCTTGCTCTATATTATGTGTATTTGTTCTAACCTTTTGTTTTGCAGCATGCTAAATCTCAGAAGCTAACACACATAAGTTTCTAAATCCTAAAGGGACACACATTTCCAATTTCAAATATGCTAAATCTTGGAAGGTAATGCACATAAGTTTCTAAATCCTAAAAAGACACACATCAATATGCTAAATCTTCTGAGGGTAACACACATAAGTTGCTAAATCCTGAGGAGACACGCATTTCACATTCATGGTGATACAAGAAGGTGGATCGATGGGTAATTTACAAAAGCTATCAGAAGACACACTACATACATGCATAAATCCGTCATAAGGTGCACAACATTATGGGGTGACTATCAAGTATTTTCTTGGTAGGCCATCCTATCCTTTTGTGGTTCACAGTGAGATATACACATCTTACTAGGTGAGCTAACCACTCCTCTCTCTCCTTTCTCTCTTCTTCTAGTGATGTCTCTATTATTACAATCTTGGAGTTGATGAAGACTCGAGTCCCTAGGGGCTTGAGGATTCCTTTGTCCCTTTGATTTTAATAAGATTATCTTTTTCCTTCTGATCTCCTTTACCAAGAGTTTGCATCGAGTCCATACTCTTGCTAAAGTGGGGACTTAATGTATCATCTTAAAATGGAAGCACTTCCATGGTAAGAGTGTTTATCCCTTTGAGTAAGTGGTTTGGGGTTATGTTGAATGCCTTGAATGGATATTTAACTTGGATCTGGCTTTTCCCCCTATTCTACCTCATTTTCCACTTCTTCCTATCATTTTCCTAGCAATCTGGACTATGAATCTAAGGTTTTGGACCCTAAGGTCAAAGTTGACCTTATGGGGTCAAAGTCAACCTCAACCCTAACTAGGTCAAGGTTGACCTTGACCCTAACCTAGTTAGGGTCAACCTCGACCTTGACCCTAAGGTCTGGGATCTTGAGGGTTAGCCTCCGGTTGTGGGATTTCATCAAAAACTTGTCTTTTCCCTCTTCAGGGCCACTATTTCTCAGATTAATCGTCAAATTCTCAGATTAATATTTGAGGTGGACCTTTCTCAATATTTCTATAAGAATCCTAATTTATTATTGGAGATTAGTCTTTCTCAAGTTTTGTGCCTAATACTCAAATTAGCTTTGGGGTTGGCCTTTACTCAAATTTTTTAACAAGGCTCTTAAATAATTATTTTATTTATATATTAAGGGTGGTCCCCTCCTAGAGTTTTATGTCAAGACTTTAATTTAATTTCCTTTCCATGTGAACCTCTCTAGAGTTTTGTGCCATGGGCCCTTAATTATTGTTTTCTATAAGGCCCCTCTTGTGCCCTAGATCACTATAAAAGGGAGCCTTCCTCTCTCATTTTCACATCTCATCTCACAATCTCTCAAGCTCTCAAGTGAAAGCAAGTAAGAAAATCAAGCATTCAAGCCTTCAAGCATTCAAGCATCCAATTAATCAAGGAGATCCATTAGAAGCCATTGAAGGATTCAAGCTCTATGGAGCTCTCTTGTTGAAGATTCATCCATTTTAAACCTCTTCGTAATTCAAGATCCATTCAAGATTGGTGTTGAAGATTTAAAGATAGTTGATTGGATACATTGTATATTTGATTCTACATTTGTCCATTCTTATGGATTTAAGGATTCGAATCCTCCACAAGGGTTTCAACTCAAGCAAGGTGAATTGTTCTATTTACTTTGTTTATTCTAGCAATTTCAAGGTTAATTCCTAAATTGGGGTTTGACTGAGGAAAACCCCCCAAACAAACAACCAAAAACCCCCTTTTCTTGTAGGTATAGGTGCAAAATTTTAGATCTAAGAGTGAATTTGGATACCCTTTTTGGAAAACTTCTGGTTTCTATGAACAGAATTCAAATCAGACTTCAAATAAAGAATGTGGTATTTGACCTTTTATGAGGGTCAAACCTGAGCTGAGCCATCTTGGAAAAAGATTTCTGGGTTTTGTAGATCTCTTAGTTTCAGTTCATGCATGTTAGAATCAACAGTTTTTGAGATTGTTTGATAGGGTTTTTAGCTGATTCTTTTTTGGAGGTAAGTACCTTTATTTCTTAATTTTAATATTAGTCATCTATATTTACTTTCTATATCAATACAATTTCATGTAAGTGTAAAATATTGACTTTGGGATCTCTTTTATGTGCAAGCCATTGTTCTAAGACCTCATACACTATTTTATCCTTTACAATTATACCTCAAGTTTAATTTGCATTTAAGACATCCGCACACAATAAATTGTCTGCACTTCTAAGCACCAGAAAAGAAGACCTAAAAGAAGAGCTTGGTGAATATGTTGAGGAATGGGAACAGATAATGAAAAAATAAAGAAAGATGGATGAACTTGTGGCATTGATTTCTAGAAGACAAAAAAGAGGTAAGGGAAATTTTGAAGGTAAGATACTCTTGAAATGTTTTTCATGCAATAAGGTAGGTCATTTTGCATCTAGATGTCCTACAAGAGTCTCCAAGTACAAACCTAATTATGAAAAGATTAAAAGGGATAGAGAATTTTATTATGCTAGTGAAGGAATCTCTGATGATGATGATTTAGATTGTGAAGAGATTGGATTTGTTGCTATTAAAGATGAACTAGTACATGAACAAAAATATTTAGTATCTCATGTTGACAAGAAAATTGAATGGATAATTGAGAGTGGTTATTCTCATCATATGACTAGTGATAAGAACAAGTTTGTTAAATTAGTAAAGTATGATGGAGGTGTTGTGAGGTTTGGGGACAATCTCCCTAAATCTATCATAGGAGTAGGATCCATTACTCTGGATGGAAAAACTAATATAGACAATGTACTACTTGTTGAAGGATTGAAACATAACTTGTTGAGTGTTGGACAATTGATGGATAAAGAGTTTCACTTAAGTTTTCTTAATGGTAAATGTTTTATCAGAAGTAAGGAAGGAAAGATAATCGCAACTAGTACAAAATCTAGAGGTAATGTATTTGAATTAAACACATCTGGAGCCTCTTGTTTTGTTGCGAAGGTAGATGATAGTTGGTTATGGAATAGGAGATTTTGTCATGTTAATTTTGATAACATTGTGAAGGAAAGTATGGATAATGCAGTAAGAGATCTACCAAAGATTGTGAATCCATCTAACACTATATGCAGAGAATGTGTTAGGGGAAAACAAACTAGAAGTAGTTACAAAAGAAAATTATATACATCAAAAGGAAAGTTGGACCAGGTACATATAGATTTGTGTGGACCTACAAGAAATAAATCATATTGTGGTGAAAGGTATTTTATACTTTTGGTTGATGACTTTTCTAGAATGATGTCAGTTACTTACTTGAAGAAAAAATCATAACCATTTGATAAATTCAAGTTGTTCAAAGTAAAAGTAGAGAATGAATTAGGTTTAAAGTTTAAGTGTCTAAGGTCAAAGAGACATGGAGAATTTACTTTAAATTTATTCAATTCATACTGCAAAGAGCATGGGATAAAGAGACAGACATCTTCTCCTAGGACTCCACAACAGAATGGGATAGTAGAGCGAAGGAACAAGACTATACTTGATGCTTCTAGGACAATGTTGATTGAAGGAAATGTATCTCATGTACATTGGAGAGAGGCTATTGGAATAGTAGTGTATACATTGAACAAAATTCAAATCAAAGATGGTACAAGTAAGACTCCCTATGAATTATGGTTTGATCATACTCCTACTATAAAATATTTTAGAATATTTGGTAGTAAGTGTTATATCAAGAGAAATGATGAGATAGGGAAGTTTGATACTAAAAGTGATAAAGAAATTTTACTTGGTTACTCTATTAAAAGCAAGGCTTACAAATGTTTCAATCAGAGACTGAGGAAGATGATTGAAAGTAACAATGTTCTAAGAATATATGAGAAATTTCAGATACAAGAAAGAATGTATGATAGTAATTAGATTGCGGAGATAAAAGAAACTACTACTATTATAGAAGGAGAAGAACTTGTTGAGGTAGAAAGTAACAAAGAGGCTTCTAATCCTAGCAAAAGTAAGGCTACTAAGATTCCTAAAACACTGAGGTATGTAAAGAATAACCATCCTAAATATCAAATTATTGGCAATACTAGTTAGGGAGTGTTAACTAGATCAAAGGTTAGAGAAGAAATTTGTTTGATTTCTCAAGTTGAACTAGAAAATACAGATGAAGAATTTAGAGGTGAATCTTGGATAAATGCTATGAAAGAATAGTTAGACTAGAGAAAAAAGAATAATACTTGGGAACTCATTCCTAGACCTAAAAATGAAAATGTAATAGGAAAAAAATGGGTTTTTAGAAACAAGATGGATGAAGAAGGAACTGTTGTAAGGAAAAAGGAAAGACTAGTGTGTAAGGGATACTCATAGCAAGAAGGCATAGACTTTGAAGAAATATTTTCTCCTATTGCTAGAATATAGGTAGTAAGATTATTTTTGGCTTATGTTGCACATAAAAACTTCAAGGTGTATTAGATGGATGTGAAATCTACATTTTTAAATGGATATCTTGAAGAAGTTTATATAGAACAACCAGATGGATTTCCTCTATGCGAAGAGAAAGAAATGATGTGCAAATTGAAGAAATCTCTTTATGGGCTGAAGAAATCTCCTTGGGCTTGGCATGCAAGCTTAGATAAGTATCTACTTCAGCTTGGAATCAAAAAAGGTAATGTAGATAGTAATTTGTAGCTAAGAACTAGTTAAGTTGGAATCCTGATAATATAAGTCTTTTTGGATGATATTATCTTTAGAGGTAACGATGATCTATGTAAGAAATTTTCTAAAGAAATGGAAAGTGAATTTGACATGTCTATGATAGGTGAAATGAAATTCTTTCTTCGATTGCAAATAACTCAAAATGAGAATGCTATTTTTATTTCTCAAACCAAGTATCTCAAAGAATTACTTAAGAAATTTGGAATTGAATATTGTAAACTAGTATGAACACCTATGGTGTCTGGTAACAAGATAACAATTGATGATGAATCAAAATGTGATTTTTAGACCTTGTATAGATCAATGGTTGGAGGACTACAATATTTGACCCACACCATACCAAATATTACTAATTCTATTGGAATTGTGGCTAGATATCAGGTAAAACCTAAAGAAACACATCTCGCTACTTTGAAAAGGATACTGAGGTATCTAAGAGGAACCATAGACTATGGCTTATCGTATGATAGAAATGATAGCTTTGAACTTCATGCTTATATTGATGTTGATTGGGTAGGGAATATTGATGACATAAAAAGTACTAGTGGTGGTGTATTTTTCTTTGGTTAAAATTTGGTTTCTTGGCTAAGTAAGAAACAAGATTGTATAACACAATCTACTATCGAAGAAGAGTATGTTGCTATTGCTATAAACTGCACTCAAATTATTTGGATGAAATAAATGCTGACAGACATTGGAATAACTTTTGATGATCCTATGGTTATCTATTGTGATAACACTAGTACAGTGAATATGTCAAAAAATATGGTGATGCACTCCAAAACTAAACATATTGCTATCAAGTATCACTTCTTGAGAGACAAGGTGGTAGAAAGGGAAATCAAATTAGAATATATTAGTACAAGAGATTAGATTGCAGATATCTTCCCATAGAGAATTCTAAAAGATACCTTTGAATATCTCAAAGGTATGCTAGGGGTTCAGACCCCTCCTAGTCATAATTAAATGATGCAGAGATCCATTAGTCTAAGGGTTTTCAGAGCCTTATCATAATCTAGACTAGATGTAGGGATCTACTCCTCAGGGGGAGTGATCATGGAAGAAAGATGCTAAAAAGAAGTTGATGACTCATGTCACCCTTTTCCATTTTGTCAAATATGAAGTGTTGCTATGAGAAAATCCCTAATGTATGGGGAGATTATTTAGCTATAGGACTTTGGATTGATATAACTTTATGAGAAAATCCCTATTGTATGGGGAGATTGTTTGGTTGTAGGACTTTGGATTGATATAATTTTGGGATAAGATTTTCTCATATGTTGACATCAATGCGATAGGGGGAGATTGTTGGATATTTCTAATGCATGGGGAGATGATTGAGACATTTCATATGTTTAATCACTACGTTACTGAATGCGCACTCATATTGTTGTCATTTGTGTTTTGTCACTGATGTCAACATATGTTTCTATGAGGGAATCAGATTGGTTATCACATTGTACAAATATTGTATGGATGTTTTAGATGTTGTGAAGACAGATGAGAGTTCATAATGATGTTGTGATCTTCTATCCAAGATCACATCATTTATTGCTTCATATTTGATGAGTTATAGATATTTTGGTGAAGACTGGTCACTGACTATGGTAGTGAGAAATGATAGAGTTAGTCTCTGTGTTTTGTTTATAGCCTACAAGAGATATGGAATCAGTGCACGCAAACTTTAGAGATGAAAGATAGAGATTGAATTGTTCTATGAACTGCTCAAGGTACAGAATGCATGATGACATTAGCTATGGCATGTACTCTAGAAAGTGGTCTATTTGGAAGCTAACTAGAGAGATGTAGCATGTATAATGGATGGAAAACTTGACTTAAGGATGTCAGTGCTTAATTATTGTAATATAATCATTGTAGACTTCTTATAGATATCATGTGTATCTTAGCAAGGGTTTATGTAATTTTTTTGTAATTAGGAAAGCCTTATGGGCCAACCTATTTATAATTATTATAATAAGGTATAAATGAAAGGCCTTTTCTTTGGAAAATATATGTATGAGAAAAAGATGATATAGAGAGGTTGTGAAAGCTAGGAGCTCGTGTCTGCTATATGTAGAGTAGAGGTTTATTGGTGGACATCATTAGAACTGATCAAGTAAAGATAGTTTCTACCAAACAATTCAAAATATTGTGTATTTCTTCATATAGACTTATGTTGTGAATAGTGAGTTTTGAAGGTGGACTTAACCTTCTTTGGGCAGTGAGCCCTCCCTTTTGTTCTTGACTCCTAACTGGGTCTATCCTCTAACAAGGACTATGTACTGTAATGTTTTAATAAGCTCATAACAAGGCTATATCTTCTAACAAGGATAAATATACTCTCATTACATAATTTTTGGGTGCTAATTCCCACTGGGGTTTTAACCTTTAATAGGGTTTCCCTGAGAAAAAATATTGTGTTATTGTGGTGGTATTCATTGTCTTCATTGGATCTGATACTATGTTGCTTAAAGTTTAAAGTTTAATAATATGTTATACAACTGATTCACCCCCCCTCTCAGTTGTATTTTGGATTGTTATTCCAAACAAGCTGATCTTGAGACCATAGTCCAAGCTATTTTGGATTGTAGGGCCCTATTGAGATTGTGGATTCTCCCGCGCCCTAGAACCCCTAAGTGTTTAGAAAGGAAAACCTTGTCCCAACTAACCAAAGGTAGCCTTCTCTTTTCATCAAACCTAGACCAAAGGAAGGTACATTGTATCTTTTCCAATTTATCATCCATGAAACTAGAGATTTTGAAAATGGAAAGGAAACAAAATGGTATACTTTGAAAGGAAGCAGGAAGAAGTTGGAGCTTACCAGCATTACTGAGGAGATGACCTTTCCATCATACCAGCTTCCTTTAGGTTCATTCTAGAATGGAGCTCCAAAATTCATGCTTCACATCTTTAATAGTTAGGGGGAGCACAATGTAAGTAGACAGAAGAGAATTAGCCTGGCAGCCCAAGATTTTTGGGATTTTAGTTTGAATAATAGGTTTAGTGTTGAAGAAGAACATTTAGCTTTTGTGATAGTTGATATGTTTCCCCAAAGTAGTAGAATACCTATCCAACATTAGTTTCCACATCCTGGCCTCCTTGGCCGAGGAGGTACCAAAGAAGAAGGTGTCATCCATAAACTACTGTAGGACCATTAGGGTAGGCTGGTAGTCAGTTTAATACCCTCAATTTATCAGGTGTGTGCCATATGTATCATATTATGACCCAAAACCTCAGCAAGAAGGATGAAGAGGTAGGGGAGAGGGGGTCACCTTGGTGAAGACCCTTGCCAGGAGAAAACTTGGTGCCTGGTCTGCCATTGAGTAGCACAGAGAATCTAACTATTTTAGTACAAGATTTGACAAATAGTATGAAGTCTTGAGAGAAACCAAAAGAAGTTAGGACCTTATAAAGGAAGGTCTAGTTGAATTTATCATAAGATTTTCAAATGCCAAGTTTAAGGGCCATTCTAGTAGCCTTACTATGGTCTATAGAGTGTAGGATTTTGTGGGTGGTAATGGTAGAGTCCATAATTAGTCTTCTCAGCACTAAACCTTTCTAATTGGGGTTAATGATCTTTCTAAGAAAAGGTTTGATTATGTTGACCATTATCTTGGAGAAGACTTTGTAGAGGGTATTACAAAGACTAATGGATCTAAAGTCCTCCATTATTCTGGGCTCCGCACACTTTGGGACAAGAAATATATAGGTGTCACTAAGCTTCTTAAGGATTTTCTTATTTTTGAAGAAGTCTTGGACCACACAAGTCACATCGTAACCAAAAATATCCCAAAATTCTTGGAAACAGGTAGGGGGACCCCATCAAAGCCTAGGGCTTTGAAAGGTCATATAGCGAACAGTGCTTTACAAAATTCCTCATCAGTGAACTTGGAGAGGAGAGAGATGTTATCAATATTTGTAACTACCTAAGGGAGATGGGATGTGATCTAGTTTTTGAGGTTGTTAGAGTTTCTAGCATTGATTTCAGTAAAGGAATTGATAAAATAATCAATGCCCAAATTTCCTAGCAAAGTAGGGTCAAAAATCTCATTACCCAGATTATTAGTTAGAGTGCTGATGGAATTATGTCTCTTATGCTTGCAAGATGATTGATGGAAAAGGTAGTGTTGTGGTCCCCCTCTTTGAGCCATAGAAACCTAGATCTTTGTTTCCAGAAGACTTCCTCATTAGTTAGAGTCTCCTTCTAGCTTTTTCTAGCATTTTATTCATCAGCATGCAGGTCAGGCAATAGGTTTCCAAAAACCATCTTCCCTTGGAGAGTTTCCATATTCTGAGCTAGAGTTTTTTTGTTGGGAAATATGTCCCCAAAAGTATTTTTTTTCCATCCTTTAATAGCACCTCTTATAAGTTCTAGTTTAGAGGCAACCCTAAACATGGTCATATTGTTGGAGATTTGCTAGCAGGCTAGTACCGACTGTATGTTTGTCATTGATGACAACATATGGAAAGTAGCATGCATGGAAATCTTATGCAATAAGATTTTAGTATATGCAACATGGACATGATATCATCATGATATTATGGGTGCAAAGGTTTACTGTTAGTACAGACAGTTATATAACAACTGGTGTCAACAATGTTCCTAACAAAGTAACAGACAATGTTCTTTGTATGGTTGTCCATACAGTTATCATGGAGCCTTGCATACTTGGATATATGTTGAAGACATATTAGTGATGTTAAATTCATGGATGCATAGTCTAATATTTAGTAGAAGTGAAGTTATACAGTCGCTATTCTCCAATAGCAGTTTCCTATGTTTATTCAGAAGAACCGACAGAGATGTTATTGGTTCTGGAGTTGTGTCTATCTTTTGGGAATGAAACCTTGGAGTTAAGCTTAGAGAAGAGTTATTGATGTTCAATTAAGAGTGCATCAAGTAATTCAGCTCGAGGAGAAAAATACAGTTGTTTTGGTAGAGCCGATAGTGTGTAGCGTGCATCTACAATTATCTTATTGGACAGGTCCCAACATGTGTTGCATGCATAGTAGAGCTGAAAAAATGTTTATCAAAGTTTGTCATGGTTTCTCTAATATGGCTTCAAGGTGGTTCTAATAGGCTGACTTTATTATATTGTTTAGAGGAAATATATTTATAGGAAATCATTTGTGATTGCTTGAGTGTGGTTCATAGTTGATTAAGAAAAGAAGAGAAGAGTGTGTGAAGTGTTGAACCATCAGAGGAAGGTCTATGTGACCAAGTAAAGAGTTTGTGCTATACATTGGAACTGATCTAGACAATAGGTCGAAGCGTAGTTCACCAAGATCTAGATATAGTGTGTATCTATTATTTAGAAGCTTGTAGCCTTCACCCCTTTGAGAAGTGAGCTCTCAGATAGTGCATCCTCTCCCCTAATAGGGACTATTGTAAAATACTCCTAACAAGGTCTGACCCTTGACTAGGTCTATTGTACTAAATATATTGTAAAGCAACTCCTAATAGGGTTAAGGATCTTCTAACAAGGATCATAATACACTAGTATAGAATATTAGTGGGTTTTAATCCCCACTAGGGTTTTTACCTATTTGGGTTTTCCCGTAACCAAAATATTGGTGTTGTGTTCATGTTTTCTTTCATTGTGTTTATGCTTTATGTTTAAGTATACTTAATCAGATAAAGAATTGAAACTTGTAGATAATTGATTTCCCCCCCCTGCCTCTTAGTTATCTCTTGGGACTATTCCTAGTATGTACCTCTAATAGGAGTAGAACACCATTGTAGGATCCTATCCTATAAGTTGGGGTGAGAAGCCCATGTAATTTCATACCTGAGGGGAGTAGGGTAGGGGTGCTTCCCATCCAACCATTTGAGAAGAAGGGGATTGTAATTAGAAGTGGTTCTTTGGAGAGTAGTCAGGGAATGGGTCGGTCCCAAATCCCAAAAGAAAGAGGAGAGGACCCTATCAAGCCACACCTAGATGGGGTGGTTTCCCTTTCTATTATTAGTCCAAGTGTAGGGGTTTTTGTTGGACTACAACTGATTTGGAATTTGATTGAAAAATATTTTATTAAAGATCAGTGAGGGGTTACTAATTAGATATGTAATATGATTAAATCAGTACTATGTTATCATTGATATCAACTAGTTTGACAACACTTATCTTATAAGTTACTATACTGAGACATCTCAAGAAAGGTGAAAGAGATGAAGAACAGAGAAATGTACATGAGAAAGATGTACATGATATATGAGGATAAGGAACACATTGAGTAAGTTGTTGATGAGTCTATGACTTGATGATATTGACTTTATTCTATTGGATTCATCTATGATGAAGTATAGAGTTGAAAGACACAAAGCAGTGTTGTCAGTAAATGATGCATTTCTCATATACACCGATAAAGTGTAGTGTATACTGATTGTAGTATTAACCAAGTAGTGTTCACTGATGCATTTATTTGTTAACCGAGTGGAACAAAATGAACTAAATGATTAGTTAACTAATAAGATTGATGAGTTGGCAAGAGTATAACATCGAGGTAACAAATAATGTTTGCTACACAGATCGACGATTGATGAAATTCAAGAAAGATCTAAAGGATGAGAATCAAATGTCTTATTAACACAAGTGCTGAGAAAGTTTGAAGCGACAAAATCTATGAATGTGGTTAAGTGGCAAAATCTAATGGTGGAGAAGAAAACAATTTATCTGTCTATATAAGAGAACAAAATTTCTTTATGAATGGATGCCGAAAGAAGTAGAAATTGTAAGAATATAGCATGAACAAGGTTTTCATGCATTATGATCATATTGGTTAAGTAAGAACCAAGCTATAGAACAATTACCAAGCTACAGAGAGCAATTACTGATAGATAGTAAGTTGATATAGTATTGAATCTGAAGTGAAATATTGATCAAAAGGATTTGTATGGACTGAACATTGATCTATAATCTATAATTGAAGTTGTATTAAGGTAGGTCATTTACTGTTACATATTTAACCATCGTATACAGTCCAAATATCTTAACTGAGTGGACTCTGAAAGTCTTATGATGTATCATTCATAGAATGAACATTTTTATCCTGTCAGCCCCATAGTGAATGCTGGTTGGACAATAACTTCTAGTCTAAAATTGTCTAACAAGGTCACACCTGACAGTGTGCTTGTAAACCTTTAATAGGGTTGGGTCTTAACCAACCTCACTTTAGAAGAGTGAACAATTTTGGGTTGTTGGTCCCAGGTGGTTTTTCCCTTTATAGGGTTTCGATGTTAAATCTCTCCTGTTATGTGTTGATTTTGATATCTATGTGGTATCATTCTTTACATGTTACATGTTAGATTTGATCAGTAACTATTATAGTATTTTACTGGTAATTAGTAAAAGCACAGACAGTGAAAGTAGTTACTATATACCGAGGAGTAGAAATTGGAGAAATTGTTTTGAATTATACATTTTGTTTTGTGACATTGGATAACTGATTCACCCCCCCTCTTAGTTATTCTAACAATTGGTATCAGAGCTCTAGTTGCTTAGAATGAAGTTTTGAGGACTTAAGTATAAAGGTCTCAAGATGTATAAGGGGAAAGTAGCAAAACTGAACAAAGAGAACTTTTCAGTATGGCAAAGTAGAATGAAGCTACACATATCTAGAATTGGGAACTCTACACTAGATCTGATGGAAAATGGCTACATACAACTACCCACTAGTCCCTTAACTCTTGATCAACTAAAGGACAAGCATGAACATAATGTTACTATGATGGAAATTGTTGATGCCTGTACCGACACTGAATTTGAAGATATTAAGACATGCACAACTGCCAAAGCAATGTGGGATAAATTAACACAAATATACAGTGGAGATCTGAATGTCAAAAGAGCCCGAGCTGAAAGTCTGAGAGGTAGATTTGATGATATGAGAATGAAAGAAGGTGAGAACATTGTCCAATATTCAAATAGACTCAAAGAGGTGGTACATGCTATTAGAGCATTTGATGGAGTAATTGATGATGAAACAATGATAAGAAAAATTCTCAAAACTTTGCTACTAGTTTATGCAATCAGGATTTCTATAATTCATGAAACAAGAGCTACATCTGACCTTACTCTTGACACTCTGATTGGTAAACTTACAACCTTTGAATTAAAAGTTTTTGATAATAGTGTTGTTCCTTTTGTTGAATCCACTTTCATGTCTTCTTTGAAGATTGAAAAGTCTAGCAAGAATAGTAAGAATTGTGATAGTGATGACAATACCGATGATGAACTTGATGAGCTTGAAGCTCTTATGGCCAGAAGATAGCACAAAGGAAAAGGAAGATATAGAGGTAGGCTACCTTTGGCATGCTTTAATTGTAAAGAAGTCAATCACATTACTGCTAGATGTCCTCAGAGGAAAGATGATGATAGATCCAAAGACCGATCTTAAGGAAGCTATGGGAGAAGAGCTAACAGAGGCTACCAACACAACAATAGAGACAACCAAGATGAAAAAGGAAAAAAGGTATGTTACATAGCTGAAGATATTGAAATTGAATTTGATTCTAAAGATGATATAGAAGTTGTATTTGTTTCTATGAAAGATGACTTAGAGGAGGAAGAGAAACATGAAGAGACATCACTAATCTCTAAAGTAAGTAGAAATGATACATGGATCATAGACAGTGGTTGTACACATCATATGAATGGTGATGTAGAGAAGTTTGATCATCTTGTTGAATATAATGGAGGATCTGTGAGAATGGGAAATGATACACCTTGTATGGTAAGAGGTAAAGGCTCACTGATGATCAATGACAAATTACAATGTGAAAATGCATACTGGGTAGATGGACTGAACTATAATCTATTAAGTGTGGCTTAGCTGAACAATTTAGGCCACTGACTAGCTTTTGAGAGCCAAAAGGTGAAGATCTATGATGATGGAGAAAGACTTGTTGGAACGGGTACACAATCTAGAGGTAATCTATTCTATCTTGATATGGATCATTCTTCTTGTTTGTTAATAAAGGATGAATATGCTTGGTTGTGGCACAAAAGGTTATGCCATGTGAACTTTGACAACATGATCAAGATTAGTAGAAAGAAAAGAGTTAGAGTATTGCGTAACTTGACAAAACTTGATCATGCCATGTGCCATGAATGTCAAAAAGGTAAGATGACTAAGTCCAGTTTTAAAAGAAAAGACTATTCAACAAAGAAGATACTTGAGTTGGTTCATACCGATCTAGGTGGTCCTATGAGAACTCAGAGCTATTCTAGTGATAGATATTTTATTCTTTTTGTTGATGACTATACTAGACTAAAGACTATTATGTTCCTAAAAGAGAAATTTGAAGCTTTCAAAAGGTTTAAGTGGTATAAAGCTAAGGTAGAGAAAGAAATTGAAAAGGAAATAAAATGCTTAAGATTTGATAGAGGAGGTGAATTTATCTCTAATGAATTTACAATTTTTTGTAATGAGCATGGAACCAAAAGATAGGTACATGCACCGAGGACACCTCAACAAAATGACATTGCTGAAAGGAGGAACAGGTCCATAATTGACTATGCTAGAACATTAATGATACAAAAGAATGTTTCTCGGACATATTGGAGGGAAGTTGTCACTACAGCTATGTATGTTCTTAACCAAGTACAAATGAAGGACTCCAACCGAACACCTTATGAACTATGGTTTGGACACAAACCTACTATAAGTTATTTCAAAAATTTTGGACGTAAATGCTTTATTTTGAAAGATGAAAGAAATGGAAAATTTGATTCTAAAGGAGATGAAGGGATATCTTTGGGATAGTCCACTACAAGTAAAGCATATAAATGTTTGAATAAGGTTAGAAATAAGATAGTTGAAAGTACTAATGTTCATTTTGATGAGTTTGATGAGAATTACATAGAGGAAAGTACAAAGGAATTGGAAGACTAGTAGATTCACTTACATTGAACATCTAGAGTATCTACCAACACCACAAGCTATAAGAACTGGTCACCAGGGAAACAATGCAGGACAATGGGCAACACAAACTGAGGAACAAGATGGAGCTACCAAGCAAGGAAATGACCTTGAATAGGATGAGAAAGAAAGAAGAAATCAAGTTTTGGCTAGTTTTGTCAAAAGACATCATCCTGAAACACAAATCATTGGAAACAAAGATGTTGGAATGCAGACTAGAAGCAAAATAAGAAAAGGTACATGTCTAATTTGTGAATTTGAACCTAAAATTGTGAAACTTGCATTAGAGAATGAAGAATGGGTTAATGCAATGAAGGAAGAAATAGAGAAACTAGAGAAGAACAAAACTTGGTCCTTAGTACCCCAACCAAAAGAAAAGAATTTTATCGGTACTAAGTGGATATACAGGAATAAATTGAATCAAAATGGTAAAGTCACAACAAATAAAGCTAGATTGGTATGCAAGGGATATGTTCAGGAAGAAGGCATTGACTATGGTGAAACATTTGCACCTATTGCTAGATTAGAAGGAGTTAGAATGCTACTTGCATATGCTACACACAAGAAATTCAAAGTCTATCAAATGGATGTGAAGTCGGCATTTTTAAATGGTATACTTGAAGAAGAGGTCTGCATTGAACAACATGAAGGATTTGTTGATCCTGACAATAAAGACATGGTATGTAGATTACATAAAGCTTTATATGGTTTGAAGCAAGTACCGAGAGCATGGTATTAAAGACTGCATACTTAATTGTTAAGTATTGGATTTGTTAGAACAAGTGAAAAAAACAATCTGTATGTGAAAGGTGATACTAATGATACTATTATCATTACTAAAATATTTGTTGATGACATTATTTTTGGAGGCTCAGATCTTGTCTGGAAGGCATTTGCTGATGAAATGCAAAAGGAATTTGAAATGTCTATGTTCGGAGAGATTAAGTTCTTTCTTGGACTACAAGTGATTCAGCAGAGTGATGGTGTTGGTTATTCCCTTTGATCTTCAAAACTTGTAGATTTATACTTTGATGTATAACTATAATGAAACTTTGACTCTATCACCACTCCAAAGTCTACAAGGAAGAGGGCCAATTAACAAGGATCAAGGAGATCCTCCTACACTTTGAGCCTCAATGCTCAGGCGGGTGTACCCTTGACTCACTTCTTCAAAGGAGTCTTTAAACAATATACAACTATACCCTTTACTATCTGATTGAGATGTTTTATCATTTAATTATGTGTGTGTGATAACTGATGATGGACTGCTTCTAGAGAATGGATCAGTGCCTTATCCTAGGGTAGAGAGTCACTTAACAACCTATATCACCCTAAAACCTTAACTCAAACATATATAGAGTCAGAGTAAGTGCTTTGCCTATTACTCCCCTCACTCACATATCAGGACATCAAATCCTTATCTTGCCATCAACTCACTGAACTTACCTTAAAGACTTTAATCTTAACTTTTTTAGGAACTCAAAGATAACCTCAAAATACTCTTTGTTTACCATACGCTAACCCACTTTGTGCAATCAACATATATGAGCTCAAGAGCAAAACAAAAAGACATACACCAATATGAGATTGTAATCCACAATATTCTCACTAAGACTTGTAGAATCAATACATTACCAAATGACCAAATGTGCAAATGAAACAAATGCTAAATATAGGTTGTCCTTGTTCAAATTTTCACTATCAACAATCTGGGACCAAAACCAAAAGAATTGGAACCCCTTAAACTCAAAAAATCTGCAACTTATACCCCCTAGTCATCTTGGAAATTTGCAACAACCTACGGATGACTAGGGTTAGGGTTTCAACCACCCACCTTGCTAGAAACAATCAAGAATTTAATTTAGGGGTGGGAAACACATCCAATCCTGCAAATAAACCTTGAGCAAAGATTGTATTCATTCCTTTACAGTACAAATCCCTACAATAAACTATCAAACACTTTGGACCACATCACAGCAACAAGCACCACCAAACCAATCAAATCTGGCTGTGAAAGCAATAAAAACTAGTCCTTCTTATTTCTGCACACCCTCAGAGAATTTGGATTTAAATCCCAACAGTCACTTCTTTGGCACCTGTAGAGAAACGACGACCAAAATTAAAACCTTTACCAACTTTATATCGCAGCTGTTCGATCAGTCTTCCTTCGTCGGCTTTGCAACTTAACCTCCTATCTTTAGTCATGCTACCATGTAGTCATGAACTTCACCACCATAGGAATCCAGTTATACATGTGCTTTGGTTGCATGATCGCATAGCCTAGAAATAGGCTATATGAACATGTGACAACCCGTAGTCCTTTACCCTGCCGCAACCATCACTGTTGAGGGTTAACCAAAATGTCAGTTGCATGATTGCATAGCCTTGAAAAAGGCTTATGTGAACATGTGACTAACCACCAACATTTACCACCACTGGCTGCCCTTATCCTTAGACCCACCATGTGTATCCATCTCAGCACTTGCTAGCCAATGAAAATCATGCACATCAACACCTCCTGGCAAATGGACCCACCGCTCGCAAATGCCTTGCCCCTATGGGAAGATCAGATGGTGGTCGCATGATCACATAGGGGAAAAATATTCCTCATGATCATGTGGCCACTGTAGATCTCCCCTATAATGTCATTCAGCCTAAGAATACTGGGCCCACCTTATCTAGCAAACTGGCGACCAAATAACTTTCGCTAGTTCACAAAATGCCTTCCACCATTGCTGAAAAACATAGCAATCATGCAACCATTGTTTGCTAAATTGCCAGATGAATTAGGGCATCACCAAACATTACACGAACCAGTGATAAGAAGGAAATTTGTCGGGCCGCTAAAAATTTATCAGGACTGCCAAACTACTTAAACCCACACACAGGCCTGCCTTTTCTACCACATGTCACACCACCATCCATTGTGGCCACCAAGTCACACTGATACAGGACCCACTGACGCATCCAAAAACTAGGTCCCACCAACAATAAGCCACTGTGCAAATACATGGACGAATAGAATAGTGCCAATTATGCATACGTGTCAATGGACCCACCTGCCTTCCTTATGAGAATCAATGGCTGTCACTATACTACTACATTAAAGGTCAAGAAAGTTATATCAATGGTATAATTTTAGCCACAAGATTAAACCAAACTTTAATCTGCCCGAATGCCAAGAAGACCGGTCCCACCGCACATATCCGCCAATGGGCCCCAAGTGCCTTATGTCAACCGGTCGCATGTCAGAAATTTTTGACATGTGATCATGCAACAACCAATCATTTTGAGACCTTTTGAAATACCGAGCCCACCACCCATCACACATACACACATAGGAAATGCCAATCAAACAGAAAACTATGAGGTGAACACTAATACATTTGGGGTGAAATTGCGACAGCAATTTGCGACGGCAAGCAAATGTCATGCGGTTTTGGCCTTTTTTTTTTCAAATATAGCCCGACACCGTCGCAATTTGCGATGACAATACATTTGGCACTGTCGCAATTGCGACGTTGTCGGGATATAAGCGCAAAATTAAAAAGGAACGTTGTCATGTGTGTTTTCAACACCGCTGTAACCCTCCATGAAATCACATCAGGATATAAGGGCAAAAAAAATAAGAACATTGTCATTTGTGTTTTCAAGAGCGCCGTAACCCTCCGCGAAATCACATCGGGATATAAGGGCAAAAAAAACAAGAACGTTGTCATTTGTGTTTTCAGCAGTGTCGTAACCCTCCGCGAAATCACAGCTACAATTTCTGAGTACGTTGGGTTTATTTTTCTTTTGTCATTATTATGTAATCTGGTATTCAGCTGTTAGAGAGATAAAATACCTAGAAATGAGGACATATCTATGTTGAATTTATTGTTAGTGGCTTTGGTTATTTAGAAGTTTAATTTTATTTGTTCATCTTTCAAGCACAAACATTTTGTGGACCGTAACGTCTTCATTATTTCGGGTATGCAGTGAAACAGCCCTAACTTGCAATTGCGATGTTGTCAGGATATAAGGGCAAAAAAAAAAAGGAATGTTGTCATTTGTGTTTTCAACAGCACCGTAACCCTCTGCGAAATCACATCGGGATATAAGGGCAAAAAAAACAAGAACGTTGTCATTTGTGTTTTCAACAGCGCCGAGAGAGATTCCCTCCACAAAATCACAGCTACAATTTCTGAGTACATTGGGCTTATTTTTCTTTTGTCATTATTATGTAATCTGGTATTCAGCTGTGAGAGAGCTAAAATACCCAGAAATGAGGACATATCTGTGTTGAATTTATTGTTAGCGGCTTTGGTTATTTAGAAGTTTAATTTTATTTGTTCCTCTTTCAAGCACAAATGTTTTGTGGACTGTAATGTCTTCATTGTTTCGGGTATGCAATGAAACAGCCCTAACTTGCGACTACCTTCACGGTACTTGTGTACATTATCATGTTGTCTTTACAGTGACTGTCCTCATTCAAGTGGCAATTACACAAGGGACAATCACTGTGAGATGTCCTCATTTGTGACAAGGATAGTCACACTTAGGACATCTCATAGTGATATTCCCTTGTGTAATTTCCACTTGAATGTATTGCTATTGAACCACATTAATGCTTTTCTTCTTCAACAAATGAGGACAGTCACTGTAAAGACAACATGATAATGTACACAATTACCAAAAAATGATCTTGTTAATTGATGTAACACTTTGTCTTGCTCACTCCCTATCCTTCACTAGGGTCTCTTTAGGCCAATGTTTTGACTTGATAGGGTACTTAACTATCTGTACACTCTTTAGGTATCTCTACCCAAGATCCCATTCCTTCAACTAGTGCACACCAACAAGAAATACAATGAACTCTGCTCAATACCAATCTAGCTACTAGGACACTCCTAGTCTTGTCTTCACAAATTGAAACACATTCAACTAGAACTTTACTCCATGGAGAGGCTGGCCACTAGGACCTCTATTGGTTTCAATATTACTCCTTCACCTATACTTTTCATCAGTACTTCAATCCGGTTCATCAAACCATGCCAATTGCACCCAAAAATAGGCTGCTAGCAATTAGGCCTTTGTCAAGCCTTTTTGTTTATATTAAGCCACCTAAAGGGCTTAGGATTCAGATGCCCTTTATTGAGAACTCCAAGATATCTAAGGTCTTCTCCTCCTAGATTTTTTGTACACCAACTGCTACAGCCATGCCTGAAAACAAGTATTTTGACACAACTTGGACAGTCTGACTAAGAGTTTGTTTTCTTAGCAGCCAAAGAAACTCACCCAATCTTCTAATTTGACTTGGGGCTTCTTTAGATGTGTGTCTACCTCTCCATGAGATTTTAGTTGAAGCAACCAATGCATTCAACTTGTTGTAATCTTCTTGTAATGATTTGTCATCCTTAACTGTGCTCAACTGACTCACCTAGGACATCATTGCAAACATAGAAAATGAGCTTCCCAGGGCCCCTCCTTCCAAACATATAGTACATGGAGTCTCCTCACCCATTCCAAGAGCCCGTACAAAATTGACAATGGAATGATGAGCTAAGACTCCATTTGTTCAACCTGCCTGGTTCAAACCAATGATAGGGTACTTAACAAAATAATTAACAAACTAGTTGGAATGCTTCAAAACTCAAAAAAAACACAACACAGAATAAAAAAACAACTTGTACTAACTTTTCCAATAGACACTGCGAGCTATCTAATCCATTAATCAACTGAAAACAAAGAAACAAAAAAACTCAAGAATTCACTAAAACCGTGTTACTCTACAAATCTTCTTAATTCCAAATGTTTTTCCCCCCAACCTTTTGCACAGATCGATGGAGGCCTCTTATAGTTGATCTGATGCCTAATTCAATGGTTTCATATAGTTACATAACCATCTTACTCGAAAATGCTCCCTTGCACAAATGTTGTCAATGTTGTGAATGACAACATTGACAACTTGTTACAACCTTTGGGATTTTGGTTCAAAACTTATTGTTCAAACACCATAAGACCCTAACCATGACTTAGTTAGGCTATTTAGACCTCACATAGGCCACTTCTACACTTCTTTGCCCAATTTGACCCCTAAATGCTTCATTCCCACTTTTACCACAATATTGGTAACTTGGGTACAAATTGGCACTTGCCTTCACAAAGGTCACACATGAGGACATCTCACAGTGATCGATTGTCCCTTGTGTAATTTCCACTTGAATGTATTTCTATTGAACCGAATTAATGCTTTTCTTCTTCAACAAATGAGGACAGTCACTCTAAAGACAACATGATAATGTACACTCACTGTAAGGACAGTCACAAATGAGGACATCTCACAGTGACTATCCCTTGTGTAATTGCCGCTTGAATGTATTGCTATTGAACCACATTAATGCTTTTCTTCTTCAAAAAATGAGGACAGTCACTCTAAAGACAACATGATAATGTACACTCACTGTAAGGATAGTCACAAATGAGGACATCTCACATTGACTGTCCCTTGTGTAATTGCTGCTTGAATTACACAAGGGATAGTCATTGTGAGATGTCCTCATTTGTGACAAGGACAGTCACACATGAGGACATCTCACAGTGATTGTCCCTTGTGTAATTGCCACTTGAATGTATTGCTATTGAACCACATTAATGCTTTTCTTCTTCAACAAATGAGGACAGTCACTCTAAAGACAACATGATAATGTACACTCACTGTAAGGACAGTCACAAATGAGGACATCTCACAGTGACTGTCCCTTGTGTAATTTCCACTTGAATTACATAAGGGACAGTCATTGTGAGATGTACTCATTTGTGACAAGGATAGTCACACATGAGGACATCTCACAGTGATTGTCCCTTGTGTAATTGTCACTTGAATGTATTTCTATTGAACCACATTAATGCTTTTCTTCTTCAACAAATGAGGACAGTCACTCTAAAGACAACATGATAATGTACACTCATTGTAAGGACAGTCACAAATGAGGACATCTCACAGTGACTGTCCCTTGTGTAATTGCCGCTTGAATTACACAAGGGACAGTCATTGTGAGATGTCCTCATTTGTGACAAGGACAGTCACACATGAGGACATCTCACAGTGATTGTCTGTAATGTCCCCTTTTTGGCTAACTTGGAAAATAGGAACAATTACTCCACTTCTCAGACTTACTCTATCAGATACTTACAATTAAACTAAGTAATGGAGGTTACTTAAGATATCAACCGCTATTTCAAATTCAATCACAATATGTGTGCAAGATGATATTGATACCAATATGTTTAATAGCACTGTCGGATATAATGATATGAAATATGCTATGAATATGATGTTTCCTATCACTTATAGTGATAGTATAATGATGGTATGTCTGATATAAACAATATCGATATACAATCAATAAGTATTGCTTACAGAAATGTATTTGTTGTGTCTGATATGATGATGTAATTATGCAAATGTGTAATATCGCTATGAGTGATATGTTGCTATTTCAGATTCTGAATTATATGCTTGCAACTTCAAATATTGATGCTGTTTTTGACTATCCTTTCTATCTGTGCAATCATGGTGTTGTCTCTGATCTGCAATGATAAACTTGAAACCAAACTACCAAAGGCAGATGCTCTATTGAGTATATCCAAATATGGATAAGTAAATAAAGTTCTAATGATGCCTTGAGTGACTGACGAGAATGCATTCTTATATTGTCTTTAACAAATGAAGAGATGCTATGAATGAGACGTGTCTTGTTTCTTCCTCCATGTCCCTTTGTTAATCACACCTTTCCATAATCCGACAGTTCACATAATATTATTTCATTATTTTCTGATCATAGATAACTCCCAGATTGACTCAATATCAAATCTTTTTATGAAGGTAATCTTCCCTAATTGGTAGTGCAACCAGTAGTTAACATCCATTGTGTTTGTATTAGTTTGGTCTAGCTATCATTAGTATTTAGTCAATCGATATTAACTCTTGCCTTATCCCATATTGTTATGATGATATCCAATCTTTCTACTCTGATATAAGTCGATATCATTTTCTGATAATTGTCCATTTATTGGTTGATTGCTGGTAATGGAGTTTGATCTTCAAATTGACTTCCATTCCTGTTAATACTTAAGGATACATTGTACTTATTATCCATGGCTGATGCCTCATTCATTAATAGCTTGTGATATATTCACTGATGCTTTTGTGTTTCTACAAGATGTGGTTTATCTCAGACAATCGATAATCTTTCAATCCTTTAGTCGATATCCTCCTATGTGGTGTCTATTGATATAGATAGTAGAATTCAATCTAGTTTATGTTATTGTCATGATAACATAGGAAGTGATGGTGCATATTTGCTAGCGGGTCTTCATGTTTGATATTGCTTTATCGGATATGTCATTGTCTAAACTTGTGCAATTAATGATTATTTATAATATATGAATGGTTATCCTTCTTGCTTATCAATACATCTTCTGAAACACATAGCGACCTATCCCTTATTCATATCATGTTGATCTTGACTTCATAGTATTTGGTTCATTAATCATCCTCTCATGGTATCGATGTGTAATGACTAGTGATTGTTGTATCACTTCTTCATTCCTCATCGTGATAGATAATGCAGATGTTTAATGTAGATGTATATTGATTACAGATATTCGATATTGCTTTAAACGTTATTATTATTATTATTATTATTATTATTATTAATGTTATTGTTATTATTAAATATTATAATTAATGATGTTAGTAATATTAATAATATTATAATAAATATTATTATAGTGATAACATATTGTTTTATATTGAGAGGTTTATTAATATTATTTATATATTAAAATTATTATATCAATAATTGATTTAATATTATTACTTAATATATTATTATAATATAATATATATAATTTATTAATAATTATTTATTATTAATTTATATTATAATTATAATCATAATTATATTATTTATTAATATTTTAATATTATTTAATTAACATATTACTTATTATGCTAACTATATATTATTATTATCTTTTGATAATAATTATATATTATTGTTATATACCGTTAATAATAGATTATTATATATCATCTAATCATTTTATTATTATACTAAGTTCAATATGTCACGGCTCATGACATTGTCCCTTGTGTAATTGCCACTTGAATGTATTGCTATTGAACCACATTAATGCTTTTCTTCTTCAACAAATGAGGACAATCACTCTAAAGACAACATGATAATGTACACTCATTATAAGGACAGTCACAAATGAGGACATCTCACAGTGACTGTCCCTTGTGTAATTGCCACTTGAATTACACAAGGGACAGTCATTGTGAGATGTCCTCATTTGTGACAAGGACAGTCACACATGAGGACATCTCACAGTGATTGTCCCTTGTGTAATTTCCACTTGAATGTATTGCTATTGAACCACATTAATGCTTTTCTTCTTCAACAAATGAGGACAGTCACTCTAAAGACACCATGATAATGTACACTCACTGTAAGGACAGTCACAAATGAGGACATCTCATAGTGACTGTCCCTTGTGTAATTGCCACTTGAATGTATTGCTATTCAGCCACATTAATGCTTTTCTTCTTCAACAAATGAGGATAGTCACTCTAAGGACAACATGATAATTTACACTCACTGTAAGTGTACATTATCATGTTGTATTACAAATGGACCTTATGTTGGTCGGGATATAAGTGCAAAAAAAAAAAGGAACGTTGTCATTTGTGTTTTCAATTGCGCTGAGAGAGATTCCCTCCGCGAAATCAAGTGGGTTATCATTTGTGTTTTGAACAAAGCGGGTTGTCATTTGTGTTTTGAACATCACCGAGAGAGATTCCCTCTGCGAAATCAAGCGGGTTGTCATTTGTGTTTTCAACAGCGCCGAGAGAGATTCCCTCCGCAAAATCACAGCTACAATTTCTGAGTACGTTGGGTTTATTTTTCCTTTGTCATTATTATTTAATCTGGTATTCAGCTGTTAGAGAGCTAAAATACCCAGAAATGAGGACATATCTGTGTTGAATTTATTGTTAGTGGCTTTGGTTATTTAGAATGCTTCCCCACAATACTTAATTACACAAGGGACAGTCACTGTGAGATGTCCTCATTTGTGACAAGGACAGTCACACATGAGGACATCTCACAGTGACTGTCCCTTGTGTAATTGCCACTTGAATGTATTGCTATTTAACCACATTTATGGGCCCGTTTGGACCATGACACACAGTAGCATCTACAGAGAAGAATATCCTAGGTGTAACAAGTTGTAAGAATATACCAACAGTTCTAAGAAGTTCCCTAGCACGTAGTAGCATCTACAGAGAAGAATATACAACATGAGGGCAGCCACTGTAAAGACAACATGATAATGTACACTCATTGTATGTGTACATTATCATGTTGTCTTTACAGTGACTGACCTCATTCAAGTGGCAATTATACAAGGGACAGTCACTGTGAGATGTCCTCATTTGTGATAAGGACAGTCACACATGAGGATATCTCAGAGTGACTGTCCCTTGTGTAAGCCACTTGAATGTATTGCTATTCAACCACATTTATGGGCCCGTTTGGACCACAGCACACAGTAGCATCTACAGAGAAGAATATCCCAAGTGTAACAAGTTGTAAGAATATACCAATAGTTCTAAGAAGTTCCCTAGCACATAGTAGCATCTTCTAATTGTCTATACCTGATGAAGGGTGATCCCCTTAATACCACAAACACATAACAGATATAGAGAAACAACAACAATATGCAAGAACAGAAAATTGGCTTCTTATTATCTCCACAAATGTGGAATTACAAACTTTCAGAATTACAATATGCAAAGCCACATGGGCATTCCCTTACAATATTCTGTAGGACAAAGCCTCGAATCAATAGCCAGATCTACTACCCAAAACTATTCTGAACTGCCTAAGACAATAATACAGCCTTCCTTATATAAGCAATTTCCACCGCCTGGGAAGGTTCCAGAATTTTAGCCAATAAGGCCGACCAAACTTAGAATTATTTTTATTTTACATTTCATTACATCATAGTCGGCTCAAGATAACCTTTGAAACCCGAACAGGAATTTTGAAGAAAATTATTTTCCGCCATTTCAGGTGGCCCAACTTCCGAAGACCATAAGTCATCACCAGTTGACCCGCTCGGCTATTATAACCCCATTTTGGAAATGCCACGAAGCGCTCTACAGGCTTGACCGGTGCAAGCACCTGTCACCCAAATTTTTGACCTCATCCGAGGCCTCTAAAGCCTTCAAAACTGAGTTCAAAGTTTCTGTACCCTGCTGCCAATACCGAAAATCTTCAATATCTTCCAATATACACTTGATCTGGCAATGAAACTTTACTGGCAGACTTATATGACCAAAATGAACCTCCAAGAAAGAAATCAGATCATTCTGAGCACATACAAAAATTACCAAAAATAGTAACTTTCCATAAATAGCAGCTCTGCACAAAATAGCCCTTATTGAATATAAAAACAAAAATATTTTTGGGTGATGCAAGATTGCTCTTACACCCAGGATGCTCCTGCATCAATACCACTTCACAAGGTATTGTTTGCACACATTGTTTTTGGTTCTTTTGATGACCCTTGTTTTGAAATTGCTATTAGGCCTTGTAGCTTATATGTTTTGATTGCTGGAGAGCTTCTAAAGCTAAGCAAGAAGACCATTGCACGAGTTATAGCCGCACACTTAGGTTTGAAAATTGTATATTTTTTAATCTAATGTATATTTTAACTAGACTTTTAGCTTATTTTTGCTGTATATTTTAATCTAAAGGGAATCATGGATGTGAACTTGAAAGAATTTTGTACTTAGTTCTTATGGAGAGAATAGTAGTAGTTTACGGTCTAATATCAAATAGAGTTTTCCAATTACAGAAAGTTAATGAATTCTAATAGCTTATATGTTTTGATTGCTGGAGAGCTTCTAGAGCTAAGCAAGAAGACCATTGCACGAGTTATAGCCACGCGCTCAGGTTTGAAAATTGTATATATTTTAATCTAATATATATTTTAATCCTTTTGCCATGTCATGTAATATGTCTTGCCTTGTAGCTTATATGTTTTGAAATTGATGTTAGGCCTTGTAGCTTATATGTTTTGATTGCTAGAGAGCTTCTAGAGCTAAGCAAGAAGACCATTGCACTAGTCGTAGCCACGCGCTCAGGCATGAAAATTGTATATTTTTTAATCTAATGTATATTTTAACTAGACTTTTAAAATATTAAAGGATTTAACTAGGTCTAAGAAGATTTGTGTACTTTTGACAATTTTGCTTAGTCACTGAAAGTTGTAGACCGAAGTTTTCATAGCCCAATTTTTGCTTCCTGCGAAGAACGATCATGTCAGATAATATAAGTGAAGAACAAAATAGGGAGACAATCGCTAGATTGTGGTCTAACTTGAAAAGAAAAGGTGATGGAAAATGTTATTGTCCCTGCAAAATTTGTAAGGGCTTAAACCGTAGAAGATTGCTAATCAAAACAGTTAAGAGACATTGTAGGGAGAATGGTCACATTGAAGGGGGGCATGACTATCATCCACTGGTAAGTTATTCATTATATCATTTTAACAATTTATATACATATGAAATCACTTGATGATGAGTTGAAGATCATGGTTTATTTATGTTAATAAATTTTATATAGGTTGATCTCCCCAGGGAAGTACATGATATGGAGGAACATGGGGGTGCGAATATCCAAGGTGAAGATAATGATCCCATGGAAGATGACGATCATGTGCCAGAAAACACAATTAAAGATGATGGTATAAATACATTGATCCATGACACATTTAGTCGAAGCGGATCTGATCATGATGATGATGATAGCCTTGATGTACCTCTACTTGAGAAGGCATACGAGCCCCTATACAAAGACTCTGAAACAACTCTTCTCTCTGCTATATTGTTGTTGTTGAACTTGAAGGTTATGAATGGTTTATCCAACATAACAATGTCACGTATGTTAAGGTATGTCATATATGTCTTTATAGTTAACAAAGGGTGAATAATGTACCACTAATATTGTTTATATTAACAACTTATATTTTTTTCTGTAGATTGATAGGTGAGTTTTTGTTACCACCATCAAATATTCTACCTCGCTCATATCGAGAATTATCTTCTATTATGAAAGATATTGGAATGGAGTATCAAGCAATACATGCTTGTCCCAATGATCATATTATATATTATAAAGAACATGAATTTGCAACACAATGCCCTGTATGTCATACGAGTAGATATCGAACAGATCGAATAACAAAAAAGGTGCCTCACAAGGTTCTTCGTTACATCCCCATTATTCCACGGATGCGACAATTATTCAGGTGTACTAGCTTGGCACAATTTATGGATTACCATGCACGCAATAGAAGTCGAGATGACATTATTCGAATCCCTGCGGATGGTTCGGCATTTATGCACATAGAGGAAAAGTGGCAACACTTCAAAGAAGAACCTCGTAATCTCAGGCTTTCATTGGCAGCAGATGGTGTCAATCCATTTGGAGAGATGAGATCTGTTTGCTCGGTGTGGCCTATTTTTGTTATCAACAATAACATTCCTCTATGGATGTCAATAAAGAGGGAGCACATTATGTTGGCAATGATTGTTCCAGGTATTTTATCATTTGATAGTTATTAATTTACATGTACTTACAAATCTTACAGTAAAATGGTCACAATAATTATGTAATGTTACTGTTCATTCAAGTAGGTAAATATCAAGTTAAAGATATGAATGTATATATTGAGCCTCTTATTGATGAGTTGGTGGAGTTATGGAACGGTGTCACTATGTATGACGTGTCTAGACCAATAGGACAAAGACAATTTCAATTCCATGCAATACTTGTATGGACAATACATGATGCCCCAGGGCTAACACATTTTTGTGGTATGTTATAGTGAATTCAAGTTGCGCATGATAATTCTAATTATAAAAATCAACATATTTAATAATCCAATTATATCATTATCTTGTAGGTCTTCAAACAAAGGGAAAATTTGCATGTCCAGTTTGTGGTCCAAAGATGAAATCTCGTCATTCAAAAAGTTTAGGAAAGCATGTGTTTGATGAGTACAGACACTTCCTCCATAGGAATCATAAGTATCGAAGTATGGAAAAACATCTTTTCAATGGGAAAGAAGAGACTACATCAAAGCCACGAAGAATGACACCTCGCCTATGGAAGTTGGAATATAATAGAATTAATCGTCGAGGTAATGTCGTTCCACTTAATGGTTTATGTTTGTAATTTATATATTTCTATTGTGATTTTTGTTTACTAATTATGTAATTGATGATCATGAAGGTCGTCAAGGCACTACTGACAACCTTCCAAAGGGACTAAAAAGCTATCCCAGACAATTTAGTAGGTTGCCCTACTACGAGGACCTACAAATTGTGCATTTGTTTGATCTTATGCATGTTGGAAAGAATATAACAGAGACATTGTGGAAAATACTGGATGGAAGGCGTGACAAAGAAAAAATTGTCAAAATTTGTAATGACATTCATGAATCCAATCATGCACTAAAGAATTTCATTCACTCAAATAGCAATAGAGATCAGATTAATATAAGTGCCCTTCCTTGGTTATTAACGGAGCAGCAAAGTGATGCCATAAAAGAAGTCATACGAAAAATTTGATTTCCCATAGGATTTGCTGGGAACATAAGCAATCTCATATCAAAGAAAAGTGAATTTGGGCCAGGGCTCAAAATGCATGATTGGCATACTTTCATCAAGGTAAGTTATGTTCTTCTGTATTTACAATATATTCATAAACTACGTGTACTATTCATTATGTTATGTTAGAAAATAATGAAATGATTGGTTTATAATTACTGCAGTACGTGCTACCTCTATCTCTCCCAGAGCACTTCAACAATAACATCAAACAAGTGATATATGATCTTGAAAAATACATGAGGTAAGCAGTAATATCTGTTCAATTTGTTGTATATATTTATTATATTCGCGATTTGTTTTTCTTGCTATGTAATCTATTGTATATTATTTTGTAAAGTCCTGTATTTATATATTTTTTGTGACTTGAATCTCTTAATGTAGGTGGTTTTCATCTAGAGAAATCCATAAAGAAGATATAAACTATTGGAAGAGAAGAATTCCTCATTTATTGTGTGAAATGCAAAAGTGTCTACCTCCAACTTTTTTCAATGCACAAGAATACTACCTCATACACCAAGTTGAGGAGATTGAATTGTGTGGACCTGCACACACTAGGTCAATGTGGATGGTTGAGAGGGACTTGAAATATTTGAAGGCTTTGGTTTGACAAAGAGCACATCCTGAGGGTTCTATGGTAGAGGGATACATGGTATACCAGACTATGGTGTACATTACTGAATATCTTCCTAAGTTTGCTTCAAATATCCATGTAGATCGCATTTGGGATCTCGACCCTTTTAAAAAATTCAAAGGGGAGTACTTGATGGGGAAAGGTAGATTGAGGAAAGTGACAGGTAATAAATTATAAGATGTTATTGTAATAAATTATTTCTTAATCTTCAAAATAAATCGGTTGTAAGTCGTCTATTTTTTTTTTGTACAGTTGCTCGAGAGTGGGATGCACTACATTTGTATATTGCAAACAATCTTGATTGGATGACGGTATGGATTGAATGATGTCAACATTCTGGTCACACATTAACATGGGAAGGTGTATCTTCATTGGTTAAAGAAGCTCATCGTAATGGAGATTCTAATGTTACGCAAAGGGAAATAGATTTAGCATATGGTTTAAGAGATTTCCAGGTACGTACAAAATTATTAATCACCCGTATGTTTATCAACTCACAATATAATAATTTTGACATGTTTCACATATTATTGCAGGTTAAACACCACAAGGGTATGTTCTGTAATGGTCAAAAATTTCACGTCAAAGTGTTGGATGACACGAAGAAAACTTGTGATTCTGGAATAACTACAGTCTTTCAAGTGACTAATATTTCATCTAGAAATGACTTAGATCCTCAAGAGTCTAAAAATTAATACTATGGCATTTTGGATGATATACTTGAGTGTGACTTTAGTTCCTTCAAATTAGTACTCTTCGTTGTCAAATGGTACAGGCTACGACTTAATCCAAATGATCCTAATAGAACTGTTATTGAACATGATAATGGATTTACAATGGTTAATACAAGGTCGTTTGAGCCAGTTGGGGATGAGCCCTATGTTCTTCCAAGCCAATGTGAGCAGGTATTTTACTCAGAGGTTTCACATAAATCGGGTTGGTCATTTGTTGTTAGACATGAACCGAGAGGAAGGTCGATAAAGTATAATGCGATGGAAGAAGAAGATACCGAAGAAGTAGAAGATGATGTAGATGATGATCACGATCGACAATTATTGGATGATGTTCCTGAGACAAATTTTCATGAAGAAGAAGAAGAAGATGATGACGATGATGCTGCTACTGATGATGATGATGAAGATGATGTTGATGTTGATGTTGATGATGATGATGTTGATGATGACGACAACGATGACAATGATGACGACGATGACGATGATGATGACGATGATGACAAGGATGATGATGATGATGATGATGATGATGATGATGATGATGATGAGGATGATGATGATGAAATTTAAAGGTATGCCATCAATCCTTAATGTATTTAATATTCATTTCTTGATAGAAATATATTTGTCTTAAATGGTTACATAGTTTATTCATTATCTATTTAAAAGCTACAAGTTTCAACTACAAATAGAATACTGCTAATCTAAATTAACTATTAATCTAAATTAATTAAATAAAACTATTTAAAACACATATTAA
Organism: Chamaecyparis obtusa; assembly: GCA_027943335.1. NCBI lineage: Eukaryota > Viridiplantae > Streptophyta > Pinopsida > Cupressales > Cupressaceae > Chamaecyparis > Chamaecyparis obtusa. The sequence continues at coordinate 140,974 of BSBK01005172.1, forward strand.
TGTGAGCCTGATTTAAGTGTTATAATGTGTACGTTTTAATGTTTTTAATTTTTATGTGATGCTTATGATGGATGTGATTATGATTATGATGTGATTATGCTCACGATAATTGAATTACATTTGTAGGAAATTGAACCCCTTTCAAGAGCATCCCGCACAGTCTCATGGATTGACAGGTATAAGTCAATACACCTTATAGAAAGTCTATTTAATACACTTATCAATAGTAAGATTGATGTCTTCTAAGATCTCTCCCATTTGTAGGTACCAGCAAATAGGTATTTGTCAGAAGTGTCTTCCTCGAGTGAGGGAAATATAGGAATAGAAGAGGAAAGTGAGACATGCAGTTTATCTAGAATAGGGAGATTAACTAGAGGTCAAAGGACTAGAAGGAAATTCAATAAACACATGAAATTTTTCCTTTCTCAAGGGGGGTCATGTTCTTATGATGATGAGACGAAAGGTGACATCGAGGTGCCCTTGAGGTACCAACATCTACAGAAACATTGGGTACCCAAGGAACTTCCTCCAATAAACACTGATTTTTGTGTTAATGAGAGGATATATCGCATAGCACCATCATCATTACATGGTTTGGGCCTATTTTCTATGGATGTCATAAAGGTGTCTTACAACAAAGTTTCTGAATTGATAGAGTATGTTGGACCATGTTACGATTACAAAAGTTGGATGCATATTGTTCAATATAAAAAAAGTATGCGTAGGTATGCACTCTCGGCAAATTATATACAACAGCAAGACAATAATCAAAGGAAAAGTGTGGCTATATACATTGATGGAAGGCCAAAAGCAACAGGGAATATTGCGGGTTTTATAAATAGTACATGACCTGGGTCAACTATAAAGCAACCCAATTGCATATTTGAGGCGCGCGAGGGAAATCATGTATTCATCTGTATGATAAAATCAATACGTGCAGGGGAAGAGCTGCTTATTGATTACAATTTGAACCACATAGATACAAACGAGGCTACTATCATGGGGGTGGTACATACTATTAAACCAAATTCTAATCAATGACTCCAACATACCATTTAGTTATTAAATTTTTGGCTAACATTTTTATACTTGATCTTTGACACAGGGGCACAATATGGAGCAACCGCCCGAAGGTGATGGTGACGATATTCCTAGCTCATCTACACATGAGCAGGTAAAACTCATTGTAATTGTGCAAACTAGATAGAAGCAAAATGTTATTTTTTTTAATGTTATTTTCTTCATTGTTTTGGAGTAATTTTGATAATACTAATACTATTATTGTCACAGAGGGCCGGTGGTCGGAGAGAGGGAAAGCAACCTGCAGTCCCTCAGGAGTCCCCCCTTGTGGACCCTTTTTTTATTGATTTAGTAGAGACCGATGACCCAATCGGTTCCATTAAAAAGCTGCTAAAGAAAATTGGGAAAGAACTTCTACGTTTGGTATCCATACATCCTCAGACTCAGGAAATGAAAGACAGGGCAGCTGAGTTGTTGCACACTTCTGAAAACTTTAAAGTAAGTATTAATGAAATTTTTAATTATTACAAGAGTTCAATAATGGTTTTTATGTTATGCTCTTTTATGACATTAATTAAAATATGGATGCATTGTCTTTACAGAGTTATTTGCGTAATTTTGAACCCCATTCCCATGATGAGGCCAGTATTGCAAGTGGTTTAGGTAGATCACATGTTCCATTCCCCACTTGTGTTTTCCACTGAATATATATAGGAATGATCATAATCATTGACAATACATGCTCGAACAATCTTTTTTTTTAATGCTCTAACAATCTTGTCCATGCTAGTCCACACATTCTATATTTATGCATGCTCTAACAATTTTATTCTTCAGCTCCTTTCCATGATGATATGACAATGCCGCCTCCATCCAGGATAGCCACAAATGTCTTGCCGACTGCCATGTCAACAACACACAGCCTAAATGCACCAACTGTTGCACCATCTACTGGTACACAAATCCCTCTTTTTCTCTCTTTTGTTATGTGTTTAAGTGTTATGTGTTTATGATGTAGATCCCTTGATTGTGTTTGTGCCATGGGTGCTCTGCACCAATTTATTTCCCTTGAAGTATTATTTCTTGGAGGCATTTGATAATGGTTTTCATTTTTTGCAATAGGAGATGCAACAAGTCCCGATGCAACATCATTTCCTGGATGTTCCCGTGTTCCTAGTACGGGAATGGTGAAGGATTGCGTATTGATCATCAGTGACAATGAAGGCATTCCCTTAAAAGTATCCAAACTTCCAGGTACTTTAAAGTTATTATTATTCTATAGTGATATAATAGTAATTTAGTTTTTGATCACTCTTCATTGACTAATGATCCCTTGATTATTTTGTAGGGAATGATATTTTTTGGTGAAAACTTGGTGACGAGTGTTTGCGGATATTCGGGCACACCATACGTACATGGTGGAACATCATATCCTAACTAAAACCCCAAACCACTATTTTGATTTCATATCATTGCTAGAATAGTTTTCCTTTTCATCAATTTCTTGAACTATATTAAAGGTAGCTTCTCTTCATTTATGAGTCTAACATGTTTTTTTTTACTTAAAAGGTGGAATAACCAAGATAAAAAGTTGAAGGATGATCTTGTACATAGTATGACCCAGCTTTTTGGACCTCGTGCATTCGAGAGAAACAAGCTCCTTGAAAGAGCTGGTTTATGTTTGAAGTATATTAGGGACCAGTACAGGAAATATTTAGAGGTTAACCCAAGGCACGAGTGTCCACCCTGTGTTCTTGAGGCTGAGTGGCAGGGTTTGATTTTGGATGGAAAGTATAAAGCCGACATGAAAAAAGGAATTACGCCAGTAGAGAGTAGAGCAAGGTATGTGATACTTTTGAGAATGTAATTATGTACTAATTAACCTCTAAATTTTTCCTGTACTGGTCTCTAACATATTTCAAACTTTTCATAGATTGCCTGACACATCAAAGGCAACAAAGGCAAGATTAGAAAAGCACGGGACACACAAGCTCGGCTTTGGTGGTTTTTCCAAACTTCAAGCACGAGTTGTAAGTATTAGTAAATGAAAAGTTGTATCAATTTTTTTATATATTGCAAGGAAATTTTTTTTGATCAAACAATGCAAGTAAAATTCACCATACCAAGAAAAAATGTAGGGGTCAGAGTTCAATAGATGCCTCACAGAAGAGGACAAGAGAATTGGCTTCCAACAAGGCTATAGAGCCGTGGCTGAACGGCTACGAGCTGAAATCAGTGTGCAAGGTTCAAATAATGATGCATCTGAGCCACAGGTAAATAAGCTAAATGAAATTTATTTCAAATTGAATACTTTACCAATTAGTCTATTTGATGTTAAGTTCTAATATAAAGTGAGTATATCTGTTTTAAGAAAGCAATGATAACAATGGGTAGGATATTGGAATGCAGCCTGACAATCCTTCTACACAATCTATGCATAATGAAGGTTCGCATGATGTGCATCCTAGTGGTGGAGGTATACATTTGCTATTAAAATTTTTATATGTAATTACAATTGGTGTTTGGATTAATGTAACATTTTGTATAGAAACTGTAGAGGATCGAGGGGTCGGTGCTCATGAGCATGTTGAGGTTGAGTCTAGACAAAATGATGTGGCCAGATCAGGTAATTAAAGAGCGCCACAGTTATGTTCTTTAAAATAATTAAATACTTGTAACAATTATAATTAAATATTTTAAATTTAACTCTTTTATTTGTTATTGTAGAGGACCCCCCTTTGCAGCAGCATAGGAATTTGAGATCATCAAGAATAGAGAACAAAACAACTGATGAGGGGGGTATTGATGATAACACTGATGCTCCTCTTAGAGCTTACATAGAAAAAAAAATTAGAAAGAGAAAAAAGAAATGATTGTCATCTAAATACCTTAATTGATAATGACTGAATTTTATGTCTCAATGAATTTAATTATGTGCTAATGAATGTTCATGAATTATGTGTTTATTTTCATATTGATGAATGTTGCGTGTTAACGAATCTAATGTGTTAATGAATGTTATCATGTGATATTGATTGAATGTTACATTTTATTAATAATTGAAAGAATGAATGAATGTTAGATGTTAATGAGGAATGTAGAGTGATGTTAGGGGGAGGGGGGTGGGGCCAAATGAGCTTCCACCTTCACGTGGTTGGCCCTGTTTAGTAGAGAATATTAAACTATATTCTCGAAACAAAGTGAAGCTCAATAAGATACTAAATGAGTCAAAATGGTTATCAAGGTCCTCTATCGATAAGATACTTGTAGTCAAAATGGTTATTAATAAGATACTTGTAGTCAAAATGGTTATCTAGGTCCTCTATCCATTCCATAAGTTCTTCACCATTCAAACTTCCTCCATAACAAGGAATGTGCTCTAGGTTAGTCATGAAGCCTAGCATGGACTCTCGGTTAGATAGAGCCACTATTTCAGAGCCTTTTCTGTGCATTTCCTTCAAGCACTGTACAGTGTACGGATGTGAAAGGGAGGGCAGACCAATGTGGAAGTTAGAGTATTTATATCTTATGCTTTGAGAGTTTATTTGGTAGATTCAAGACACCTTATATCAAAGTTATTCCTTTTTCTTATCTATTGTTCTGTCAAACCCTCATTTTTTGGGTTATTGCATTCAAATGGCCTTAACTTGCAAATAAACCATAGGATATCCTTTGTTCTTTGTAAAATGCAAGTTAAGGGGGTTTATTTTCATATTTTAAAAGCTTTGGAATAGGATACTAAGCCAGAGAATTTCAAGAGCAAGCCCTAGGTCAAGAATCTCAATGTTCTTGACTAGGAGTTGATGGATTATGCAAGATCAGAGGGTAGCGGCAAGTAAAGGACCTCAAACCTTATTGAATCTAGATCTTTAGAGCATGGTGGACATCTTCAAACTATAATCTTGGTTTCATGCACCCATTTTCAATGCCTTGTTTTGGAACCCACACCCAAAGGCATGCATTAGGTCTGCGGACTCAATAAGGACATTGATATGCTGGAGTGGAGTCAGGGTCTGGGAGTTGGAGGATTGTTAGAACATCAAAAAGGGCACTCAAAAAACATATAAGTTCATAAGGTCCTTTGTCAAATTGAAGAGTTATTGCTGCAGAACAGGTTTTGGAGACCTACTAGAGTCACTAGGTCTATTTGGACCCGTTTGGACCACGACACACAGTAGCATCTACAGAGAAGAAGTTTGGTATGCAATGGTCTTGAAACCTCCTGAGAAATTCTTGGTATGCATTTGTGTGGTGCAAAAGCTTCGTTGAAAGAGAAAAAGAAGAAAAGAATAGAAATGATTTTTTTTCTTTTTATGTCATATACTGTAACCAGCTACTTATAACTTGCAAAAATTATTATAACCATTTGAAATTGAAATTTAGTTTAATGTGAAACTGAGAACTGCTTTATTAGAGCTTTCTATGATTTAGATTCAGACATCAAGAACATTGTTTGCCTAATATTGTGATTAATGTTTATTTATTAATATCTCATACTGACAAACAATTGATAATTGTAGGGAAAATGTCATTGGGGGTCTTTGAGGATCCACCAGAAGCCAAGGAGAAAATGTATTCAAATGCTAAAGATGGTGTAACAGTCCTTATAGCTGTTGAACCTTGCTGTGTAGATCATCTCCGATTCTCCAAGTTCAACAGTACTGTGGTATTCCTTTGGATACTTCTAATGGTAAATTTCAGACATCAAGTTCTTTTCATATGAAACTACTACATTTGTAATCTGTAGTTTTAAACTTTTAGTTTATAAATGTTCATCAGCTTTAGTTCGTATGCTGCCATTTCAAGTATGATTAATGAAGTTACCTTTATCACAGGATGAAAGTGAGCAGTCAGCATACTGGTATGGAGCTGGCAGCATTGATACGGTGACTAGGGCATCGTTTAATGGTGGTATTGTGTTTTCCCATATTTAGGGCATCGGCCTTTTGAAGCATTGCCTTCATCTTTCTTAAGTCTGAGTTTTAAGTTTGTTTATCTCTCTCGGTGCTGTTGAAAATACAAATGACAACGTTCTTGTTTGTTTTGCCCTTATATCCCGATGTGATTTCGCGGAGGGTTACGGCGCTATTGAAAACACAAATGAAAACACAAATCCCTTGTGTAATTGCCACTTGAAGGAGGATAGTCACTGTAAAGACAACATGATAATGTACACTTACAGTGAGTTTACATTATCATGTTGTCTTTAGAGTGACTATCCTCATTTGTTGAAGAAGAAAATCATTAATGTGGCTGAATAGCAATACATTCAAGTGGCAATCACACAAGGGACAGTCACTGTGAGATGTCCTCAATTGTGACTGTCCTTACATTGAGTGTACATTATCATGTTGTCTTTAGAGTGACTGTCCTCATTTGTGACTGTCCTTACAGTGAGTGTACATTATCATGTTGTCTTTAGAGTGACTATCCTCATTTGTTGAAGAAGAAAAGCATTAATGTGGTTCAATAGCAATACATTCAAGTGGCAATTACACAAGGGACAATCGATCACTGTGAGATGTCCTCATGTGTGACTATCCTTGTCACAAATGAGGACATCTCACAATGACTGTCCCTTGTGTAATTCAAGTGGCAATTACACAAGGGATAGTCACTGTGAGATGTCCTCATTTGTGACTGTCCTTACAATGAGTGTACATTATCATGTTGTCTTTAGAGTGACTGTCCTCATTTGTTGAAGAAGAAAAGCATTAATGTGGTTCAATAGCAATACATTCAAGTGGCAATTACATAAGGGACAATCGATCACTGTGAGATGTCCTCATGTGTGACTATCCTTGTCACAAATGAGGACATCTCACAATTACTGTCCCTTGTGTAATTCAAGTGGCAATTACATAAGGGACAGTCACTGTGAGATGTCCTCATTTGTGACTGTCCTTACAATGAGTGTACATTATCATGTTGTCTTTAGAGTGACTGTCCTCATTTGTTGAAGAAGAAAAGCATTAATGTGGTTCAATAGCAATACATTCAAGTGGCAATTACACAAGGGACAATCGATCACTGTGAGATGTCCTCATGTGTGACTATCCTTGTCACAAATGAGGACATCTCACAATGACTGTCCCTTCTGTAATTGCCACTTGAATGAGGACAGTCACTGTAAAGACAACATGATAATGTACACATACAATGAGTGTACATTATCATGTTGTCTTTAGAGTGGCTGCCCTCATGTTGTATATTCTTCTCTGTAGATGCTACTATGTGCTAGGGAACTTCTTAGAACTGTTGGTATATTCTTACAACTTGTTACACCTGGGATATTCTTCTCTGTAGATGCTATTGTGTGCTGTGGTCCAAACAGGCCCATAAATGTGGTTGAATAGCAATACATTCAAGTGGCAATTACACAAGGGACAGTCACTGTGAGATGTCCTCATGTGTGACTGTCCTTGTCACAAATGAGGACATCTCACAGTGACTGTCCCTTGTGTAATTGCCACTTGAAGGGAAAAATCATTAATGTGGTTCAATAGAAATGTATTCAAGCGGCAATTACAGAAGGGATAATCACTCTGAGATTTCCTCATTTGTGACTATCCTTACAGTGAGTGTACATTATCATGTTGTCTTTACAGTGACTGTCCTCATTTGTTGAAGGAAAAAAGCATTAATGTGGTTCAATAGTGATGCAGAGTAGTCAGGGCTTTTAGAATATACAAATATACATCCTTAACTCTCATCCCACCAAGGAAGAAGGAATTCCAATGGTTGAAACGTGAGTTAAGGTCTTTACATCAGTCAAACCCTGAAAATGAGGGTTTGTAAACAATGCACAGAAAATTTGAAATAACTTAGATATAAAACAAAGAGAATCAATCAAACCAACTTCCAAAGCATCAGATGTCACTATTACAACTTCCAAGAAAATTTTATCATCCAACCACCATCCGTACAGCCGTACAGAGTTCATTTTTCACCAGAAATGCACTAAAACAGGGTTATTTTTATTTTTTATGAAAGAAAAATGATTACAATACTGGTTCTCTGTCTGTCTTCGACCATTTGAAGCCTAAAATAGGCTCTCCAAATGTTGGTTCAACCATCTAGGTGGTTAGAATAGTTTATCCAACAAATGTCAACTTTGCTAAGCAACTTTTAAAGTTGCATTACAACTTTGCAAACAACTTTGCCGAGAAGGTTAAAAATGTGTTGTGAAACTTTAGGAACCTTATTAAAGTTATTTTGGACCTTCAAAATTCTTAACAACATCTAAAAGACACCTAATAAACACTTACTATGCTCATTTCATCCAAGGACTCAAAAGATGCCCAAGGTTTATAAGTCACCAAGGGGTCTTGTGTCCAACAAGTGGATGTTTATAAGGAGATAAAATCAATCCTTAATATTTATTACAAACCAAGAAAACATCTAAAACTCCTATTCTAATTTATTGTCATTCAAAAAGACTCTGATTTGTCATTCAAAAAGACTCTGATTTGTCAATCAAAAGGACCTTTCACCAATCAATCCTTCAAAGCTCCAAGGTGAAAATCTTATGTTCCAATTGATAGGATTTGACTCCTTGGCTTCATGACAACTTCCTTCAATCATGGTGTCTTTGGCTTGCATTAGGGATGCCCCTGCATCAAATAGCAATGCATTCAAGTGGCAATTACACAAGGGACAGTACATGCCCATTAAAGTTGGTGTTTTGTTATCCAGCATGACAATGGAGACAAGATACTCTGTGTCAATTTTACTGATCAAATTTCCCTCCGCCAGGCAAAGCAACAATCTGGGTATGATAAGGTGAAATTTTGTAGTCCTTTTGGGTATGATAACAGTTCCAGTTTCCAATAAGATGGTTCATTTTTATAATCTAGCTTCAATTTCTCTTGTGAAAATCTTTTTTTCATTTTATGGGTGGTAAAATATAATTATTATGCTAGAGGTGTGTACTTATGGATGATAATGAAACAAAATGATAAGATTTAAGACTCTTGTTTTTTTTTTAAATAGCAATTTAAGTTTCCTTCTATTATAAATTACTATTTTTCTATTTTTTAATGTATCTTTCCAGATCTTTTATATCAATTTTATTTATGAAATATAAATATATTAATAATATTTTAGTGTTTTTAGGATTAGTTTATATCAATTCTATGTATCATCATTCGTCATTCAATTGTCAGTATTATTAATTTAGACTGTGCAATTGTAGAACTACTCGAATATGGGTTGGATGGATACTCAAGCAGGGGAACCCTCCTCAAATATCTCAAGCAGTGAACTTGGAAAAATGTGTCCTGAAGGAACCCTTTCCATCAGAGAGATAAAAGTACAAACAAGTAAAAGAAGCAGGCTCTGCAAATATGTTTTTGAGAAGAAAAATGATAGATTATTCGAGTATGGTTCATGAGGTATATCTAAAAAGACATTTTTTTTCTTATTATAATAAAAGAGGAAGTTGTGAATGTCAAAGTTGAGTGAAACAAAAATTATTTTCATCAAATTTTGTTAGGCTTGCTTTTGGGAATAGTTTCTTACAATATTGCTATTAAGATTTTTATTGTGTAGCTTTTAGATTAGGTTTATAAAATTATATTTCATGAGTAGTGATTCATATTAATCAATTAACGATACTTTTGGAAGGTATTTTCAATGTGTCAAATTTTGATATTTTTACAAGAATTAGATTGTGTAATTTTTTTAATTAAAGTCATTGACTCATATTTCATAAATAATAGTTCTCATGAATCCATCTCTTATAAGATTGAATAGTCTATTTAGGAAGTATTTCTGATAGTATGTCAAATTATGATATTACTATTACCATTAGATTGCATGGATTTGAAGTCAACCTCGTTGACCCATATTCTTCTCTGTAGATGCTACTATGTGCTAGGGAACTTCTTAGAACTGTTGGTATATTCTTACAACTTGTTACACCTGGGATATTCTTCTCTGTAGATGCTACTATGTGCCACAGTCCAAACGGGCCCATAAATGTGGTTGAATAGCAATACATTCAAGTGGAAATTACACAAGGGACAGTCACTGTGAGATGTCCTCATGTGTGACTGTCCTTGTCACAAATGAGGACATCTCACAGTGACTGTCCCTTGTGTAATTTCCACTTGAATGAGGACAGTCACTGTAAAGACAACATGATAATGTACACATACAATGAGTGTACATTATCATGTTGTCTTTATAGTGGCTGCCCTCATGTTGTATATTCTTCTCTATAGATGCTACTATGTGCTAGGGAACTTCTTAGAACTGTTGGTATATTCTTACAACTTGTTACACCTGGGATATTCTTCCCTGTCGATGCTACTGTGTGCTATGGTCCAAACGGGCCCATAAATGTGGTTGAATAGCAATACATTCAAGTGGCAATTACACAAGGGACAGTCACTGTGAGATGTCCTCATGTGTGACTGTCCTTGTCACAAATGAGGACATCTCACAGTGACTGTCCCTTGTGTAATTGCCACTTGAATGAGGACAGTCACTGTAAAGACAACATGATAATGTACACAAGTACCATGAAGGTAGTTGCAAGTTACGGCTATTTCATTGCATACCCGAAACAATGAAGATGTTATGGTCCACAAAATGTTTGTGCTTGAAAGATGAACAAATAAAATTAAACTTCTAAATAACCAAAGCCGCTAACAATAAATTCAACACAGATATGTCCTCATTTCTGGGTATTTTAGCTCTGTAACAGCTGAATACCAGATTACATAATAATGACAAAAGAAAAATAAACCCAACGTACTCAGAAATTGTAGCTGTGATTTCGCGGAGGGAATCTCTGTCGGCACTGTTGAAAATACAAATGACAACGTTTCTCTACATTATCATGTTGCCTTTACAGTGACTGTCCCTTGTGTAATTGCCACTTGAAGGAGGATAGTCACTGTAAAGACAACATGATAATGTACACTTACAGCCCATGTACATTATCATGTTGTCTTTAGAGTGACTATCCTCATTTGTTGAAGAAGAAAAGCATTAATGTGGCTGAATAGCAATACATTCAAGTGGAAATTACACAAGGGACAGTCACTGTGAGATGTCCTCATTTGTGACTATCCTTACAGTGAGTGTACATTATCATGTTGTCTTTATAGTGACTGTCCTCATTTGTTGAAGGAAAAAATCATTAATGTGGTTCATTAGCAATGTATTCCCAGCATCTGTACCTGCATCTCTCTTATATACTACAAGTTGCTTGCCATCAGAAATTGCAGTTCCCTCACGTGACATTGATGGTGAAGTGTTCTTTTCAAAACCATCATCTATGGTTACCAATGCTCCTATTTTAGGCAATAAGTTTGTTGCATTCCATGACCCATTGGTCAATTTTCTTCTACGAGCTTCTGATGCCTCAAAATCTAAGCAGCGCCTATGCATGCCTCATTGTGGTTGATTATCATTCTGTACATGAATTATAATGAGTAATCAGTTTTGGGCCTTGGAATCTTGTATGTAACATGCACAGGCATTTCATGGCTAAATGAATCTATTTTAAAAGCATCAACTTTTCTTACATGATGCTGGATACATAAGTAGAACAAGCGTATATCAAATTGGAAGCAATCAGAACTCCACAATGACATATTATTTAGAGTACTCTTCAGTTTAAGTAATAATGCATATATTGACACTGTAAAGACAACATGATAATGTACACTCACTGTAAAGACAACATGATAATGTACACTCACTGTAAGGACAGTCACAAATGAGGACATCTCACAGTGACTGTCCCTAGTGTAATTGCCACTTGAATGTATTGCTATTCAGCCACATTAATGCTTTTCTTCTTCAACAAATGAGGATAGTCACTGTAAAGACAACATGATAATGTACACTCACTGTGAGTGTACATTATCATGTTGTCTTTAGAGTGACTATCCTCATTTGTTGAAGAATAAAAGCATTAATGTGGCTGAATAGCAATACATTCAAGTGGCAATTACACAAGGGACAGTCACTGTGAGATGTCCTCATTTGTGACTATCCTTACAGTGAGTGTACATTATCATGTTGTCTTTACAGTGGCTGTCCTCATTTGTTGAAAGAAAAAAGCATTAATGTGGTTCATTAGCAATGTATTAAATAATTTATTTATTTTTAATCCACCCGCGGGCGTCGCAATTGCGACGGCAACCCGTCGTAATGCGATGCATGCACCTGTCGCAATTGCTTGGGAGGCCCGTCGCGATTGCGACGGCCCTTCGAAGCCATGCGACGGGGGGGTGACGCCCATGCCGCTAACAAATCTTAGTCACATTGCGACAGGATATGTGTCACAATTATGATGGCTACCCATAGACGTCGCAATTTGCGACTAAAAAATAGTGACGTCTATGGGTGTTGCTATTGCGACACATAGCTGTCGCAATTGCGACACATAGCCGTCGCAAAATGCCCCCAAATGTATTAGTGGAAAAACACACACAAGATTTTTGACACAGTGAAAGACTGAAAACACATAGGGTTTCTGACGCCAAAAGGTAAGCACAAAAAAGTAGGAAGCACAAGGTTGAAAATAATGAAGGCTTTCACATAGACCAAAAACATTGTGGATTTTCAGAAACACTGTGGGTTTTTGAAAGTTAGACAGATTTTTGAAATTATTTTCTACAGACCTTAAAACTTGAACAACTTTCTAATTTTTTGATTTAGCACATGTGATTTGGGCTAGAGCAAGGTGACACATTGAAGAACATAGGTCTAAGGGCACTTCAAGAAAATTTGCAAGAAAATAGGCCATTTCCATAAGATTTTTCTATGACTGGAAAATGGACTAACATTGGCTCTAGTTGGGGATGCATGGCTCTTGCAGGCATGGCAAGGATTCAGAATCACTAGGAGAGAAGACCATCCCACTGGATAAAATTGTAGACAATAAGGAACAAGTAGGGGAAGACAAGAAACTGGACCAAAAATTGAAAGACCAGGGAAAAATAGGGCAGGGGCAAGCAACCTATATATAGAGATTTATAAAATGTACAACCCTAACTACTATTCATGGAAAATAGAGTACTTCAAATGAAGTACTGCTTCAAGAATTGTCCATGAACAGAAAACTCTTGAATATCACCATTAAAATCCTTGATGATGTAAGAATCTTGGCCCCATTTCTCATGAATTAGATATGGCCCTAACCAGATGGGATCAAATTTACCATGCTTCCCCTTATCCTCCAATCTGGCATTCCAAACTAACACCAAATCACTAGGTTCAAACTTCCTGTCAACAGTCCTTTTATCATATAAATTCTTAACCTACAACTATAATTTGGCATTCCTTGCAACTGATTCTCTTCTAGTTTCATCCAACCTAATGAGGTCCTCAATTCTCAACTATATTTCATCATCAATGTCATCATCATTTAACTGCACAAACTTCTACATCTCCAATAAGTTATTCTGAGGCATTCTAGCATGAATTCTATATACTAAGTCAAATGGTGCACAACCAATTGCCCTCTTCACAGTTACCCTATCAGCCCATAAAGCTAATGGCAGCTTTGAATTCCATGCCCTCTTATTTTTCTCAAGGATTCTCTTCAAGATCCTAATCAGACTCTTCTTAGTAGATTCTACCTAACCATTTCCTTATGGATGATAAGGTGAGGAATTAGAAATTTGAATTCCCAAACCTTTGCAAAAGTCCTTATATTTGGAAGACTTGAAGCACATAGCATTATCACTCACTATCCTCTTAGGGCACCCAAACCTTGTAATAATATTATTCATCAAAAAGTCAATTACCACCTTGCTAGTCACATTCCTTGTAGGTATAGCTTCTACCCACTTTACAAAGTAATCAGTGGCAACTAAGATCCATGAATGTCCTCCACTTGACTTGTTTGGTATCTCCCCTATGAAATCAATTCCCCATTGTTGGAAAGGAGCCTGAACTTCTACTAGCTTTAATGGTACATTACCTGAAAACTTAAGCTTACCAGAGAACCTTTGACAAGCATCACATCTCCTTACCAACTATTCTGCATCCTTGAAGATTGTGGACCACCAAAATCCTACTCTCAAGATCTTATGAGCAATTGTTTTACCCATATAATGTCCACCATAAACTCCCTCATGCATCTCCTTCAACAATACATTAGCCTGATTCTCATCTACACATTTCAATAGTATGCAATCCAAATTTTTTCTATACAACTTACATTTCACAATTACATACTTGATGGTCTGTAACTTCAATGTCCTCTTTTGATTATCATTCATACTATCTGGACACCTCATGTTTCTCAAATAGTAAATAATATCCTGATACCAAATACATCCATATCACATGTATAATCAATTTTAGAATGATTTACCTGGTTTGCATCTAGATTGGATTGAGCCATCAGTTTTGCCAATCCTTGCTCTCTAACCAACTTAGTGATCTAGATCTCAACATTGAATTCCTAGATCCTATTTATCCATCTGCACCTTCTTCCAGACACCTCTTGCTATGAGAAAATATCCTTCATAGCCACACTTGGCACAAAAGAAATCACAACTACTCCCATCAAGTAACACCTAAAAGCTTTGATTGCTTTCACAAGTGCATAAGCCTATTTCTCATTTATGTCATACTTTAATTTTGCAGCTTGCAAAGACTTACTGAAAAATGCAATAGGCTGCTCAAAACCATCCTTATTCTTTTGTAACAAAACTGCAGCAATAGTATGAGAAGATGAAAAGGAAAAGATATGCATTGGGACATTATAATTAGGTGCCATAAGCACTGGTGCATCTTTGATAGCCTTCTTGATATTCTTGAAGGCCTCATCAGGCTCACCCTCCCAATTGATTACAGATCCCTTCTTCAACATCTTGGAAATAGGTCTAGTAACCTCTGTAAAGTTTGTCACAAACCTCCTTAGAAAATTGACCTGACCAAAGAAGGACTAAATCCCTTTAATATTCTTTGGTCTCTAAATTTTATCAATGGCTGCTACCCTCTCAGGGTCAATTCTCACTCCTTGCTTCCCAACTAAGTGGCCAAGCAACTTACCTTCTATGACACCAAAAGAACATTTCCTTGGGTTCAAAGAAATGCCAAATTCCAAGGCCCTCACAAATATTTTTTCTAAATGAGCACAACAAGGAAAGCATTGATAAAATCTAAAAAGGTAACATCCATTGCCCTCTGAAAAGTAGCACCCGCATTTGTGAGACCAAAAGGCATCCTCACATAGACATATGTTCCCCAAGGTGTTGTAAAGGTTGTCTTGAATTGTTCTGATTCCTTGACAATGACCTAATTGTAGCCAGAGAAACCATCCATCATTGACATCAACTCTGATCCAGTTACTCTCTACAACATAGCCTCCATATTGGGCAAACAATAATTATCTTTCAATGAGCTGATGTCCAAATTCCTGAAGTCCACACAAAGCCTGATGTCACCATTATTTTTTCTTACAAGAACAAGGTTTGACACCCAAGAAGAATACCTTATAGGCTTGATAATGCCAACATCTCTCAACTTCATTAATTCTTCTTGCATCTTGGGTGCCAAAGTAGGATTAATAGGCCTTTGTTTTTGCTGGAAAGGTTTATCATCTTCTTTCAATGGAATAACATGTTGAAATAAATCCTCTCTATAAACCTTTAGGTCATCATATGGCCATGCAAAAACATGCTTGAATTTCCTTAATAATTCAATCAAAGGTCTCCTTACCTTCTAAGATATATCTCTACCAATGTATACTTTCTTAGGTGCCTCATGTGATCCAAGATTTATCTCCTCAAGATCATCATGATCTTCTCCTTTGATATTATTTTGAACTCTATCTTGGTTGTCAAAGATAGTCTCCAAAACAACAAGCCCCTTGGGAACCTTGTTAGTTCTAAGCTAAATGACCTCATTGCCTAAGACAACCTCCCTTTCTCCTACTGACTCAACCAATGCTGAACAATCAAATTCCTGACCATGATACTGATCCTTGCAATCCATAAACTTCAAAATATCATTATCATCATCAAAAACTTGCCAATTCTCAACATTATCTAGTATACTAGGCCTAGCCTGAATTTCAACTTTAGAGATACCAAAGAATGTGACATCATTGGGATTGATTGCAATATTGGCTAGCAAGTCAGCCACCTTGTTGTTACTCCTATCCTTCCACTCAATATTGAAGGCATCAAAATGTTCAATCAAATCCCAAACTATATTCCTATATTGTTTCAACCTTCTATTCTTGGAAGCATACACTAACCTGACTTGGGACACTACCAACTCAGAATCACCAATAACATTTAGACATTTAATACCATGCTTTTGTGCCAACTTCAATCCTAACAACAAGGCCTCATATTCTACTATATTGTTGGTACAAAAGAAATTCAATGTGAAAGAGAACTTGTAGGTGTTTCCATCAGGAGAAAAAAGTAAAATACCTACTCCTGCACCATCTTTGCAATTTGTACCATCAAAGTACATTACCCACAGATTACTCTTCACAAAATCAGCACCTACTTCAATAGAAATAGGTGACAAAATATGTTCATTTTCAAATATAGGGGTCTCTACCCTAAAAGCATTAACATCAATATCCACAAAACATGTAGTTTGATTATCTATGTTTCTCTCAATCATGTGGCATACTCTTGGCTCTCATTCAATCTCAACAAACTGATCATCAATCTTGAAACTCACATAGGAAAAATCACACTGTAAACTTCCACCCATGGTAGCACTCCACCTTCTAGACAACAACATCCCATAATGAGGAGGGATATCCACCACTAGAAAACTCATTGTTAGCTCTTTCTCTAGATATGCTGCCAACCTATATGGCATTGCATTGATAGTCCCAATAACTGGTACCTCCCTCTGATCCATTGCACAACACCTACCCTGCACTGTATAAAATGTAAGGCCTAACCTCTCCATGATTTTGAAAGGTATGATAGTATTAGAGGCACCACTATCAATCATACAATTTCTTAACTTCATCCCATTCACAAGAACACTTAAGAAGAATGGTTCAATGTTTTCAAGGCTGGCATTGACAGAACTGTCCAAATATAATGGAGGAATTTGAGACACAATTCCCTGAGAAGCAACATCCTTCAAAGCTTTATCCTAAGATCTATTGCATGAAGTATCAATTTTGTGAGTATTACCAACCCATGCAATAGCTTTATATTTATGTTCAGGGATCCTCAACAATTCTGACAATGGAACCTTAACTGTAATTTGTGACAATACAGATAACATGTCAACAAGGGTAGAAGTAGGGATCTCAATCTACACTACCTTAACGCCCTTTTGCTTGTTTGACACATTAGGTGTACTGACCACCCTCACCTTTTCAATCCTAGCCATTTTGTTAACTACCTTCTCAATCTCACTAGAGACCTTTTTAATTCCAACTCCCTTAGGCTCACAATGCTTACCTTTTACATTCTTGAATTTCACCATGTGATCAACCTTTGATTTCTTCTCATTAGGTTCCCCAAAGTTGGTACTCTTTATAAACATTCCTACAGCTTTCTCATTTGTATTCCTTGCCACCATGCCTCTAGTTTTCACCTTGGAAATCATTTCTGCAGTAATCCTATCCATCTCTTCTCTAGAAGGTCTTCTCAAACTTACTATTTTGGGAGAAGAATTCATGTTACATGTTTTTTGATCAATGCATTCACCATCAGAAAAAACCTCTGGATGAAAAAGGGCCTGATTATGTCTCTTCACATTTACATCTGCCTCTTCATCAAAATCAGAATCATCTTCATATCCTAGATATGAAGAAACCATGTTGCATCCAACATCATCTTGTTATTCTTCTTGTTCTATCTCCTCATTGCTACAATCTTGATTTGCAGCCATAGATTGTGCAACCACACAATGCTCTATAGAATGAGGGGACTGGCATGCAACACACCAAGATATGTTCTCCATGACATTTATTGAAGCCTTATGTAGAGGGTCAGGGACACCTCTGTCATTGTTTCCTCTTGTAGCAGGGATAATAGGCTTGCCATCCTTCCATTGGGTGTTGTAGGGGTAGTTCTGCAGTCTATTTTGTTTATTGAAATTGTTGTTGAATTGAGGCCTTTCATTGGTAGGAGCACTGATGTTCTTGTTTGCAGGTGCCTTCAAATCCTTCAATGCATTAAGCACCTTATTCAATTTATCTTCCTCTTGCCTCCTAGATCCAACAGTCTTATCATTTTCTTTCTTATATTTCTTGTCCCCAAACAACTTTGGGTCATCTCTCTTTCCACCTAATTTTTCTAATATTTTCATGTTGTTCTCAATATTGACAATAATCCTAAAAGCATCCCTAAGAGTTCTTGGTTCTTTATCCCTCAATAAATATCCCATCTTCCCATCAAATGCATTGAAATATGTAGTTAGATAAACATTGTCATCTAACCGCATAACTTGGAACAACTTATGCATACCCTTCTGAAATCTCATGTTGAATTGAGCTGCAGATTCATTTTGATTCTTCCTTATGGTGTTCAATTCACTCAACATGAAACTAGCATTAGGCCTATCACCATACTGCTCTTTGAAACATTTCTCAAAAGAGTCCCAAGTATCAATACATCTATCAGGAAGCCTCTTAAACCAATCTCTAGCATCCTCCATTAGAGATTGATCAAATAGTTTCATGACTACATCCTCATGCTCTACCTCATAATCATTAAGCATATCAACAAATAACCTAAGATGCTCTTCACAACTAATAGAATTATTACCAGCAAGCTTAGGTACCTTATCTCTAATATCATTTGGAAAAGCATTTGGATAGCCAGGAATTCCAGCAAACCTTATTTGCCTATAGCCTTCTAGTTGCATAGGTCTTCTTTGAAAGCTTGAACTAGTGTTAAACCTAAGATCAACATTAGCATCTATATTTATTTATGCATCTGACTACTACCTAGGATCTACACCTATCCTAGCAGATGAAGAAGGAAAAGAACTAGTAGCATTACTAAGTGGAATAGCAGTAATCATAGATGGCATACCTAGTTTTGTAGCAGATGGGCCAAGAGCATTAGCTAAAGAAGCCTTCATAAATTGGATCTTCCTTTTCTTTTCTACAATGGAAGAATCAACCTCAGCTCTCTCTAGTTCTCTTGCAAGGTCCTCATCTTCTTTTCTCCTTCTCTCCATTTTAGTATCCTTATTTGAATCAGGTGGTGGGATCCCTGGCATTCTCACTGATTTGCTTGCTTGGTCACCCACCATCTTTTGCTTTCCTTTTTCATTAATGATAACATCAGGTCTAGTGATCCTATGCCCATCTTTATCTTTAGGCAAAGGGACATAACTTTGCACTTGTATAACCACAGGGCCCTCCTTATCAAATTCGTGATCCTAAAGAAAGTTCTCTTGATCACTCCTCAAGGCATCAAGATCACCAAAAACATCATGCTATAGAGTTCTAAGAGTAGAAGCAAGCATTTTGTTTCTCTCCTTCATTTCATTTATTTTTCTAAGAAGAGACTACCTCTCTATTAAAGAATTCACCTTTTCATCCTCTCTCTCCTCCTGTAATCTTTTATGTATGGCATCCTACTCTACCAACTGCAACCTTAGTGCATTCAAGTCATTAGGATCCACCATAATGTCATCAAAACTAGATGACACATCCATATCAAGAAGATTTTGATATGGGAAGTGAACTTTCCTATGTCTCATGGGTTCTCTTTCAAAATGATCTTCATCAAGATCTAGGTCAACCTCTAAACCCATATCTCTATTTTGTTCATTCTGACTTGCAAGCAATGGACCTTTGTCCTAAAATGCAGCCTCAAGGGTATCATAGAATCTCTCTTCAGAGTGACCACCATCTGATCTAGAAACTCTATCTTATGAACCATCCTCACTTGAGGATACATGTGGAATTCTGGCTCCAACATTTCTTTGTTCTTTCATGGGAGCACTAGTAAACTCACCATTCCTTTTAATCCAGCTCTTCTTTTCTTGTCTAGGTAGCTGCTCCAAAGTGACCTCTGGATTCTTTCTAACAAAAGACCTAGTATTTCTCCTCTTATCCATGATTTATCAATATGCAGCACTGGTTCTAACCTTTGAGTAGCCACAAACCTAGATGGGAAATCTTTGAAACACAATAGGAAAACAAGAACACACTTACAACCTTCCTCTCTAGATTCTCACCAGCAGAATCATTATCTTGTTGATGGCTTGGATGGGCAGGCCAATCTAGTCAATAAGATTTTGAATACTCCAATATGACTACAACTAGAGCCCTAACATATGCATATCTTCGTAATCATTCTCCCTAGCAAAGTCACCATTTTTTTGGTTGTTCCCTTTGATCTTCAAAAGTTGTAGATTTATACTTTGATGTATAACTATAATGAAACTTTGACTCTATCACCACTCCAAAGTCTACAAGGAAGAGGGCCAAATAACCAGGATCAAGGAGATCCTCCTACACTTTGAGCCTCAATGCTCAGGTGGGTGTACCCTTGACTCACTTCTTCAAAGGAGTCTTTAAACAATATACAACTATACCCTTTACTATCAACCACCCAACCTGGGTTAGGGTTAGGGTTAGGGTTTCAACCACCCAACCTGCTAGAAACAATCAAGAATTTAATTCAGGGGTGGGAAACACATCCAATCTTGCAAATACACCCTGAGCCAAGATTGTATTCATTCCTTTATAGTACAAATCCCTACAATCAACTATCAAACACTTTGGGCCACATCGCAGCAACAAGCACCACCAAACCAGTCAAATCTAGTTGTGAAAGCAATAAAAACCAGTCCTTCTTGTCACTGCAAACCCTTAGATAATTTGGATTTAAATCCCAACAGTCACTTCTTTGGCACCTACAGAGAAACAATAGCCAAAATTAAAACCTTTACCAACTTTGTATCACAGCCATCCGATCAGTCTTCCTTCGCCAGCTTTGCAACTTAACCTCCTGTCTTTAGTCGCACTACCATGTGGTCATGAACTTCACCACCACAGGAGTCCAATTATACATGTGCTTTGGTCACATGATCACATAGCCTGAAAATGGGCTATGCAAACATGCGACAACCCGTAGTCCTTTACCCTGCCGCAACCACCATGATTGATTATTAACCAAAACATCAGTTGCATGATTGCATAGCCTTGAAAAAGGCTTATGCGAACATGTGACTAACTACCAACATTTACCACCACTACCTCCCTTATTCTCAGACCCACCATGTGTATCCACCTAAGCACCTATTGGCCAATGAAAATCACACACATCAGCACCTCCTAACAAATGGACCCACCACCCACAAAAGCCTTGCCCCTATGGGAAGATTAGATGGTGGTTGCATGATCACATAGGGGAGGAATATTCCTCATGATCATGCAGCCACTGTAAATCTCCCTTGCAATGTCATTCCACCTAAGAATACCGGGCCCACCTTATCTGGCAAACTCATGACCGAATAACTTTCACCAGTTCGTGAAATGCTTTCCACCATCGCTAAAAAACTTAGTGATCACGCGACCATTGTTCACTGAATCATCAGATGAATTAGGGCATCGCCAAACATTACGCGAACCAGTGACAAGAAGGAAATTTGTCGGGCCGCTAAAAATTTATCATGATCGCCAAACTGCTTAGAACCACACATAGGCCTACCTTTTCTACCACATGTCACACCACCATTCACTCTAGCCACTAAGTCACACTAACACAGGACCCATTGACGCATCCAAAAACTAGGTCCCACCAACAACAAGCCACTGTGCAAATACATGGATGAATAGAATAGCGCCAACTGTGCATATTTGTCAACAGACCCACCTGCCTTCCTTATGAGAATCAATGGATGTCGCTATACTGCTACATTAAAGGTCAGGAAAGTTATATCAATGGTATAATGACAACCACAAGATTCAACTAAACTTTAATCTACTCGAACACCAAGAAGACTGGTCCCACCGCACATATCCGCCAATGGGCCCCAAGTGTCAAATGTCAACCGGTCGCATGGTCGCATGTCAAAATTTTTTAACATGCAATCATGTGACAACCAATCAATTTGAGACCCTTTGAAATACTAGGCCCACCACCCACCACACATATGCACATAGGAAATGCCAGTCAAATAGAAAACTATGAGGTCAAAAACACACACAAGATTTTTGACACAACGAAAGACCGAAAACACACAGGGTTTCTGATGCCAAAAGATAAGTGCACAAAAGTAGGAAGCACAAGGTCAAAAACAATGAAGGGTTTCACATAGACCAAAAACATCATGGATTTTTAGAAACACTATGGGTTTTTGACACTTAGATTTTTGAAATTGTTTTCTGCAGACCTTAAAACTTGAACAACTTTCTAGATTTTTCAACTCAACACATGTGATTTGGGCTAGAGCAAGGTGACACATTGAAGAACATAGGGCTAAGGGCACTTCAAGAATATTTGCAAGAAAATAGGCCATTTCCATAAGATTTTGCTATGATAGGAAAATGGACTAACAGATGGAATATTCATCACACAATCTAAATACATAAAGGAAGTACTAAAGACATTTGGTATGGAAGATGCTAAACCTGTGGGAACACTAATGGCTACTAGATGCAAATTGAAAAAGGAGGATGAAATTACACAGGTAAACTTGACACTTTTCCAATCCATGATTGGTAAATTAATGTACATAGTTCACAGTAGACCAAATATAGCACATGTTGTGGGTATTGTTGCAAGATTTTTTGCTAATCCTAGAGAATCACACATGATAGCTACAAAAAGGATATTAAGATACCTAAAGAAAATAGAGAATTATGGATTATGGTATCCTAAGGAAGAGAAGTTTGAACTGAAAGTTTACACTGATGCTGATTGGGCTGGAAATGTGGATGATGGAAAGAGCACCCCCAGAGGAGTATTTTTCTTTGGTGAAAGCTGTGTAACTTGGACAAGTAAAAAGAAGGTTTGTATTTCTCAGTCTACAGCTGAAGAAAAGTATGTTGCTACTACTACTAACTATTCAAACATTGCATCTATCAAACAAGTGTTGGAAGGAATCAATGAGGTAATCACTGACCCGATGATTATATATTGTGACAACACTAGTGCTATTAATATTTAAAAGAATCATGTGATGCACTCTAAGAAAAAGAATATATCTATTAAGTATCATTACTTAAGAGAACAAGTGCAAGAGAAGAAAGTGAAGTTAGAATTTGTCACATCTAAAGAACAACTTTCAGATATTTTTACAAAGCCTCTACCGAAGGACACATTTGAATACTTGAGGACTAAACTTGGGGTCCATCCCCTATCTATCAGTCACTAATGTGATCTGGTTGTTGCATCAACCTACTTATATCAGAAGATCATTCATGTTGATGTAGCATAGTTCACACTTTGAATCATGTTCAAGGTTGTGATTAAGTTTGAGAACTTGAACTGATTGGAATATCAGTATTCAAAGATACAAAGGAAGAAAAAATTGTTTGTTTATTTGTTTCTTTGGCATTGCTATCAAAGGGAGAGACAAATAATATGAAAAGTAAAAATCTATGAAAAGGAACAAGAATTGACAAGAACTATCTAAGGGAGAGACAATCTGAATGAGACAAAGTATTAAAGACAATCTAAATGAGACAGAGTATTGAAGATCAATTACAGAGAACAGAAGTAGGAACAGGAGAACTCAAAAGAACACAATTACAGAATGGTAAAGATGTACTATCAAATGTTAGTTTAGTAAAGTAGTGATTAAACATATTAAGTCTATTCAACTTACAACATTTTGTTCACAAAGTTGTAGAATATATGTTTGGTATGTGTATGGTACATTTAATATTACTTGAGTTGCCATCAATGCCAAAGGGAGAGATTGTTGGACTACAATTGATTTGGAATCTGATTGAAGAATCTATGATTAAAAATCACTGAGGGGTTTCTAATTAGATATGTAATATGATTAAATTAGTATTATGTTGTCATTGATGTCAACTAGGTTGACAACACTTATCTTGTAAGTTACTATACTGAGACATCTGAAGAAAGGTGAAAGAGATGAAGAATAGAGAAATCTAAATGAGAAAGATGTACATGACAAATGAGGATAAGGAACACATTGAGTAACTTTTTGATGAGTCTATGACTTGATGATATTGACTTTATTATGTTTCATTGATCTATGATGAAGTATAGAGCTAAAAGACACAAAGTAGTGTTGTCGATAAATGAAGCATTTCTAGTATACACCGATGGAGTGTAGTGTATACCAATCACAGTATTAACCAAGTAGTGTTCACCAACACATTTCTTTGTTAATCGAGTAGAATAGAATTAACTAAATGATTAGTTTAGCCAATAAGATTGATGAGTTGGTAAGAGTATAACATCGAGGTAATAGATAATGTTTTTTACACAGATCAATGACTGACAAAATTTAGGAAAGATCTAAAGGATGAGAATCAAACATGTTATTGACACAAGTGCTGAGAAAGTTTGAAGCAGCAAAATCTATGATGTGGTTAAGCAGAAAAATCTAATGGTGGAGAAAAAAATGATTTATCCATCTATATAAGAGATCAAAATTTCTTTATGAATGGATGCTGGAAGAAGTAGAAACTGTAGGAATATCATGTGAACAAGGTTTTGATGCATCCTAATCATACTGGTTAACTAAGAACCGAGCTATAGAACAATTACTAAGCTACAAAGAGAAATTATCGATAGCTAATAAGTCGATATAGTATTGAATCTAAAGTCAAATATTGACCAGAAGGATTTGTATGGACTGAACATTGATCTGTAATCTACAATTGAAGTTGTATTAAGGTAGGTCATTTACTATTATATATTTAACCATTGTATACAGTCAAAATCTCTTAACCGAGTGGACTCTGAAAATCTTATGATGTATCATTCATAGAATCAACATTGTTATCCTGTCAACCCCGTAGTGAATGCTTGTTGGATGATAACTTCTAGTCTAAAATCCTCTAACAAGGTCACACATGATAGTGTGTTTGTAAACCTTTAATAGGGTTGGGTCTTAACCGACCTCACTTCAGAAGAGTGAACAATTTTGGGTTTCCGATCCCAGGTGGTTTTTCCCTTTATAGGGTTTCCATGTTAAATCTCTTGTGTTATGTGTTGATTGTGATTTCTGTGTGTTATCATTCTTTACATGTTACATGTTAGATTTGATCAGTAACTATTATAATATTTGACTGGTAATCAGTAAAAGCATAGACAGTGAAAGTAGTTACTATTTACCAAGGAGTAGAAATTGGAGAAGTTGTTTTGAATTATACATTTTGTTTTGGGACACTAGATAATTGATTCACCCCCCCTCTCAGTTATTCTAACAGTTTCCCTTAAGATCCACATCATGGAGGTTGTTTAAGTAGACAAAGTTGGATAGGTCCCCCATATTGTTGGAGTTGGAAAGTTTATTATATTTTTGTATATAACTATATATAGTGTTTTGGACTCAGTACACATTGTCAGAAGATTAGAATTTGGCTAAGTATAGAAGACTAGAGAGTTAGTAGAGTACCAGAAGGTTAGAGCATCAATGTACATGTGTATGACCTAGTTAATATTAATTTGATTTAGAACAATAGAGAGGGGGGTGAATCAATTATTCTCAGGTCCAGATGTATAAAACAAATTTTAAAACTTTTCAACAAATTAGATTCAACAACCAACATCTACTCGGTCATTATTGATTGCATAACATAAACATATAATAGTGCAGTCCACTATCCAATAGTATCTAACTTGTAAAACACATAAATGTTCAAATCAAAACATTAACACAAGTATTAAAACTAGGATTTATAGTGGAAACCCAACTAGGGAAAAACCACTTTGTGACATGTTACTATTATTTTCACTCTTCTAAAGTGATCTCTTTGAAAATCCAACCCTATCAAAGGTTACAAATACACTATCAGGTGTAACTCGGTCAAAGGATTTAAACCACTCTATTAAAAGTGTGCCTTGTTATAGGACTTACATACATCCCATTAGAAGGCAACCTTGTTCAAAGGATTTATACAAATAATTGTTAGGCCAACCTCTGTTAAAAGGATTTTGATTGATACAATGGTTCGAAAGTAACAATAGTATTGATCTAAAAAACATACAACTCACTTTGTAAATATCAGATCCAAGTCTATATACATATGCTGGCTTACTCACAATGAACCTTTACCATCTCCATCACTGATCTACTAAAGAATCTCTTCAAGCAATCACAACACTTCTCCTTCAACCTTTTCTTCTTAGACAGTCAATAATGTCAACAATACTTCCAGCATCATCTCCTCTCTTCAACCTCATGCTTAGGTTTCCTTAATAATTCCTCAATTAGGTCAATACATATTTTTTTTCTTAATCTCCTTCGTAGATCTTAGGGCTAGGTTAGATTCATCGAATCCTTCCAACTTTATGTTCCTCATCTATACTTCTAGAAATATCTCAAATCTCTTAATAGATTTACAATAAAATGTTTTAAAGTACATTAAATGCTTTCATACAATCAATAAATAAAGTCAACATGTTTTACATAATCCAAGAATTCAACTATGTTAGCTAGAAATCTGAATTCTTTCTCAAATGTAAATTACTGATGCTCGTTCAATACAGTGTTCAACTCCTTAGTCTTCATTAGAAAGATCGGTCACCTCAAAAACTATTTCCTCATTTAATACCATCTTCCTTGACATTTAACTAATGTTCAGTCAACACTGAATTTACTCAGCATATACTAGCTCGGTCAACACTAACATCACTTGGCTAAAACTAGATTTGTTCACTTTTTCTCAATTAAGCCTACCAGTTTAGTCTTTATTCTTACTTAGATATGAAATACAGTATCTTATCATTGTCCCAGAGAATAAAGTACCCATTGAAGTATCAAGATAACTTAGCCTTTCCTTACATGCTATTGTTACCAACCTTACCTATCCCCTTCACAACAATCAAATAGATATAGTACTTTCTTAGATAGCAATAGTCTTATCAATTAAGGTTTGACATTAATGACAATACAACAATTGCTTCAATTGCATTTTCCAATAGTTAAGGTATGTGCCCTTGAAGTTAAGCTTGTATGTATGTATTCATGCTAAGTCTAAGAGCACATGATAAGATGAGACCATATGACAAAGATACAAATAGTTGAAGGGGTACAACTAGTGAATGCCATAATAGAACAGAGTATGCATTCAACTATTGGTAATTTGATTAGTGATGATAGTATTATTTTTTAAATACTACGTGCCTATTGCATTTAGGCTATAGACATCTAATTATGTTTGTATGTAAACACGCTTGAGCCAATTCAATTGGAAGCATTGTACGTAATCCATTATAGGCCGACTTAGTTAATTATTTTGGTAGCGCATATAAATATAAGATGCACCATTGTAAAATATATGGAAGTTGATATAGGATGAAGATAAGAAGAGAAGAAGTGTGTGAAGAGTAGTTAAGATGTATTAGAGCTTTTCTAGAGGTCAAAGCATCGACACATCAAAGGAACTGATTAGATAAGCAATGTCATAGTGCCAGTTCATCCAGCAAATATAGTGTGTATTTGAGATCAGAAGGTTGTAGCCTTCACCACTTGAGAAGTGAGCTCTAGGATAGTGTGTCCCCACCCCTAACAGGGTTATTATAAAAGACTAATAACAGGGTCTAACCCTTGACAAGGTCACTATACTAAAAGAAATGTAAAGATAACTCCTAATAGGGTTAAAGATCTTCTAGCAAGGATCACAAGACACTAGTGTAGTTTATTAGTGGGTGTCAATTCCCACTGGATTTTTTTCCTATTTGGGTTTCCTTGTAACCATATTGGTGTTATGTGTTGTGTTTATGCATCTTGATTATGTTAATGTTTATTTCAATACTTAATTATTCAAGCTAAGTTTCAAGAGTAAAAGAAAAGATTAAAATATAGTAAACACTGATTCACCCCCCTCTCAGTGTTCGCATTCCTAACAATTTTTATCAAAGCCCTGGTCCTTAGCAAAGAAGTTTAACCACTTGAGGAGATCATGGATAAGACATAAATGAAACATCTCAAAAATAATCTTGAAGCTGCTCTTGAAGTCCTTGACAGACCTAAAAAATAAATTGAAGAACTAAAAGAAAAAGTCATTGATTCTGAAGTAGTCATCAAAAGACTAAGAAAATATTTGAAATATTGTTCAAACTGTGATTTAGGGAAGATGGTCAAAAAAGATAAATGAACAGAACACATCTCTGAAAGATTAGATTGAAGAGTTGGATGAAAAGATAACTAACAATCAAGAAGTTTATGATGAATAGATCAAAGAGAACCTTCAACTAAATTAAGAATTGAGGCAAGGAAACATGGACATCTTGGAGCTAAGAAATAGAAAAAAAATTTTGGAATTTGAGTTAAAAGAAGGAAAGAATCACATTGATAAATTACAGACAAGCAAGGATCTGATAGAATCTCTGTTATATGCTTGGAAGCTTAAAGGAGATAACAATGAAATTGGATTCAATGAACCACAAAATCATATTGACAACATGTGAGAAAGGATGAAAGCACTAGAAGACACCACAAATGCCAAGAGGATTGAAAATTAGATTAAAGACAATACTAAACCATCTAAAGATGAGTGCAAGCCAGTAGACTAAACTTGTTATGCATGTAACAAGCATGGACACATAGGAAGGAATTGTAAAGAGGTAAGACCTTTCAATGCTTACTGTTATTCATGCAATAAATTTGGTCATAAAGCTATGAATTGTAAAACAAGTTAGAAGAACAAGACTCAACATAATCATAGAAATCAGAATCAACCAAATGCAAGAAGTGCCTAGAGTATTACATGTCAGATATATAACTATAATGGTCACTTAGCTAGACAATGTAAAATGGTAATCCATGTCAATGCATCAAGGAATTTAAGGGCTACAGTTATTTTTCACTCATGTAACAAGGCTAGACACATCTCAAAATTTTGTAGATCAAGAATGCAAAGTTAGGAAAGCCCTAAAAAGCCAAAAGAATCAATTTTGGATATCGAAGGAGAAGTCAACTTTGTGAAAGCTTTAGAAGATGCAAGCTTGATTTGGATAGAGGCAAAGAAGGATATGATTGATGAGAATGTATTGGATGCATCCGTAGTGGATGCACCCTCTACATCTAGATGAATGACCCTCAAGGTCATAGGAGGAGCTAATTTAGCTTTAGACCCCTATGCGGCTGGTATACTCACTCTCAAAGTATGCACCTTTGTATTTAACCTTTTGGAGACTAGAAAAACCTATGTGCAAGAGGGCACTACCTAATTGATTACAGATTGAAATTTAAAGATTTTTAGTGAAAGTCTAGTTTATGCGGCAAACATTAATGGCAAAATTTTTCACTTTTAAGTACTCAGAGACTTATAGATCACTCATTGCATTTGATTTTGAGTGATTGGAGGGCACAAAAGCCCTAGAAATTGAATGTGAAGGATTGAAGCTTGATTCGCCAGTTAAGAACTATGTTTGATCAATTGCAGAAGCCCTAATCCATCTTGATGATTCAAAAGTTCTTGGAAACCTAATTAAAGCAATAAACAAGTTATGGATACTCCTATTATTTTTTATTTTGTAGAGAAGAAGAGATACATTTTAAAGAGGAACCCTTTCAAATCTACCCTATATGATTTAGAAGGAGCATTTTACTGAACCCCTATGGGTGTTATGCATGTTGAAGACATCCGTGCATACATTTACAAAAAAAGGAGCCAGGAGGTCTTGAAAAAATTAGAGCACACATAAAAACTATGTTGAAACCAGATAAAACCTTCCTTCATGAGTTCGCATAGTTGGAAAACCATCCCATAATTGAATATGCTATGACATATGAGTTTTATGAGTCTGAATGGATAAGGATTTTACTCAGCATAATTCATGATGACCTATTCTGGATAAGTGAAGTACTAGTGAGAATCACAGGAGACTTAATTCAAGAGATGACAAGTCACTCTAAGAAAGACGTCATTCTTCTAGTAGGTAAGGATGTAAGGAAGATAGTTGAGAAAACATGTAAGTCAAGAAGTGATAGGTGCAGAATGATAATTGAGCCTATAGAGGAGAAAGACATCAAACTGATGTCCATGATATTGGGATATAAGTTTCAACACACCAGCAAGGTGAATAGTGTGTCTATAGCCACTATTCCTAGAGTAATAAGACTTGTGACAGAAAATGGGGAGTTCAATCTATGTGAGATCTTGTGCACACAGCTAATAGACAATATTAAATCCATTAAGCATGACAAGACAAAAATATTCAAGTTTGGGTCTTTGATCATATACATATACTTCCACATACTTGGAAAGGTGTCAGATTTGTATTTGGACAAGAGTTTACCTACAATGCCACAAATATCCTTTAAGGCATCTATTGAGAGTACAATCAAGGATTACATAACACTATAATTGAAGACATTTAGGGCCAAAATATAGATGAGGTACATAATATAAGAGAGTATTGTTGAGAAATAAAAGGACAACATTTTCTTTATGGTAGAAATTGATGTAACTTTCATGGAAGTTGTTGAGCCAAGAACAAAGTGGATCCATCAACTTGGATATGAGGTTGATGAACAAATCTTGGAAGCCTATTCTCAAGTACTACTATTAGCACCTAAGGACCCTAGTGAACCTAGGTGGGGTACTAATGAAGAGAAGACAAGAGAAGTTGATGCAGTTCTTAATAGTGCAACAACAAAGAGGAAAGTAGCTAAGGTTACTTCTGAGATACTCAAAATCCATGGAGTAACATAGGAAGACGTTGACAAAGCAAGACAAGAAAATATTTCTTTGGGAATTGAGAGCATATCTACAACAGAAGCTAAGGAAGATGATCCTAAGTCAAAGAAGATCAAAGTTGAAAAGTCTGATGAACCTAAGGATAAATAGGACAAATTTGATGTTGCCCCTCCTGTGCCAATAGAAAGAATTGATCTTACAACTCCTCCTTAGTATAAGGCAATCCCTAAGAGGAAGAAGGAAATTAGCACTAGTCACCCATCCTCATGAGAAACCATAAGTAATAAGAACACTCAAGCACCTCCACAAGTAGGTTTTAGACCTAGTCTTAAAGTGTTGAATACAAGGATTGTTAATGAAGGAAGATTGGATCTGATAGGAAAGTTTTATGAGATGTACAGTGAAATAGACAAATTAGAAATACATGGAATGATCATCAAACATATGATTAAGTTCAAGAAGATAGTCTTGGAACTTAAGATAGTCATTTTAGACAATGTTTGGAATATCTTGGAATCCTTGAAGAAATAGGCTGTTGAAGAAGATCTTAGGATAAGGAAAAAATTATTGATGAAAATCTCCTAGTGTGTTTTTTAGAACAAAAAACACTATTTCAAGATTTGGTGAAGCTGCACCTAAGAACAAAGTTGAGAACTCTACACATAATGGATAAAAAATTTGAGTTGATAGCCAAAGAGATAGAGAAAGCCTTTGAAAAAATTTTCTTGAACAAACACATGTATCCACGCACTATGCCCTCAACTTAAGTTCCCTACAAGGAATTCAAGATGCCAGAGCCCACTACTATACTAGTGATAGGTCCTTAGGACTTAGTGCCTATAGTTGAAACACCCATAGAGGTATAAAATTATGTGCACATGACAAAGACACTAAAATATAACACTATCATCATTAATAATGTAGAGATATCCATGGCGGCCATAGATTGAGATCTAGATAAGTTTGAAGAAGATTTTGTGAGCACACAAGAAGCTAAAATCCTATGTGGTGAAAATTCACTCAAGTTACAAGAAGAGATAGTAATAGAATATCTAATAGGTAAAGAAGAAGAGAAGGAGACACAAAAAGAGACATAAAAAGAAGAAGAGAAAGAGATAGAAAAAGAGGAAGAAAAGATAGAAGAAAAGAAAGGAGATGAAGAGGTAAAAGGAAGTAAACCAATAGATGAACCATTTGTTGAAATGACAATTAGAGTTCAGAAAGAAGTAATGGATAGTAATCCCATCACTCCATTACCCTCACCATCATTATTGTCAAGTTTGACACCTGACACCACTAGTTTGGACTCTTGGGGAGAAGAAGACCTAATCAAGATTAGTGTCTTAGCCATGGAGAAAGAAAAGGAGAAATAAGTAATGAGGAACCCCTTTTTTGTTGAATCAATCAACATTTTAAACATCCTACTATGTTTAGACAAGAAAGTGTCTAAGGTCCATTCAGTTGATGATGTAAGCATAATTCTTTCAAACTTTAAGACTAATTTTTCTAGCTTGGAAATCTGTATCCCTAGTTGCAGAAGAGAAATACATGAAGAAGAGGCTAAGTGAATTGGTTAGAAACTTTACACTTGACCTAAGTTCACTAAATATTGGTCAAGCATCCTTGAAGGAGTTTGCAGTAAAGTGCAGGAAAATCATTGTTGATTGTATGAACCAGGATAAGCCCACTGGTGATCATTACAAGAAAATCCTAGATGTAGAAGAAATGATAGAAAAAGTAAGGAAATCAATATAATACCCCTCCACTGATGTGAACATATGAAACAATGTATACCAGGGGCAGTTAGACAAGATAGAAAAGGCTGAAAAAGAGATGTTTAAGATAAGGACAAGGTAGACACAGTTCAGGAATGCTCTTGCACCCTCTCTAGATATTCTAAATTAGAACATCGAGGATATCGATGCCACCATGATGACATATGATCAAGGTCCTAGCATAGACTTGGAGAATATGGAGAAGCTACAATATGCCTTATGCGCCCATCTATAGATAGTTAATGCACTAATTGAATTCTAGAAGCAAGAGATCGAAAACTTACAGATAGCATATCTGGATTTTCTAACAATGTAAGTACTTGTAGATACATTTTTGGAGAGAATTTTTTATTAATGTCAAAGGGGGAGTATTGTGTATAGAATATGGAATCTTGGAGTCTTATATGTAAAGAATATGTATAGTATAGAGTCTAAGGGAGATATAAGATAAAGTATGTTAAAAAGTTTTTTGAATAAGGGTACACTTACTAAATTTTTCATATTCCTTTGTTTCCATCAATGAAAAAGAAAGAGATTGTTGGAAATTTGACTATACTATTGTATATGATTAGATAAAGTTTTTTCATTATGGAAACAAAGTCGTATAGTGTTTTGGAATTAGCGCACATTATCAGAAGATAAAAATTTAGCTAACTATAAAAGACTAGACAATTAGAAAAGTACCAGAAGCTCAGAGCATTAGGGAACGTGTGTATGACCTAGTTAAGCTATGTGTCCTTGAAGTTAAGCATGTATGTATGTATTCATGCTAACTCTAAGAGAACATGATCAGATGAGACCATGTGATGAAGATATAGACAGTTGAAGAGGTACATCCAGCGAATGCCATAATAGAATAGAGTATGTAGCCGACTGTTGGTAATTTGATTAGCGATGATAATATTATTTTATAAAGGCTATGTGACTATTATATTTAGGTTGTAGACATGTAATTATGTTTTTATGTAAACACACTTCAGCCAATTCAATTGGAAGTGTTGTATGTAATCAGTTATAGGTTGACCTAGTTAATTATTTTGGTAGCACATATAATTATAAGATCTACCCTTGTAATATATATGGAAGTTGATATAGAGTGAATATAAGTAGATTAGAAGTGTGTGAAGAGTAGTTAAGATGTATTAGAGCTTTTCTAGAGGTCAAAGCATCAACGCATCTAAGGAAATGATTAGATAAGAAGTGTCACAATGCTAGTTCATCCTATAGATATAGTGTGTATCTGAGATCAAAAGGTTGTAGCCTTCACCACTTGAGCAGTGAGCTCTAAAATAGTGTGTCCTCACCCCTAACAAGGTAATTGGAAAAAACTCCTAATAGGGTCCAACCCTTGACAAGGTCACTTTACTAAAAGCAATTTAAAGATAACTCCTAACAGGGTTAAAGAGCTTCTAACAAGGATCACAAGACACTATTATAGTTTATTAGTGGGTATCAATTCCCTGCTGGGTTTTTACCTATTTGGATTTCCCCATAACCATATTGGTGTTATGTGTTTTGTTTATGCATCTTGATTATGCTAATTTTTATTTGAGTACTTAAGCATTCAAGTTAAGTTTCAAGAGTAAAAGAAAAGATTAAAATATAGTGAACACTGACTCACCCACCCCTCTCAGTGTTCCCATTCCTAACAGTTGGTGTAGTCCATTATGCCTCCACATTTTTCAGAAGTGTATAGTGGAGAGTTGAAGTCCCCTACCACAAGAAAATTAGAGTCTTGTAGGGGGAGAAAGTAGGCTGTTAACTCCTCCCAAACTTCTTTTCTCCCATGGTGAGAATTAGGAGCATAAATGTTGAAACAGTGAGAGAGAGCCACCGAGGACATAAAGGAAAAAACAAGGTGATCCTGGGAGAAGCTAAGAGCATCCCCCCAAACCTTAGATGGATTCTAGAGGGTAGAATTCCCTCTAGAAGCCCCATGAGCCTTAGAATAAAAGAACTTGGCCCCATGCCTGAGTCTCCCCACAAGAGCATCAAAATTAATATAAGACATTTTAATTTCCTGGATTAAGAGAATATCAACTCTATATTCATAGATGTACTTCTTGACAACAAGATATTTCTAGGGATTATTTAGACCCTAAATGTCCTAGGAGAAGACAATCATTTCTTACCTTTTTGTGTGAGCTCAATGGTCTACTACCTTCCAGCAATGATATCCTTTGTTGTGCTCCTTTTTCTTTTGACCCTATCAGACAGGTGTCCTAGTTTTGTGTCCACTCCAACATCAAATTTTTTATTCATTGTCTTGTTCTATTGGGTTTTCCATTCTCCCCCATCATTATTTAATGTAGGTTTAGGCACCAATGGAGTACTATAGGTTAGCTAATGGGGGGTTAGTGTCACTATTTCTAAGAACAACCTCCATCATTGAGTACCCACTAACTCTAAGGGGGGGTCTCGATAAGTTTTTCTATACTACCCTTGAGATCCATCTAGGGAGACACCAGGTTAGGGTAGTTATAGTGTTTAGTCTCTAATTCACTATTAGATGAGCAATCCCCACCATCATCCATAACCTTACCCATAGGTATTTCTATATCATCTAGAGCACAACTAATTGAGTCAGCACCAGTCAAGGGTGGGGTTTCCTTTGTAATGATAGCCTCCTAAGTAGAAACATTTGTAGTCTTTTGAGGGGATGAAACATCAAGAGCAATGTGCTCTAGCTTAGGCTCTGGCAGCTTAGGTGTCTTGTAGTCCTTCCTGGTATTCCCTTTAGCATTACAGTCTTGACAAAAGAGGGTAGAATTCTCATAGACAATGGCCTGGTTCCATTTTCCTAGTTTGGATCTGAGAACAACAATGTTTCAGAGAGTCTCGTTAATGGGGACATTAGCATAGAATTAAGAAAAGACTAGGAAATATTTTGAGAGGGTTACTAGGTCTACCGAAATATAATGACCAAAAGAGTTCCCTATCCATTTGAAAACTTGTTCATCCCAGAACTCTAGGAGAAGTCTAGGAAGATGGACCTAGATAGGAGCCATCCTATTAAGATGAGAAGAGGGGTCAAACCCTAGATTTCATTTACCCAAAGTGAGGAGGTGCTTGCCATAAATCTTCAAACCTACAAGGACAAGGGAAAGGTCATCAACCATTGTAAATTGAAAGAGGAAATTCCTCCTGGCATAGAAAAGGTAACCACACTCCCCTTCAACTTCTAGTAGTTTCCCACCAATTTCCTGACCATATCAAGTGTGGGTCTGAAGTTGTAGAAGTGTCCAACCAGGGCCAGGTGAAATTATACCATTGTTTTATCCATAAGGGAGTAGGGGAGCAAGATCTTAGTGCCTTCATCTATGATGCTTTCCACACATATTGAGGTATCTAACTCATAAGTTTGGGTCCCCACTAACATGCACCTTTCTAGTCAGCCTTGGGCCTAGAGAGGGGTAGGGAATCCAAAGTACCTGCTATGATATCTTTCTTAGAGTTAGATAAATGAAGACCAAGCAGAGGAAAAAGAGGGTCACCAGGAGTGGGAGGGGGTTCCTCCCTAGAAACATATAGAATGGAAGAAAATTCAAAAAAAAAATTGTGTGCCAAGTTGCAGAGAGTAACACTGACTTGTAAGAATGTTATCCTGAAACGTGTGAATGGTTTATGTTAGAAATAGATGGTTAAGTACTTTACACTCTTTCTATTTTTATTTTAAAGTGAAAAAGGAAAGTAAGGACTCTTAATGGAAAGCTTATTTATTTATTATTAATGCAATTGATTTGTGCATATATAAGGTTAAGGAGTAAACAAATAGGAAAGGATAAATATACTTAGTGGATAAGATAAGTAATGTGCACTTGTTGCACTTCTAAAAGTAAATGATGTGTTAGTTTGGTAAAAAAACTGAATTCAATTAATTCATTAAGTCAATTGGTTTTGATTAAGTAATGAAATTTAATGCTTGATAATGGTAAATGAATTCATTAAGGGAACCTTAAGGAATGTACCTATGAATAAAACAAATGATGTAATGTTAGAATGTTAGAAAAGAAAATTGTTAGATGTAATTTTAGGTCAAAGACCTAATTCCTTATGGGTTCTCTAACAGGGACATTAGGCTAAACTTATGATAGAGAACTAGAGTTATATTATTTCTTGGATTGTGGCTAAGATTAATATATTGAAATAAAAATTCTTCACCCCCTCTCCTTAAAATAATTTGTTTTATAGTATTATGGGAATTACTCAGAATTTGACAAAAAGAATCAACTACTTTAAGGAAAATCATGAACTTTGAATTAAAATGGTAGAAGATTTTTTTGGGGTATGCAGAATAGGTGAAGGGTTATTATTGTATTCATTAAGACTATAATGGGAAAGATTACATAAGGATTGAACATACTAAATGAATAGGATGAGGCTCTTCAAGTCATGTCCATAAGCTAATCCACCTCTCCTTCTACTAGTGTGAAATCTATTAAGAAAACTCATTTCTTGGATATAGGGAAGGATAACGTAAATATGATTTGAGATGATCACATGAGTGATGTTGATTATAAGATTGATAAGGAGTGTGTTCCCAAGCTAGCTAGCACACTATGAAGTAAGGATAAGAAGAATGCCCTAGTTGATATAGTATAGTTAAGAAGTTGAAAACTATTAATGTTGATATTTATATTAAGTATGAGAGCCTAGTAAAAAATACTTGGTCTTTGTTGAGGTGTTTGTCCCAGTTATATTTGGTTTTTTTATTATTTATGTCTATTTTTTACCTACTGGTTCTCTTTTTTCTATACTTTTTTTAGCTGGTTTATAAATTCTTTTCTTTTTTATCCTTGTAAAACTAGTTTTTCTTTAATTAAAAATTATGTAATTTAATTTTACACATCCTTGAATGTTAGTAACATAGTAACACAAATATGTAGTGTGTAGTGCATTGGTAGTTGGCCTAAAATATGAAAACTAATTGAATTTTCTCAAATAAGATTATAACAAAGCATACTAGGACACAATTTCAACTCATCACAATACCCAAGACTTGGAAAAACACCAAAGTCAAAAGAACATGTAGGAAAGGAATGTTGTCATCTAAATATCTACAATTTACAAAAGAAACTAACTTAGAACAAAAAACAATACTAGAGAAACCAATTGCTACCATGTGAACCACATAGAGATGTTCCTTGAGCATATAAAATAACTTTCAGATTGATCTTTTATGTTCTCATAATCATCCAATTTTCCAAAAATATTTTGATTCAAAAAAATTCATAACCAAAAGACAAGAAACATTATTCTAAACTTTGGCACCACAAACATACTTTTGGTGTACTTTATTACTATAAATTTGAATTGAGATACAACATAAACAACATAAGGCATCCCTATAGTTTGAAACATTGGAAATATTGATGTGAAGAAATTATGAACATTTTCTAAACCTTTTTTGAGAAAATAAAAAATATTTTAACAAACTCCATACACAAAATATTTCTATGGAAAGCTAGTGGACACAAAAGTTAGTAGAGTAACATCTATAAAATATACTATCAACGCTCCAAATTGTAAGGTCATACCATCCAATATATAGGAACATGGAGCATTCCTCTATGTAGTGTTTAGTGCTCTTCTTTGAAATTCAATATTTTAACATTCTTGAATGATAAAAATGCCTTTGTAGTACTAATCAATTATTTATGAGTAACATGAGACATACTACAATAGTCTATTATGTTAGAGTAATAAAGTGTTTTCTTATTAATTAAATCATGTTTTATTTAATTATTAAGTCACTTATTATCTATTTTTAATTAAGCTAAACTTTAGGCATATAATAATTAATTTCTTTATTAATTATTATTGTGCAACCTAGGTTTTACCTTTTTAGGTTTTCAGTTCTCCTTTTATAAGTATTGATCTCATTTATATTCACAACTTTGTAATAGATTGTTCATTACTGAATTGTAACATTTTTTTTTGCAGCTCAAGAATGATTTATCCTCTCTTGTGGATCAATGTGTTTAGGCCTCCATAGCGTCTTTCTTCTTCTCTCTTTATGAGACAGGTGTTTGCATGCGGGTGTTCCTGGGAGGTATGGATTGTTTACTCATAAAATCAAATATGGAATAAGAGCTTTAGATCTATTTTCCCATGTCCTCTTCCTGAGAGATTCAATCATGTTCATCAGATCTATTGTTTCAGAGGGTTTTCTATTGGATCTAGGGGGACCTCTCTTTTTGATCATCTTGGCTTCAAACTCACCTTAGAGTTATGTTCAAAGCATCCAAGAATCCCAAGATACATATAAAATTTGTCTATTCTGGACAAAGTTGGAATCTGTGGAAAAATGTTTTTGTAATTGGAATCGACATAGATCTTGAGGCTATCACTATTTTTAGAGCATTTATGGCCCAAACATACCTCATGGTTGCATCTGTGGTGCCCAAAAACCCTATTTCTATATAAGGTATATCCAATTTGGACAACATTATATTTTGGGGTCTTTTTGTACTAGACAACCCTGGCACGCTTCCTAAGGAAACATGTGTGATTTTGATGCAAGAGCATCTCAGGTCCTTGGCAATCCTATGTCACCAAAAGCATGTTTGTATTCTCTTGTGTTTCTCGATTCCTATTTTGTCTAAGTTGGCTCGGTAGTTTCTCGGTTTCCTTTGTTGATCGAGTTGGTTGGTCATCTCTTTGGTCTTCAGTTAGTTTCCTTGGTGCTTGGTGATGGTTGTTTGGCACTCGCTTAACCTTTCTTATTGAGTTTTTTGTTATAGTTTCTCATTGAGGTTGACTCTTGCAATTAATTTTGGTCCTAGATTTAATGATGGTATCTATCATTGGGAAGCCTTTGGACCTAGATCTGGTCATTACTTCTATTGATGGTGGATCTCAAGGCTGACTTCTTCTGTAGCCTCTTGTATATAATGTAATCTTTGTTTGTAGTTTTATGATATCAATAGAGGCCATCACAGATACAAGCTAGGAGATAGAAGATTGTTTTAGATCCTCACATGTTGGAGGACTTCTGTACCTAATTGTAATATCTATCCTAAACCAGGAAGGCCTTACAACCTAGCATGTATGAATCAATTGAAGTTAATATATGAAAGATATCTACATTCTCTCTCTCTCACTTGTGTGTTTGTTTCTTCTATGTGTGATCTCTGCAAAGTGGATCTAGTTAGGGTGTGCCTTTGGACCCTCTCCGCTATCTACCTTATGTCAGGTGGTATCAGAGCAAGGTGAGATCTGGATCTAGGTTTGAAAATCTAGGTTTGAGGGTTCCTTCTTGTCAAACCCTAGTTGATTGGTTGTGGGGTAGAATATTTTGATCTAGCCTACAATTATAGAGGGTTTCAAGATGGTTCATGGGAGGTGAGATACAAATCTAGAATTGGAAAACATGTTGAGATAATTTTCTACTAGATTAGAAGCTATTGAAACATCCCAGAGAAGAGTAATACATCTTGAAGATATTAGTAATCATGAAATTAAGGAAGAATAGGGTGATGTAGAACCTACACCAACAATGGATCAAGGTGAGGAAAGATTGTTGAAGGATTTGACAAATCTGAAGCCTACGCCACACTTTAATCATCCTGAGTATAGTAGAAAATTGGATTCTGATGAATTGCTGGACTAGATCACCTAGATGGAAAATTATTTTGAGTATGAAAATGTACTCGAGGAAAAGAAGGTGAAAATTGGAAGCACAAAGTTGAAAAGTCATGTAGCCTTATGGTGGGAACATCTGCAGTTGGATAAAAAGAGGAAAGAAAAATACAAGATTAAGGTATGTAATAAAATGCTGAATAAATTGAAAGGAATGTTTTTACCTTGTGATTATTAGATTAACCTAGTTAGGTGAATGAAATTTTTGAAGAAGAAAGATAGCTCGATAAAAGAATATACTGAGGAATTATATAGATTAGATATCAGGTCTAGACATGATGAAGATGATGTGGAAAGAATTTGTAGGTACGTGAATGGTTTGAGAGTTTCCATTAAAGAAGAAATTAGTTTGGTCAAAATGGAGAACATTGAAGAGGTTTATCAATTTGCATTGAAAGCTAAGGAGAAATTGAACAAGAGACATGAGAAAAGAAAAAGAGGTAGAGGTGGTAGATTCCCTAGAGGAAGAGGTATATCTTATGGTGAAAACACTAGATCCAAACCTGAAAAGATAAATCTAGATAAATGCAAGACTGAGTGGAAAAAAGAATGTTAATCTAGAGGTAGAGGTAGTAACTACCAAGGTATAATAGATGTGGTTTCTGAGGAACTTGTTACAATTGTGGGGAAGAAGGACATAGATTATTTGAGTGTACACATGCAAGTAAGATGTTTGGTAAAAATAGAAATGATTTGGTGCAAGAAGAGTCACCGAATAAACCTAAGAAGGAAAATAACTTGATGGTAAGGACAACACTTTGGAGTAAAAGTAATAAGGAAGATCCTGTAAGGAAAAGTTTTTTCAAGAACATATGTAGATTTTTTGATGAAGTTTGGAAGGTAATCATTGACAGTGGTAGATCGAAGAATCTGGCATCGGAGGAAATAGTCACAAAGTTGGAGTTGAAAAGGTTGGAACATCCAAAGGCATGTCAGATTTCATAGATCAAAGATGATCATACACTCTTGGTAAGTAAACAATGTTATGTGAATTTGAAAATTAGAAAGTACTATGATAAGGTGTTACGTGATATCATGCCTATCGATTATTGTCATATTTTATTGGGTAGACCTTGGCAATATTATAGACATGCTATATATGATGGGATATTGCATAGATATACTATTTCAGCTGATGGGAGAAAACAAATCTTGTTACCTTTGATTGAAGAACCTGTTAGTAATATTTGCACATCTGTTAAAGTGTGCTTGATCGATGGAAGAAGTTTTGATAAGGATTTGAAGAAGAATGATGTATGTTTTTCTATGATTCCTAACAAACCAAGAAAATAAAGGATAGTCTTGTTGAGGATATTTACAAGTTACTGATCGAGAATAATGAAATCATTTTTGATAATGTACCTAATGGTTTTCCACTAAAGAGAAGCATTGTTCATTGCATAAATCTAATCCCTAGAGTTAGTTTACCGAATAAGGCACCACATGGATTGTTACCTACTGTGAATCAAGAATTGAACTGACAGATTCAAGAGTTGTTGCAAAAAGCTTTGATCCAAGAAATTGAGTTCTTGTGTAGTACCTATTTTATGGGCACCTAATAAAAATGGAGAATGGTGAATGTATACCGATTTGAGAGAAATCAAGAAGATAAAAATGAAATATAGGTTTCTTATACCGAGATTGGATGACATAATGGATAGTTTAACTAGAGAAAAATACTTTACCAAGATTGATTTGAAAAGTGGATATCATTAGAGAAGGTGATGAGTGGAAGACTACTTTGAAGACAAAATAAGGTTTGTATGAGTGGTTGGTTATGCCTTTTGGTTTAACTAATGCACCAAGTACTTTTATGAGGTTGATGAATGAAGTGTTGAAGAAATTCTTAAGTAAATTTGTGATTGTATACCTAGATGATATATTGATATTTAGTAAGACAAGAGAAGAACATTTTTTACATGTTAAACAAGTATTACAGAGGTTGAAAGTAGAAAAGTTACTGATAAATCTAAAAAATGTTCATTCATGAAAGAGGAGATTGTGTATTTGGGATTTGTGATTTCAGTTGATGGTTTGAAGAAGGATCCTTAAAAGGTTGAACCTATTTTGAATTGGCCTACACCTAAGACTACTAGTGATATAAGATCATTTCATGGTTTGGCTAGTTTTTACCGAAAGTTCATTAGGAATTTATGTTCAATTTGTAATGCTATGACTAAGACTATGAGAGGAGATAAAATATAATTCAAGTGGACACATTGAGCTGATAAAATTTTGGAGACTGTAAAGAACAAGGTTGTTGAATTTCATATTTTGGCATTACCTAATTTCAATAAGGTATTTCAAGTGGAATGCGATGCAAGTGGAAGTGCAATAGGAGTTGTATTGAGTCAAGAAGGTAAACCTGTTGCTTTCTTTAGTGAAAATTTGAATGATGCAAAAAGAAAATACTCTATGTATGATCAAGAATTATATGCTATTGTTCAAGAACTGAATAAATCCAGACATTATTCAATATCGAGTGAATTTGTGTTGTATACCGATCATAAGACTTTACAATATTTGCATAGTCTGAATAAGTTGAATAAGAGACATATGAAATGGGTTGAGTATTTGTAGAGTTATACATTTGTAATCAAGCATAAGAGTGGAGTCTCTAATCGAGTTGTAGATGCATTGAGAAGAAGGATATCTCTGATGATCGAGATGAAAATTGAAGTCCTTGGATTTGATGCCATGAGAGGTTCTTATGAAATTGATCCTAATTATTCTGAGCCGTGGAGAAAGTGCAGAGCACCTATTCAAAATCAACTGAGTACTTAACGGGAAGAATATTTTATTCAAGAAAGTATGTTATTTAAAGGTATTCAATTGTGTATACCGAGAGGACCAATGAGAACTAATCTGATAAAGGAGAAACATAGTAGTGGTTTGGATGGACACTTTAGTGTTGATAAAAAATTGAATTTTCTTAAGGAGAAATACTTTTGGCCACAGTTGTATAAAGATGTTTAGAAATTTGTGAAAAGTTGTGGAATTTGTCAAGTTGCAAAAGGAGTAAGTCAGAATACTAGATTGTATACACCAATTTTTGTTCCTGAGAAACCTTGGATTGATATAAGTATGTATTTTTTTCTTGGCTTACCGAAGATAGTAAGAGGAAATGATTCTATATTTGTTGTTGTGGATAGATTTTCTAAAATATAATATTTTATACCTTGTAGAAATACATAAGTTATAGTAAATATACAAGATCTTTTCTTTAAGGGAATTATCATATTGCATGGATTACCAAGGAGTATTATCTCTTACCGAGATAGTAAATTTGTTGGATACTTTTGGAAGACCCTTTGGAGAAAGGTTGGCACAAAGTTGAAATATAGTTCTACATTTCACTCACATACCAATGGACAAACAGAAGTTGGAAAAAGAAGTTTGGGAAATCTTTTGAGATAATTAGTTAGAGAAACAACAAGTAATTGGGATTTTGTGTTGGCACAAGCATTGTTTTCATACAATAATTCAGTGAATAGGAGTACTGGAAAAACACCTTTTTGTTAGAAATAGGGAATACTGAGAGGAGGGGGGGGTGAATTAGTATTCTAAAAATTTTATCTTTTTCCCAATTATGGATATAACAGATTATCTTTATACATGCATAACATAAGAAGCTAAACAACATGCATAACAATAAAGAACTCATAACACATTATTTGTTCTCAAGGAAACCCTGGCCACGGGAAAACCCCAGTGGGGATGGTACCCACAAAGATCCACTAAGGAAAAGTATCTTGTTAAGGATGTTGACCATGTTAGGAGTCTATTACAAACATATCGTGTATCAGTCCTGATTAAGGGACTATAGGCCTTGTTAGAAGCCTCAACCCTATTAGGAGTTATAGTACAAAATGTGATTACTAGATGAGCCCACTACCCAAACAAGTAATGTAAAATATACATTGATTACAAACATCGGTTAAGGTACATAACCT
Source organism: Chamaecyparis obtusa (assembly GCA_027943335.1). NCBI lineage: Eukaryota > Viridiplantae > Streptophyta > Pinopsida > Cupressales > Cupressaceae > Chamaecyparis > Chamaecyparis obtusa. Next base: position 185,136 of record BSBK01005172.1, read on the forward strand.
TATACTACTTGCATCAATATCTATTCACTACTCTTTCACTGTCGCTATTACATATGCTTTATATATTTTGCATCATATCACTTGTCCACACTATTGTGTTATTTCTTACATATTAAAATTATAATTACATTTAAATTTATACCAATAGATTTATCCAAGATTTAACATCTAGGATGCCATCCCTTTATATTTTTAATTCATTATTTTGAAAAAAAAAAAATCCCTTAACTCTTTACTAGTTCTGTCTTCATATTTTGTCCTGTCAGCTTCACATTGTCTTTGGTAAAACTATCATAACTTCTTGTGTACATGTTGTAATGAATTGCAATCTGAGATGGGTGATCAATAGACATCATAGAGTCTATGTTAGATTTTTCAAGCACTAAACTTACTCCAGTCAATGTCGCAAACAAAAACTATGTCCAAGTTGACTGGTAAAAACATTGTCTCACACTTAAACAAATTTGCAATGTGCTCTGTCATACTTGATGTCTTCCCTATACGACCTTCATGTGGATCATATGTTTGCATAATGATAAAATATATGTAATCAAATCAGCCAAATTTCCAACAATCTCCCCCTTTTTCATTGGTGGCAACATATGAGAAAATTGGCTAAGTGTACAACTCAAAATCTCAAAAATGTTCAAAATTGTGGCCATAGTATAAAATATATACTATCCTTATAACTCCTCAAAAAATTATATTGTCTCTAATATAGTACTCCCCCTAAGAGTAAGAATCCTTATCATATACTATCAATTTTCTTCTATTTATCTCTCCCCCTTTGACAACAATGAAAAAATAAGGTAGGGAGGCTTACAAAATTGTATCACAAAAAGTTATACCTCAATTCATTTATTGGAAAGCTGGTAGGCTTGCAACACAATCTGTAAAATCTATCTTCATGGCTTCTATCTCCTTCTCCCATGATTTCTTAATGGAATCTGCCACATTAAGTAGTGCGCTTAGTCCATAAGAAGCTATTTCACATGCTTGGAGTTTTTCAAATTTAAATTTCTAAAAGGATGTCTTAGCTGATAGATATTCTTCCAACTACTCTTCAATAATGCTCAACTTCATAGAAGCATGCTCTCTCAAAAGAGTGTATCTTCTCAATTTTCTACCTCTCTCATCTTGCACAACTTTGATTTCATCATAAAGTTTCCAAAATTTCTTCTCAACATCACATACCTTCATATTGGGGCTAGACAGAAGGCTTGTTTCATTCAAAAAAATTTATTCCTTCAACTTTATCTTTTGATCTTCTTCTACTATCAAGGTCTCTAATTTTGTACACTGTATGTACAAATATTTACCTATTTCCAAATGCTTCCTCAAATCCTTGATACAGATATCAAGAGTGTTGATATCATTTATGATATTCTGATTGATGTTCAAAAGCATTCTAGCCTGATAGGTTGCTTGTGCTTTCACTTTTGCAATATCAGATAGATTTGTGAATTCATTATCAAAGGTGCTCATTACCTTCTTTACTTTCTCCATAGGGCCTACTTCTATAATTTGTGTAGTTACAGTACTTTGTAACTTCTCAATTAGTTCCTTTAGACACCCTTCAAGACTCTTCACTTTCTTATTCTTCCCAATGATTTTATTCAAGGATGTAATCAGTTTCAACTAATCATCATCATCTACTTCTTTTCCCAAATGCTCAATCATAGATCCAATTTGAGTCTTCTTTCCAGTCTCAGGAGTAAGACTTATATCTTCTTTGGTGGGAATGGGAACTTGTTCCTCTATTACTGGTGGTTCCACACCTATTGTCTCTATCATCTCTTCTTCTTTTGTAGCTTCCTGTTCTTCAAAGGCTGAATTGTCAACAATGTTCTCCAAATTCTTGAATACATTTTCATCAGTATCCAAGGTGATCCTTGTACCTTCTACATTCATTGTTTCATCTTCAATATTAATAGCTAGAGAAGAGGGAATGTCCTCTTGTACTTTATCACCTGCTTGCTCTACTGCAACTGATGATTGTCCAACATATTATGCCATAAACTTGATAATAGCTTGTTCTATCTCAAAATTGATTTCTTCATAACTGCCTCCCATAATCTTAATAGTTCTCCTTTTGGTTCTTAGATGGGTACTTAAGGCTTCATGATCTAATTGAAATGTGTTTCATCTCTTATTTCACAAAGCTTCCTCACAAGATTTTCTCTGATAGTTGTGTCCTCTAATGCTCTCTTCTTCCTATTTACAAGTTTTTTATATAAATCATCAGGTATCTATCCCTGAATAGTATCAAACTTCTTGTTAGCCAAAATCATATGCTTCACAACTGCATTCTCCAGATTAAGTCTATCAATATAATCATAAAGATCATAATATTTGTTCATTCTTGCAAAGTCACCATTCTCAATGATCTGCTCATTAATATTTTCAACTTTTGTTTTCCAAGATTTCTTCTTATTAGTGACATCATCTTTTATTTCTGCAATCTTTCTTGGAACTAGTTGTACTAGAGTTTTATGTCTCTTTCCTGGTCCAGTAGCACTTTCCTTTACTCTTTTGCTAGGTGTGGAGGAAGTGGAGCTAGTAGACATCTTTGCTTCTATGTCCTTCTTAGTTACTTCCACTTTCACCTTTACTTGTGGTTCTTCTTGTTGCACTATAATTGATGATAAAGGAGGGATAGACAAAACTTATTTTTGTCCACTCTCTCTGATTGTTGTTGCTATCTTCTTTGCTATCAAAAACTCTCGCTCTGTCATTCCTATATCTTTCAGGATTTTCTTAATGGTGTTTTCAACTCTCTTCTTAAACTGATTCTCTTCAATTAGGATTAATGAAACGTTGAAGTTCTCCTCAAAGGTTCCAAACCTGTTACACTAAGTGTCCAACTTACACTTAATTAACCTACTAACATATTCTTCAATCTCTACCTTAGATATCTCATAGCCAAGAGGGTCTATGAACTCTATTCTATTCTCTACTACTTCAATATAGGTAAAGTCAGTATCCACCATAAAACATATGTCATCTTTATATTTTTCAACAAGAGACTTAGGGATCCTTGATCTACTAGACACAATATTCTAAAATGTCTTAATAACAAGTATTGCACTTTCATTTACACTATCAATAACATGTCTTTTGTACACTAGGTTAATCCTTTCCATTTTATTTTGTCCATCATTCTAGTAATTTCCTATGGTGTAAGGAAATCTCCTCAATAGATGAAAAAACATATAAGTAATTAGGGATGAGAACCTAAATTATGTATACTTAGTTTTCTTGATCTTCTCCAAGTTCTCAAACAATTGAATTCTTCGAATTCCACACATATCAACTTGTGTCCTGTCAACACACATTAGATAGGCTACATGTACCATTCCACCTACCATGTCATCCTCTCTTGAAATAGCACAAAACTTAGTAGTTAGGATCTTGCATAAGTATCTCACATCATCTTATTTGATCTTACTAATCACAATTCCTCTACCATTATAGGATGAGTTTGTGTTATCAATGACTATTTTCCTTATGTTTTTCTCATTAAAAGGAATAGCTCTAGTTTTAGATAATCCAATGACTTCATGAATCAAGGCTACTATAATATCTATCACTCTATCTTCTAGCCAAAACTTTCCATTATGAATTCTGCTCAAGATAATCTTATTCCATTCTTTATTATCAAATTCATACTGTAATCCATACTTAACAATTTCATTGTGTTCCAAATATTCAAAACCTTTTTTCAATGTCATATCCTAATTGTAAATCTTCTGATATTTATGTGTGAAATCACTATAACTCACTATCTCTAGTTTACATCCCAGATAACTTCTGACATTTTCTAAGTGTAAAACTCTATCTGGTATAGATGATAATGCAAACCTAGGGTCTTCTTCCAAGGGTTCTACTGGTTCCCTTTTCAATTTAGGTCTATTCTTATCTCTAACATTGTGTATTAAGGAAACATCCATGATTTCTTGAAATTCCTTTACTGACTCAAAGATCTGTCAAGTAAAATAACATAATTTCATGATTTTAGGGCTTGCATAGATTCGACAAAAAATTCTTCTCCAAATCCTTGAAAAATGTTTTCAATCACTACTCTTTGATCTCCTTGACACTTGAATTCACTTTGATGATCAAATAATACTAATCATAACCTTTTATTAATTCAATCTCACTTACCTTTGATATCACATTCAATTCTTTTACCACTTCTTTCTGAAAAGTTGTCTCTGCTAACTTGCAAAACATAAAACTTCTTGTGATCTTGCAAAACATAATATTTCTCTTTGTTCTCTTAACCATAGCATTAAAACATCATAAACTACCTTGCATTAACTGCACAAAACTTAGTTCATCATATATCTACTTCTACACTAAATCTAGGTTCCTATTCTACTGCAATTTACATAATTAACTACTTTGAGATAGGTCAGGTAAAGATTCATTCTTACCTTTCAATACTTCACCTTCTTGATTACCTTCAATGTTGACTATGTCTCCTTGATTTGTGCTTTTGATAAACTTCACTTCATCTGAATTACTATAGCATCCTTTCTGACTATTACTTCCTATTGGAAATATTCAAGACTAGCCAAGTTACTGAGAGGGGAGGGGTGAATCAGTAACTTCAAAACTTTTAACAAATTCAGATCTTAACCTTATTCCAAATAACATTTAGATCAATAAGATAACTGGATGCATGAGTAATAGAAAGAATAAAACATTCATAACACTTTGAACACAGAGATTTGGTGACCCAGAAACCTTCCAAATAGAAAGTAAAATTGGGGTGGGGATGATACCCACAAAACTTCAATACTGCAATATAAAGTTTGCCAGTTAAGGCTTACAATGATCACTTCTGATGATCTACTGTGTTATGAGCAATAAGGACTGCTAGGTCCACCTTGTTAGAGGATTTGCAAACATACAAAGAAGTATGCACTCGGTTAAAAGAATTTACAAAGACTGATAAGTCTACCCTGTTAAAGGATTTTAAGTTGATTCACCTGTTAGGATGAAACAATAGATCTCTTACTTGCAACTGTACTTGTTGATTGAGATTCTTTGATGTACTGATCACCTTCTATGATGGATATATCTTTGCTACTCCTTATACTGTTGTAGCCCTTTGTAATTTTCTTATCTCTACCTTTCTTCTCTTTTCCACACTTCTCACTTCTTCTCCACCTTGGATATGATACAAAAAAATGTTTATATATCAATCCAAAACAATTACAAAACAATTACAAAGTCAACTCTCAAACAAGCTAACACAAATATTATTGAGTTTGCCCAAATATAGTTACTCGATTACTACAAACTAACTCGGTGAATTTCTAATACTCGGCATCCATTGCATTACTCAGCATTGTCATGGTCTCGGTAGAAGTGGATGCTCGGTCCATACTAACCACTCAGTTGTAGTTTCAAACTCGATATATACTGGAGACTTGGTAGATATAGTGTCACTCGGTAGAAACTAAATTCCCTATTTACCATGTTGGCACTCGGTAAACACTGCTCATCTCATCACTTGGTAATGATAACTCGGTAAGCACTGCAAATCTTGGTCTGTTCAGTAAACACTATTTTGTCTACTCGGTAAACACTGTCCTATCTGCTCGGTAAACATATAGAGTCTGAATAAGTTTTGTCACTAATGAAAAACATACTTAATGCCAACAATCTCCCCCTTTGGCATTAGTGACAAAAACACTTATTGCCCAAAAAAAAATCATGCTGAATCTATTTTTGATTTTTCAAAAATTTATCTTTGTCATACTGCTATATAGACATTTCATGTCTCCCCCATATAGTATATATACAAATATCTTATTTCACCTCATACTCATATTTCCTATTTCTCTCATATACTTTCTCCCCCTTTCATAGCTCACATATCTTATATACTTTCTCCCCCTTTTTGACAATAATGCCAAAGGTTTATATACAAATATTTTACACAAAGATGCCAAAGTGTGAGAGAAAATTAGAATGTAACTTACTTATTAATGCTAGAGTTCTATCCCAATTTTCTTGCATAATCTTGCACGTATGGAGTGCAACTTGGACTTCTACAGAGAGTTCAATCATGTAATTTGCAATTGAAAACTTATTGTCATGGATCAATGTTTTTGAGTGTGCAATATGCTTCTGCATTATATCCACGATGGGAAGGATCATGTTCTGAATATCTATTAATGTTGACCCGTTTCTTGCATCTTCTCTCAATAACTCTGACTGCTTATCAGATAGGAATCTGACTGTCATATGATGTGCAGAGCTTGAACTAGGTTCAAGTTGCAACTTCTATGCACTAATCTTTAGATCCTCATCAATCTTATTTATTTGTCTTTAATCTCCTTTGAGAACTCGGCAACATTACATACTTTGACAAAAAATGATGTTACCTTGGAATAGGAGGACTCAATGCTAGTCAAAACTGAAGATAACACTCCCTGATTGATAGCTATTTGCTGAGCAATGTGCTCAAGCACTTTATTATCAAACTTCTTCTCAGCCTTCTCAAGAAACTTATCTGATCCAGAAGAATCCTCATTGAAATTGTTTACTACCTCTGCCAACTATAAAAAAATGTGTTGATAGGAATCAACTTCAACACCTATTACTTCTATCAAAATATTCTTGGCATCCTCAATGATCTTATATTCCTTATCTCTTTCTTCTTTTAGTTTCTTCTGCTTTACTTTCTTCTGGAGGAGTTCACCAACTATTTGCATTTGGTCTGCTGAAAGATTTGCAAAATCTAATTGTGGAATTTCTATCTCCTCATCTAAATCTATGTCCTCTTCTATATTCTTACTCAAAAGTTTTGTACTCGGTTGAGTCTTTATACTTAATGCCTTTGTAGTAGAAATTATTGTAGACATGGTAGGAATTGTAGTGAAAAATGATAAACTTATAACTAATGGAATGCTAACTGGAATACTTGATAAACCAAAAACTGAAGTATTTGCAACTGTAGAATCTAAAGTACTTACTAAGGTATTCAAAACTGAAGTACTTGCTGCTGAAAAACTCAAAACTGAAGAAGGTACTGAAGATGGCACTAGAGACTGCAACTCAGTGGAAGAAGGAGGCTGAAGCTTCGTAGATGAAGTGGTAGCACTTCTGTCATTGATACATTGAGCTATGTTAGTGATGATTGGACATTTGATGCATCTACAAGTGTTGTCACAATCACACTTGGAATTATCTCTGAGCTAGATTTAGCAATCTTTACTAGAGAGTAAGGAAGTGAGGCAATCACCTCTGCAACTATCCAAATTGGATCATCTTCCTCAACATTCTTCTTAGCTTCCTTGGTGGCTTCTTCTATCTCAACATTATCAATCTGAATTGCTTCTTCTTCTTCTTCATCACTGTCATCTTCAATATCTTTTATTATCACGGTTTCAACACTTAGTTTGTGAAGATGATAGATGTTTTTCCAAGTAAAATTTGCACTCTTCACAATTGACTATATATCCTTGATCAAAATCAAACAACTATTGAATTTTAGTGTCATCTTGCACTCATTTTCTATGAATGCCTTATTTATTTCATCATTTTTCAAACTTGGCATCAACTATCTTAAGGTTTGTGCATATATGTCATTGATAGTTTTTCTTGCATTGGACCATCTGAAGTTGACTTTATCCAATAGAACACCTAGAATTTGAGAAGCCATATCATCAGGTGAGTACTTCCATTTTCCCATTTTCTCAATAACAACATCTTCAATTTCCTACTGCTCTACCTCTGATCTAATTTCATATTTGAGAGATTTGAAATTTGAAATTCTAGATCCTTCTCTCAAATCCTTAATATTTTTTTCAAATGAGGGAGGAGGCCTTTTGAGTACTATATCATCATTGACTTTACCTGCCTTGCCCCTTGTTTTTCTTGTGAAGACTATAGTAAATTGTTTTGGTGCCTTAGTGATTGTCGACTTCCCTTTCTTCTTCATAGGTACTTGTTCTTCTTCACTCTCATTCTTTTCTTCTTCTTCTTCTATGTCCTCTCCTTCGACCTTGGTTAACATTAGAGGTGTGCTAGATTGCATCTTGGCCATCCTCTTTCTACCTTTGTTAACCACCTATGGAAGTTTTATGCTTAGCTCAATTCTTACCTTAGCTTCATCATATGTTCCAAAGTATGGAGCCTTTGGATCAATAGGTTGATTTACTAGGGCTTCAATTATATCCTTTGTCTCATCAATGTTTACCTCATAAGGAAGAGGTTTCACCCATACAATCCTAGGCCTTACTGCCTGAATGTATACTCTATCACAATCAACTATGAAACAAATATCATCTCTATAATCTTCCACCAACTTTTGTGGAATCCAGAATTTGTTATTCATCTTTTCTTTAAAAGATTCAAAATATTTATCCATTATGCTTGCAAAATTCTCAACCATTTCTACAATGTACTCATTTATCTGATAAAGAACAGGCACATCCTTTCTCCATTTTACCGTGCCTTTTGATGGGAAAAAATTTTGAGCATAGAAAAATTAAAAAACCAACAGTGAGCCAAACTTACATGGATTGTTCTTTGAGGTTTGGATGCTCTCCATATTCTTGTTGAACTATTTCAACAATAAATCTGTTAGGTCAAATGACAGATTGTTGCTCACAATTTTATAAGCTAGGTCAACTACTTCACATAGAACACTATTCTTTCGACTTGAACTGTATATCTTGTGAGCTATGACATATGTGCCAAATTTTAGTTCTGCATCGGTAATACTATTTATTCTCATACCTCTGCCATCCCATTCAACTAGGGTTTTCTTTTCCAGCTCTACCCGGCCTAGGGTTTTTGTAGATTTAGCATTGGCAAGCATGGGAAGACCAGTGATTTGATGAATCATCTTCTCTATTATTTCCACTAGTTTCTCAAGCCAAATTTTACCTTCATGCACTCAGCTTAGGATATATCTAATCCATTTTATCTGGAAACTCCAAGGCAAGTGGGTGATATGTGTCAAACCCTTATCTTCTAGATGTTTATGTTCTAGTTTGACAACACCATCAATGCATAGTTCATCATGAAAAACATCTATCTCTAGGGTTCTAAGCTCTTGAATTGTACCTTTAAAATGATTGTGAATGTCATTTACAAGAAGTACCTTTGGAGGAATCTAAGATTGACCTCCACTCAGGTCTAGGGTTTTTGCAATCGCGGGCACAAGTTTGAAATCTAGCACTTTCCATTCTCCTTGAACTAACATTTCCAAACCTTTCTTTACTTTGGTGCTAGATGATGCCATGGTAGCTCGGTAGAAAAAGAAAAATTCTTTGAAGAAATTTTTGCTACAAATTTTTGCCTCGAATCGCTTGATCACACTAGAAATTTCTCTACTCAATATGCTGATATTCGCGGTGAAGAATGAACTTGATTTCATGCTTTTTGTTAAAATTTTGTCATTAATGATCCATAGGAATTAGGGTATTGAACTCGACAGAATATCATCCACTATGCATTAATTGCTCGGTGAAGATTCTGCAACTCAAAGAATATACGAATTCATACTGCTCTGACCTTACTCAGTAACCATATGAAATTAGGTTACTCCTAACCTTGCTCAGTGATAACTGATACCAACCTTCTTGTGATCCTACTGTATCTTGCATACTGATTTGGATCTTTCTTCCTTTCAATTCTGGAACTATTTTGGAATATATCTATGAAGATACAGTTCCAGTGCTTTCTTGGAGACTTAGTTAGAATTGATAGAGCCACCCTCTTCATGAGTGACTTCATTACTTGGACTAGTTTTCTCGGTAGGTTTAGGAATCCACTATTGTCTCATCTTCTTCCTGATGCTCTCTACTTTTGCTTTCTTTTCATCTTCAACTTTTCCTGAATTCATGCAATTTTTAGCTACGTGACCAAGCTTCATGCATTTATAACATCTTATGGTAGTTTCACTTTTTCTCAAGTGATGCCTTACACAATTCATGCCAATGTGTCCATATTCTCCATAGTAATGACACCTACACAAACTATTGTAATCCCAACCAAATATTGCTTTCATAATTTGTTTTGCTGGATTGGGTGTTTTAGTTCTGCATTCTGATGCCTTGTGACCTTGTTTGTTACATTTGTGACATTTTCCTTTAAATCTTGGTTTCTCCTTGCATTCATTTACTTTATGACCATGCTGATTGCAATTGTAGAATTTTCCATTGAATTGCATTTTTCCATTGCTCCAACATTTGTTTGAAGTATGACCAATTTTTCCATAGTGATTACAAGTGGGTTTCTGATTCTTTTGAGTACCTTGTTTGGAGGATTCACCTTCCTCTTTGTATCCAAGTCCTACTTTTCCTTTTTTCTTATGAAGGTTTCATTCATACATCTGATTCATAACTTCTTGAGATTTCAACATTCTCTCATTGATTTTCCTTTCAGTGTCTAGGTCATTCACCAATCTTAAATTGATTTTCTTTTCAGATCTCAACTCCTCTCTTATATTTTCATTTTCTAATCTCAGAGTCAAGATTTCTTCATTTGCATTGGAGACTTGATCAATAAGGTTTTCTAGCTGAAGAGTTTGATTCTGGATTTCATTGTTCTTTCCATCTATTTCATCTTTCATCTTGTTTCTTTGTTCTAAGATTTCACAAAATCTTGTTGACTGAATTTCCTATTCTCTTTTCAATTTTCTTACTTCTTCTTGCAAAGATCCATTCTTTTCTAGAAGTTCTTTGATTGCATTGTTTACCTCATCTGAGCTGCTTGAAGGGAAAAAGTCTTCAATCTTTTCTTCAACATACTAGTGGTCATTCATCTGATTTGCAAGTTCCTTCCTTATTTTTAGGGATTGGGAAAGATGCTCTTTTGCTTCCTTGAGTTGAGCTATGGCCATTTCCAAATCTAGCTTTTCATTGTCAATTACTTTGTTAAGTTTGAATATCTCCATTGTCTTGAATCTTTTCTGAATTTGTCAAACTTTATCCTGAGAACTAGAAAGCTTTGATACTAATTGTTGGAAATATTCAAGAGTAGCTAGGTTACTGAGAGGGGAGTGGTGAATCAGTAACTTCAAAACTTTCAACAAATTCAGATCTTAACCTTATTCCAAATAACATTTAGATCAATAAGCTAACTGCATGCATGAGTAATAGAAAGAATAAAACATTCATAACACTTTGACCACAGAGATTTGGTGACCCAGAAACCTTTCAAATAGAAAGTAAAACTAGGGTGGGGATGATACCCACAAAACTTCAATACTGCAGTATAAAGTTTGCCGGTTAAGGCCTACAATGATCACTTCTGATGATCTCCCCTATTACGAGCAATAAGGACTACTAGGTCCTCCTTGTTAGAGGATTTACAAACATATAAAGAAGTATTCACTCGGTTAAGAGAATTTACAAAGACTGTTAAGTCTTCCCTATTAAAGGATTTTAATCTAATTCACTGGTTAGGATGAAACAATAGATCTCTTACTTGCAACTATACTTTCTGATTGAGATTCTTTGATGTACTGATCACCTTCTGTGATGGATATATCTTTGCTACTCCTTATACTTTTATAGCCCTTTGTAATTTTCTTATCTCTACCTTTCTTCTCTTTTTCACACTTCTCGCTTCTTCTCCACCTTGGATATGATACAAAACAATGTTTATATATCAATCCAAAACAATTATAAAATAATTACAAAGTTGGCTCTCAAACAAGCTAACACAAATATTATCGAGTCAACCCAAATATAGTTACTTGGTTACTGCAAACTAACTCAGTGACTTTCTAATACTCGACATCCACTGTGTTACTCAACATCATCATGCTCTTAGTAGAAGTGGAGGCTTGGTCCATACTAACCACTCGGTTATATTTTTGAACTCGGTATATACTAGAGACTCGGTAGATATAGTGTCACTCGGTAGAAACTGATTTCCATGTTTACCATGCTGGCACTCGGTAAACACTGCTCATCTTATGACTCAGTAATGATAACTTAGTAAGCACTGCAAATCTTGGTCTATTCGGTAAACACTATTCTATCTGCTTGGTAAACATTGTCCTATCTGCTCGGTAAACATATAGAGTCTGAATAATTGTTATCACTAATGACAAACATACTTAATGCCAACACTTGCATCTTCATTTCTTCTTGCATGATTTCTGGGATTAGGATTAGGATGAAAAACTCTAGTGTTCATTCTAAAAAACCTTGTTGTATGTCCAATCTTGTTGCATATTTGAAAAATAATTCCATTGTTTCCATACCTTGGTCTAGGTTGATTGATTTGTGATCTGCAGTTTCTAGCAATGTGTCCAACCTTGTTGCATCTATAATATACTACTCCATTTCTTCTGTTCATATCTTTAGTAGGTTTCTTATCTATATTGTTAGTATTCCTAAACATTCTACTACCATCATTATTCTCAATAAATTTAGGTTTCCTACATTCAATAGCTCTATGTCCAAAACTATGACAATTGTAACAATAACCATTAAGAGGTTTAAATTGCTTACCTATGCAATTTCTCTTCATATGTCCAATAGTATTACAAGCAAGACATCTATCTTTGAATTCTCTTTGCATACCTTTGGGTGATTCCTCTTGCTTCAGTGATTCTTCTTCTTTAGGTGTATCTTTAGATTTGTTGATCTCATCAGGTTTCTTCAGAATGGTTTTTGATAAGATATTTTTTTCATCAATCTTCTCACTCGTTGAATATAGCCTTTCAAGTTGTTGTTTGGATTGAGTTAGTTCACCTTTCACAATCTTATTGTATTTCTCAAGTTCAGATGTTACTTTACAAAGTTTAGATTTTATTCCTTCATTTTCAGTCTTTAGACTTTCATTCTCAGATTTCAGATTTGCTTCATTCTTGACATTTCCATCTTTCAAATTAAACTTCAAGTTTTCTATCTTCAGTTCATGCTTAAGGATCTCATTTACTTTTTCTTAATTGTCATCACAATATTCAATAAAAACTTTGAATTCCTTTCTAGATCTTAGATCTTCCAATTTATTTTTCAATTTCTCAATGAGGTTCTTTGCATCATCATACTTTCTTTTCAAAGTATCTTTTTCAATAGTAAGCAATTTAATCTATTCAAGAGCTTCTTCAAGATTCTTCTATAGTTGATCCTTATCCATAGAGATCTTACTCAAGCTACTAGGCTTTCCTTGAATGATTCTTTTCTGAGTAACTGAGCTCTGATACCAATTTTTAGAAATAGGGAACAATGAGAGGGGAGGGGGGTGAATCAGTATTCTAAAAACTTTATCTTTTTCTCAATTATCAATATAATAGATTATCTTTATACATGCATAACATAAGAAGCTAAAAAACATGCATTACAATAAAGAACTCACAACACATTATTTGTTCTCAAGGAAACCCTGGCCAAAGGAAAACCTCGATGGGGATGGTACCCACAAAGATCCATAATCAAAAGTATCCTATCAAGGATGTTGACCCTGTTAGGAGGCTATTAGAAACATAAAGTGTATCAGTCCTAATTAAGGGACTATAGGCCTTGTTAGAAGCCTCAACCCTGTTAGGAGTTGTAGTACAAAATGTGATTACTAGATGAGCCCATTGCCCAAACAAGTAATGTACAATATACATTGATTACAAAATAGGTTAAGGTACATAACGTTATACTATTTCCATCAATATCTCTTCACTACTCTTTCACTATTGCTATTACATATGCTTCATATATTTTGCATCATATCACTTGTCCACACTATTGTGTTCTTTCTTACATATTACAATTACAATTACATTTACATATATAAAAATAGATTTATCCAAGATTTAACATCTAGGATGTCATCCCTTTATATTTTGAAGTCATTATTTTGATAAACAAAATAATCCCTTAACTCTTTACTAGTTTTGTCTTCATATTCTGTCCTGTCGGCTTCACACTGTCTTCGGTAAAACTATCATAACTTCTTCCGTACATGTTGTACTAACTTGTTCTCTGAGATGGGTGATAAATAGACATCATAGAGTCTATTTTCAAGTGTGAAAGAAATGAACTTACTATAGTCAATTTCACAAATAAAAACTATGTCCAGGTTCACTGGTAAAAACATTGTCTCGCACTTAGACAAATTTGCAATGCACTCTGTCATACTTGCTCTCTGACCTGTGTGATCTTCATGTGGATCATATGTTTCCATAATGAAAACATCTATGTAATCAACTCAGACAAATTTCCAACACTTTCAAGATTGTAAATGGCATACAATCAAGAGGTATATTAGATTTGAGGGATATTGTTGATGAAAGAAAGATAAGTGCTAAAAAAATAAAATGCCTTGAGTGCATGAAGACATTGAATGAAGATGTGAAATATAAGTTGGAGAAAGGTAATTAGAAATAAAAAGAAAGAGCTGATAGATCAAGAAGACATAAGAATTTTGTGGTCAGTGATGAAGTAATGGTTCATTTGAAGAAAGAAAGATTTCATGTTGGAACATATAGGAAGTTGAAAATAAAGAAGTTTGTACCTTGCAAGATTTTGAATAGATTTGATAGTGGAAATGCTTATGAGATTGAGTTATCTAATGACATGGACATATCATGTATTTTCAACATTCCTGATTTGTATGAGTGCAATGAGTCAGATAAAGAAATGATAGTATTGAATGATTATCCTAAGAAATAGACAAAAGAAGTTGAGAAGATTTTGGAGCAAAGAATTGGCAGAAGTTCAAGAGGAAAACCATATATGGAATATCTAGTAAAGTGGAAGAATAGACCGATTGAAGATATTTCATGGATTTGACAATATGAGTTGGATTGAGCTCGAATTGTACATATTTCATGATTCAGAGAATCATTTTCAAATAACCCCAGGTGTCTGATTTAGGAGAATCTTAGGTACTTGGAAATCCTATGTTACCAAAAACATTTATTTGTTTTCCTCTATTGCTCGGTTCGTATTTTGACCAAGTTGGCTTGGTAGTTTATTGGTTTCCTTTGTTGATCAAGTTGGTTGGTCATCTCTCTAGTGTTTGGTTATTTACCCTGGCATTCAATGATGCTTGTCTGGCACTCTGTAATCCTTTCTTACCAACTTGTTTGTTTTAGTTTCTTGTTGAGGCTGACTCTTGGAATTAATTTTGGTCATAGATTTAATGATGGTATCTATCATTGGGAAGTGTGTGGACCTAGATTTGGTTTTTCCTTCTGTTGATAGTGGATCTTATTGCTGACTTGTTCGGTAGCCTCTTTTATATAATGTAATCTTTGTTTGCATTTTTAGGACATCAATTTAGGACATCAGAGATAGAAGCTAGAAGATATAAGATTGTTTCAGATCCTCACATGTTGGAGGACTTCTGTACCTGATTATAATATTTGGCCTGAACTAGGAGGCCTTATAGCCCTATCTGTATGAATCAATTGAAGTTAATATATGAAAGATATCTACATTCTCTCTCTCACTTGTGTGTTTGTGGCTTCTGCGTGTGATTTCTACAAGGTGGATCTAGCTAGGGTGTTCCTTTAGCCCCTCTCCCCTCTCTACCTTTTGCTAGGTGGTGAATAGGACTAAAATGGATTCACCTCTATTCAGATGTAAAGGGAGGAAATATGATATCTATTCTCAAACCCAAATTCCCAAAGAAGAGATCCAATTTGATCAACCAAGAGGTTAATACACAATTGAATCAATTTATGAGGAATATGGAAGAGAGAGAGAGAGTAAATCCAATATTTCCCTATGAAGAAAGTTATGATTGAAATATGGAATAATTGAAATACAAATACTAACCTCGAATTAGTGCAAATCTAAAAAATGTCAAATTTTGATGTCTGTGTGTACTTTCAGGCAATTTTGCAACCTATTCTGGACTAGAAATTCTGAGATAGAGAAAACCTAGGAATCTTTCTCCAAGATGAGCTTAGGTTGGGTTTGACCCTCATAAAAGGTCAAATACTACATTCTTTATTTGAAGTCCAATTCAAATTTTGTTCACAGATCTCAAAAGTTTTCCAAAAAGGGTATCTAAATTCACTCTCAGATCTAAAATTCCTCACCTATACCTGCAAGAAAATGGGGGGTTTTTGTTGTATCGGGAGTTTTCCTTAGCCAAACCCCAATTTAAGAATTAACCTTGAAATTGAATTGAAATGTAGTGTGCATAAACAAAGTATTTGAAACAAATCACCTCACTTATGTTGAAGTCCTTGTAGAGGATTCAAATCCACAAGTAGGAATGCTTCATTGGATGTGGAAAGTGGGGAGAAAGCCAGATACATACCAATAGATACCATCATTAAATCTATGACTAGGGAAGGAGTGGAAAGCGGGGGGAAAGCTAGATACATGCAAATACCCGATCAAGGCATTTAACATGAACCCAAACCACTTACTCGGAGGGATAAATGCTCTTAACATGGAAGTACTTCCATTTTAAGATGATACATTAAGCCCCAACTTTAGCAAGAGTATGGACTCGATGCAAACTCTTGGTAAAGGAGATCAGAATGAAAAGATAATTTTATTGTAATCCAAGGGACAAAGAGAAACCTTAAGCCCCCAGGGACTCAAGTCTTCATTGACTCCTAGATCACAATAAGAGAAACCTCTCTAGAGAAAGAAACAAGGTGTGATTACCTCATACAATGAGAACTTATGTTCCATTGTGAACCACACAGAAAAATGGCACAACTGGAAAGATGGAATTGAACCGCCTAGTGAATGTGGCTACTAACTAGTCAACCCATCAAGGATTCATCCTTAGGAATATTCTATTCCATAAGAATAAAACCAAAAATAAAAACAAAAAAAGATCTAGTCTTAAGGACACTTCCGACCTTAAGGGATCAAAATATATGTGTATTTGAAACTAGAGGGATAAAGAGATCCTAAAATATAAATCCATGCTTTAAGGATTAACTACTAATCCAAAAAGGGAAAAAGTATCTTGAAAAATATGTGCGTATTGAAAAGTGTGTGTGTGCAACAAGTGAGAAGAGTGTATGCCCCCACGTTAAAGTCATTGCTGACACTTTAATAGGAGAAATGGCTTTAACAGAAACATAAACAACTCCATTGATTATGTTTCCACATCAAGATGCCCCTAGATGAAGAGAAATCAAGGGAAATTTCATAGAAACATACAAAGAACACATAAGGGATCTACCTACTATAGGGTCAGTATGATCATATGATAATATATATATGATATTATTACAAATGAATTGACATCATTCCCCAAAGAAAGTAGCAGTAGAATCACAAAGGAGGAAAGAGCACGTAAGATATACAAAGGAGAATCTTTTTGGACCATGGCATGGAGACCAAAAAGAATTAGTGCTACCATATCTTGAATCCAAGAAGAGTACACAAGGAAACATTTATGAACAATAACATAGTTATGACATAACATTGAACAATGCATAGAAGAATAGAGATACATATAGAATAATTTGAACAACAGTTCCGATTCCTTCATCACCTTGCACCAACTGAGTAACAAGGATCATATAAAAGAATCTAA
Organism: Chamaecyparis obtusa; assembly: GCA_027943335.1. NCBI lineage: Eukaryota > Viridiplantae > Streptophyta > Pinopsida > Cupressales > Cupressaceae > Chamaecyparis > Chamaecyparis obtusa. The sequence continues at coordinate 202,623 of BSBK01005172.1, forward strand.
CAAAATTTAGCAAACACAATATAGGAGAAGCATAGTACAATAAGAAAACACACAACAAAGCTACCACGAAGAACAAAGAGATCAAGTGTGCCACCTACTTTCCCCATCTCATTGTATATCATTTAGGGAAGGTGGGTAACTCACAAGAGGGACTATATCCAACACAATAGGAAGGATAGCCAGTTCCAAACAAGGATCCTCTTGAGAATCACAATGTTTGACATTAGGTGTAAGAGTTAATTGTGATGAAAGCATATTAGGTAAATCAATGTCAATGTCAACAGTTTCATATTCATCATTAACATCATTAGTATCATCAAGAGTATCTTCTTCATCCAAATTAATCAAAATAGGATCTAAGATATGAATAGAATCATCATAATCATGCATGTGAACATCATTATTAGTAACAATTCATTCTACCACATTATGCATAGGTTTATCTGTAGAAGGTAGAGATCTTTGAGCTTTAGCATGAGCATGATGCTTTTTATGATGTTCATTACCAGATTAGATTCATTTTGATTTATTTGAAATAAGTTGAGAATTAGGAGGAATAATCATAGGATCCTTCATAGGTACTTTAGGAAGATAAATTGGATTATTAACCATAAGAGAAACAATCACAGGATCTTCGATAGGTTTGGTAGAAGGAACTTGATTAACAAATATAGAAGTCATAGCTAAAGGAGGTATAGAAGGTGTAGGTAAAAGATGATGATTAAGATCCATAGGAGGTGAACTTAATTCAAGAATTTTACAATGTTTATAAGCTTGATATGATTGAAAAAGATTATCAGGTCAAGGAGGACATGAATTAGGTAATGAAGGCCAAAAGAAATCTAGAGCAACACAATCTCTAGGCCTGGAAGGTTGATATAGACTATGATTAATCATCTTCACTTCTTCATCATGAATGAGCTTAAGACACTTATGGATAGGTGAAGCAACAACATGCATGGCAATTAACCAAGGCAAACCTAGCTGAACGTAAAATTGATCAGAAGTAGAAACAACAACAAAGGTAGTGTTCACAAATTTTCCACAAAGTTCAACCAGTAATGTAATAGAACCAAAGGATGGATAAAGAAAACCATTGCAAGTTTGAATCCACACATCCGATGTATTGTAAAAGTCACATTGTAAGATTTTCATAAAAATATTTTCTTCAGTGATAACATTCACTAAGGATGTAGGATCAATAAGACAACCATGATTAGGTTTCTGAGAAATCCTAGCAATAATGTAAAGGGGACCATTAGGAGCTTTAATAGTCGTAGAGTCATCAAAGGTAATCAAGAGTTCCCAAGGTCTCTTATTCTTAAATTTTTGTCCAGGTTTAGGTTGAGTTTTCTATTACCCTAATTTTCATGAAGCATGCAAATTTGGCCAATTCCCATCTCAAGGTTTGCATTTTTATCCTTCCAAGTGCTCTGCAAAATTTCATGGCTTTATCTACTTCCCTCTAGTCTTTGCAACTATTTCTAGGTCCCTGGCTAGGTGAAAAGTCCTTTAAAAATTCATAAAACTAGTCATTATAGGCCAAACCCTAAAAGCCCTAAGCCAGTTTCTATTTTCATGTTACTTTATTGGCCACTTAGGTTCTTAATTCTCCATGTGCGCTTTTCTCATTGGCTGGTCACTAGTTCTCAAAGTCAGTCGGCGGTTGCCTTTTCCTTCTGGTGATTTAGCAAATGCCTTGTTCACATAATACCCCAATATTTCACGGCTAAGTCCTTAGCAGTTAGTGATTCAGTGGGCAGTCTATTCTTCCTTTAGTCATGTATTCACTTAAATGTTTGGTGGTCTTGGCTTGTGGGGTCCCAGTTTAGCAAGATCGACAGTTGTCATAAGTTTGCGAAGGGTCTATCAGAGGCTTGCGATCTTGCGATGACCATAGATTTCCTTTCCTTGTAGCACTTCAAAGTCGACTGGGTCCATTGCCACATTATCCTACATGGAGGCTTCCTATTGGTCAGGGTTGGTGATGTGGTGCCATGTTAATGTGGGCCCAGCGGGTTGTCAGTCGACTAAAGATCTAACAGCTAGCACATGATCTGAAGGAGATTTTTTGATACATGAGATCATGTGCCCGCCATTGAACTTACTTTATCTCTGGGCTCTATTAGGTGGGTCCTTAGTTTCTAATGTGCTCATTCTTCATTGGTTGCTCAGAAGACAATTAGGCTCTATAGGTAGGACCGTGTCAGAGTATCTGTAGGAATGCCAGTAGATTGAAGATCTATGGTTGTTGCTTGATCACAAGGGATCTTCCAAGCCCTTGCGATCTTGTGACAATCGTCTGATGTTGTTTCTGCAAGTCATGAGTCCAAGTCTATCAAATGTGCTGATTTGCTCGCATTTCATTGGTTGCTGACTTCTAGGTGGTAGCTAACTTGTTAGAGATAGGTTTTCAAGCTATTTTCAAGTGCATCGCAGTTGTTCATCTTTCAAGAAGGGTTTCTCATCAATGGTTACATTTTAAAATTTGCTGCTAGCCATTATATTTCAAAATTCATATGTCTTTGCAAGGGTTTTATGTTCTTTCTACCATGCACAACATTGGGTAGCTCAGGAATTGATTTCTCAGGATGGTTGTGGTTGTGAAGATGATAGAAGTGACTATTGGCTAGCATTACAAGGCACTTTGCCACATTTTCACGATAGGAGGTGCTAGAAAGAGTTGGCACCACCTTTTGGATAGTACTCTTACCTAGGGAAATATGATCAGATTTGGAGCCTTCATGGCTTAGTGGAGTTGCAGGTGGGTAGATGAGTCGAGGTGGTTGTGTCTATAGGTGAGTTTAGTATAATACGATCAACACGCAAGAAAGATATGATTTTATCATCAGTGTTCTCAGAGATTTTCATAATAGGTGATCAGTACCCTAGGGTTTGATATCATTGTTTAAATTTGTAACCCTAGTTAGGTTTTGACCCTTGCCTGTGTGCAAGAGGGGATGTATATATTATATTTTTGGATCTTTTGAGCTCAGAGTTGGACAATTGTAGAAGAATTTCACTTTTCTTAAGGGTCATTTGTGGTATTATTCCTACCCTCTAGCTTATATAGTTGTAAATCTTTCATTGATAATTCAAATATTGCAAAGGTATTTTGTGACAATTCTTCATGTCCCTATCCTTCCTTATCTAAATTCTCTCTTAGTGAATTGAAGTATATGTTTGTTTTTAGTGATATTTAGGGTTCCTGATCCCTCTCATTTTTTGTAACTATTTCTGTTACTATGTTTGATTTGATTTGAAGGCTCTTGTGGGTATACTTCAACCCCTTGACCATCTTGTCTCAATCCTACACTGAGTTGCAAAAGTGAATGTTTGCCTACAGGTCATAGCTTGTGTCATTTGTTTAGGCCCTCCTATGAATTACTTATGCAAGCCTATTTAGTGAGTTGTGATCTCCCAGATCTAAGTCCTTCATTGGCCTCATCCCTCTATGCTGCAATTCACACCCTAATTTTGGTGTATCACCTAGTAGGTAGTTTGCTTTCAGTCATTTCCCTTTCCAAGCATTCCTTCTATCCCTTTCCCTCAAAAGTTTACTTTCATGTCTAGAAGCAAATTAAGGTGATTATCCAAGAGGAACCAACCTAGAACTTGGAGGTCTCATCTTTGTTAGCATAGGTCCCACAACCTGGAGATGATTCCCATATTATACTAGGTTATCAAGACTACGAGAGCTTGAAAGAAGGGTGCAAACTTAGTGTATAACATTTTCATTTTAGGTTTAGTGGTAAGTGGACAAAGATGGGGGACCAAAAAGACATTACTTTTCTTTTTGGCCCCCCATCGCAAATAGTGCGCATGCACTAAAGGGCATGCACCATATAGGGCATATGCCCTTTTGAAAAAGATATATATTTTTGCTGCATGCGGGTTTGAGCTCATTTTTCTTTCTCAAACCTGCATTTTTAGCTAAGAGGATATTTGAAAGTGTGTATGCCGTATTATAGTTGTTTGTGAGTCAATTATTTTTGTTCATCCATTGATCAAATGGCTCCATGACGTCGTCAAGTTTGATTTGGGAGAAGAGGTAAGTGTTTTTACAACTTATCATGCCTCTTATTTGTTTTAAAATTTTAGTTTTGTTGCAATTTGTTTTTGTTTAAATTTTTTGTGTAATCAATATTTTAAAATGTAGTTTTTTTAATTGCTAGGAAGAAATAATCTCCCTCCACCAAACCCTCTGTCTCCTCATGAAGAACCAAATGAAGAATTGAATGAAGAAAGAAATGAAGAAAATGAACCTAAATTGCCTCCACCAATCGAGAAACCTCCTCCTGGAACACAACAAAAATTTTTGAACCAAATTGAAAGAGGGAAAAAAGAATTAGAATCTTTAATTAATAGGTTAAATGATTCTAGTGATACAAATCCCAAAAGGGCAAGACTTGCAAAATCATTGGAATAATTCTTGACCCATGTAAGCTTAGTTAGTGGGCAAATTAATTTATGGTAGGATAAAAGAGAAGAACAAAAACAATATTATGCAAATAAATTATCTTATGCGAACACAGAAAATAAAAAAATCACAAAAGATGACATTTGCCAGCTATTTAAAAAACCAGGGGACACAAATACTCTTAGAACTAGAACAAGGAGGTTCCCAATTTGTTGGTGCATAAATGAAGACATTAAAAATAATTTTTGGGAGAGATGGTGGATGGTCTTTGATTCACCTCCTTGTAACAATCATGAAGTTTCTTTATATTTTTTGAGGAAACTCTATTGCGAGTTTGTACTTAAGGTGGTGCCAAATTATTTTAACATGCTAGATTCTCAGGGTAGAGGAGGGGGTTCATCATTTGATTGAGCAGAGGCACATTGTGACCCTAACACACCAAGGGTTATTAGTGGCAAGCCACCATTGGATCATGTTAGTATTCCTACCATTGTGAAGGAACATGTAGAGGTAGACACACTAGGCATGATTAGTGCTCTGACATAGACTCTCATTCAGTGTGCCACTCCTTTAGTTGAGGGTGACTATGGTCAATCCTCAAGGGGGCATATTTGTCAATCATGTGGATGCTTGTGCCCATTTGGTACTAGCGAGAGAGAGCAAGAGGATTCTAGATTGATGACTGATAAATTTCTAAATACAACAGTTGGCATTGACACACAGGTAAATATTTCCAAGTTCATTAAATTGCTTTGATCATATTTCATTTATAAAAGAATAAATATTTAATTTAGTATCTATTGTTTATGATGAAAATTCAAGGCAAGAGTGTCAGTGGCAGTGGTGGTGGTAGTGGAAGTGGCAATGATCCTAATGTCCCCTTTTACACATCGTCATCAATTGCACAAGTATGTATCGAATAAAATATTTAATTAACATATTTGATTATTATGTAATTATATGAATAATTGTATCCTAACTTATTGTGCATGTGCATTAGATGTGCACAGGTGGACCATCGACGTTCACAACAGATAGCAAAGGGCATTGTACAACTTTCCTTGAGGTATCTTTATTTGCATATTAATTGGATTTACTTGATCATATTTAATTAATGAGTGAATGACTAAATTACTAGACAAATTATGATCAAAATCTAGAGGCACAATGATTACATTCTTTCACCTGGGTTTGTGAGGTCACCATTGAGTCCGCAGGTATACATGTAATAATGCTTTATAATTAACATGTCAGTAGTACATTCTTATATGAATGGTTATCTTATAATTTTCCATGTACATGTGCACTAGTTGAATGTCGGGACTTCGACTTCAACACTACACACTGAAGGACGCGGTGGAACCTTCACGAAGGTATCATTTACTCATTAGTAGGGTTGTAAAAAATATATGTAATATTGATAACTGCATAATTTACTTTTTTTGTTTCATTTTCAGCTTTTGACATTAGAGACTCCTCCTTCTATCCATGATACTTTGGATCATGAAGTAGCTGCAACAGTAGCTAGTTCTGAAGCACTGACTGAGGTATGAAAGAGATCACTTAACTTTAATTATTATTTTAATAGTTTGTATTGAATTTTATAATGATATCCATGTATGTATTTTAATTATTATTTTGATCATTGGTGTACGGACTTATGACTCCAGATCACTAGCATCCACCTTCGGTGGATGAACATAGTGACTATTTGCTAGCGGTAAGCCAATATTCAATTTTATGTCATTGTATAATTCAATTTTGATGTATATTAGTTATCTCTATCTATTTTTTTTTTATCAAGTCGAGCTACAGAAGAGTCTAGACAAGAGGATGAGTGAGCACACTTGGAAGACTACAATATCCACTCCATCTCCATTGACGTGATGATTGAAGATAGCTCAGGATTTGTTTTCTTCCCCTAGCGGGAAAGGACTAGATTAGGGATATGGATTGTATGCCTATATGGCATTAGTGGACATATTTTTTTTATATTGTATAAGTGATACGTTGTACATCCATTTGGCTTTGAGGAAGCCAGTTTTACTATATTGAATATATTCAATGTATGACATTATTGGACATATATATTTGACTTCATGCCCTACGACTATATATTTTTTATGTTTTAGGTATGAAATTAATGTGTTTGCTGTATTGATGTATACTAAATTATGTTTATGTTCATGTCTTTGCTTTGTAAATTTCCCATGCCTTATAGTTATGCTTGTATGTTTAACTTGCTGACTATGCTACAAATGCCAGTCACTGTCCTCAATAACAATCAATTCCTTAACTATAATAATAACAAAAGTAATGAAATGAATGCATAAATGTATAAATATAATATGTAAGAAACCTAAGTGGCTCTTGTTCTTGCAATGATAATTTTAAAAAAAAATTCTGACAAATTCGGATACTAATGCTTCAAAAATTTATTTATAGCTTGGTTGAAAATTCTTCATTTAAATTTCAAGACATTCGATAAATTGAAACTCCATGTTCATTATTATAATTTCTAATATTTCATAATCTCCTCAAATTAAAATAACATTCATGCACTTGTTATTTCATCTGCTATGACTGAAAGTATAATCTCCAGCTAAAATTTCTCATGCAACTTTTGTTATTGAATTTGCAGCTACTAGAATGTAATAGCAAAGCATCAACTCACATACCTAATAATGTTATCAAACTCGTGCATGCTAGGAAGAACTATTTGCAGAAGACTTACACGTGAAAAAGAATTGAAAGACCCTACAATTATGATAATTAAGTCTGGTCACCATAGTCTCTATATTAAAACCTTCAAACAACAAACCTCCTATCATTAATTCAAAACACTACAAAAAATGCACCCAGATTTGCTAGCCGCCCACCACTTTCGAAACTCAATGGCATTCTTAGTATTATTCGATGGCACAAGACTCCATCTCACAACATAGTGCCTGGAAGAATGAGATTTCTTCTTGGCTATTAAACCCTAGTCTCCTTAGCATTTTGAACCATTATAGAATTCTCCATTTCATCAAAATATAACATTATCAATGAAATCCATTTTCGCAAGTTGAAGGCTTTTTAAGCAAAAAATTCAATCTTCTTCATCACACCAAACTCTAGCTTCAAATACAAACTTCTCACTTAAGTGCCTTGAAGCATCAAGCACACACTTTTTAATTATAACATAAAGTAACATGATAATAAATTAATCCAAGCTTAATTCGATAAGATATGAAGATGGATGCACATTATGAATCCAACTGAAGAAGAATGAAGATCAAACTAAAATCCAACTACCTTGCCTAAAGTAGGAGCCACTAACTCTCTTACTATAAATAGTAATTGCACACAAAGATCCCCTAAACATTCCATCAACTCATGGGAATTGCTTTAATGAACTGACAATAGCAAGCACAGGTACTTGCTAAATTGGGGATATTACATAATATAAGGATTCTTGGGGTACTGTAATGTTGGCAAGAGTTATATTATTAATAAGATTACTATGATAGATGTGGATGTGAAACCTTATGCTTTTACAAACTAACTTCTAATTGTTCCCTAACTAACTGATTGTTAATGACAAACATTAGAATACATATTTGCACTCATCCTACTTCTCACCTCGGAGTCGTCAATGTTGTTCCAATGACTGTGTGTGTCAAAAAAGGTTGTCAGTAGCATTTATCTAACCATTCAAAGTTTTTGGAACAAACGGTTCGATGCTACAACTGACGGTTTGAAAGATACGCAACGTTGGTCGTTTCAACTGAGGAACACTTTGAGTTCTGACACCGACTGAGAATGTGTTGCTGAATTTAAAATAAGTTGAATCAATGAAAATTGAGACAGGCTTTTTTAGGCCCTAACAACATGGTCTCGTAGCACTTTATGGATAGATTCTACCTCACATGAGCTTTGAGATATGACCTCACAAAGATTGCTGATTTCATGCTTACGGGACCTTGAGGGACACTTCAACATGGAGTAATCATAAGTTGAATCTCTGAAAACTAAGAGAGGCTTTTGTAGGGCCTAGCAATATGGTCCCATAGCACCTAATGGATTGATTCTGCCTCACACCAGCTATGAGATATGACCCCGCAAAGATCACTAATTTCATGCTTAAGGGACCTTGAGGGACACTTTAGCACAGAGTCATCAGTGGTGTTCAAATGATTGTGTGTGGCAAAAAAGGTTGCCACTAGCATTTACTTGGCCATTCAGAGCTTTTGGAATAGATGATTTGATGCTACGACTGACGGTTTGAAAGATACGTAATGTTGGTTGTTTCAACTAAGGAACACTTTGAGTTTTGACACTGACCAAGAATGTGTTGCCAAATTTAAATATGTTAAATCTCTAAAAACTAAGATAGGCTTTTGTAGGCCCTAGCAACATGGTCTTGTAGCATCTAACAAATCGATTCTACCTCACATGAGCTCCGAGATATGACACCACAAAGATCATCAATTTTATGCTTAAGTGACCTTGAGGGACACTTCAGCACTGAGTCATCGATGGGGATTGAACAACTATGCGTGGTGAACAAAGTTGCCACTAGCATTTACCTGGCCATTTAGAGCTATGGAACTGATGGTTTGATGCTATGACTGACGATTCGAAAGATACACAACGTTGGCTATTTTAGCTAAGGAACACTATGACTTCTGACACCGACCGAGAATGTGTTGCTGAATTTAAAATAAGTTGAATCTCTTAAAACTGAGATAGAATTTTGTAGGCCCTAGTAACACAGTCCTGTAGCACCTAACGAATAGATTCTACCTCTCATGAGCTCCGAGATATGACCCCACAAAGATCACTGATTTCATGCTTAAGGGACCTCAAGGGACACTTTAGCACAAAGTCGTCGGCAGTGTTCGAATGACTGTGCATGGAAAATGAGGTTTCCACTAGCATTTACAGAGCCATCTAGGGCTATTGGAATAGACGGTTTGATGCTACGACTGATGGTTTGTAAGATATGCAACATTGGCCATTTCAGCTGAGGAACACTTTGAGTTCTGACACCGACTAAGAATGTGATGCCAAATTTAAAATAAGTTAAATCTCTAAAAACTGAGACACAATTTTGTAGGCCCTGAACACACGGTCCTATAGCACCTGAAAAATCAATTCTATGTCACATGAGATCTGAGATATGACCCCACAAAGATCACCGATTTCATGCTCAAGGGACCTTGAGGGACACTTCAGCACGGAGTCATCAAAGGGGATCAAATGACTATGCATGGTGAATGAGGTTGCCACTATCATTTACCTAGCCATCCAGAGCCATTGGAACAGACGGTTCAATGCTATGATTGATGGTTCAAAAGATATGCAACATTGGCCATTTCAGCTGAGGAACACTTTGAGTTCTGACACCGACAGAGAATGTGTTGCCGAACTTAAAACAAGTTGAATCTCTAAAAACTAAGAGAGGCTTTTTTAGGCCTCGACAACATGGTCCCATAACACCTAATAAATCAATTCTACGTCACACAAGCTCTGAGATATGACCCCACAAATATCACCAATTTCATGCTTATGGGACTTTTAGGGACACTTCAGCACGAAGTCGTTGACGGTATTCGAATGAATGTGCATGGTGAAGGAGGTTTCGACTAGAATTTACATAGCCATCCAAACCTATTGGAACTGACGGTTCAATGCTACAACCGATGGTTTGAAAGATATGCAACGTTGGCCGTTTCAATTGAGGAACACTTTTAGTTTTGACACCGACCGAGAATGTGTTTTCAAACTTAAAAAAAGTTGAATCTCTAAAAACTGAGATAGGCTTTTGTAGGCCCTAGAAACATAGTCTCGTAGAACCTAATGAACCAATTCTACATTGCACGAGCTCTGATATATGACCCCGTAAATATCATCAATTTCATGCTTAAGGGACCTTGAGGGAGACTTCAGCACGAAGTTGTCGGTCGGGATCGAATGAATGTGCATGGTGAACGATGTTGCCACTACTGTTTACCTGGCCATTTGCAGCTATTGGAATTGATGGTTTGATGCTAGGACCGACGGTTTGAAAGATATGCAACGTTGGCCATTTCACCTGAGGAACACTATGAGTTCTGACATCGACTGAGAATGTGCTGCGAAATTTAAAATAAGTTGAATCTCTAAAAACTGAGATAGGCTTATGTAGGGCTTGACAACATGGTCCCATTCCACCTGATGGATCAATCCTATCTTGCATGAACTTTGAGATATGACCCCACAAAGATCACCTATTTCATGCTTAAGGGACCTTTAGGGACACTTCAGCACAGATTCATCAGCAGCATTCGAATGACTGTGCATGGAAAATGAGGTTTCCACTAGCATTTACCCCCCCATTAGGAGCTATTGGAATAGATGGTTTGATGCTACGACCGACGGTTTGAAAGATAAGCAATGTTGGTGGTTTTAGCTGAGGAACACTTTGAGTTCTGACACCGACTGAGAATGTGTTGCCAAATTTAAAATAAGTTGAATCTCTAAAAACTAAGATAGGCTTTTGTAGGCCCTAGCAACATGGTCCTGTAGCACCTAATGAATTGATTCTACATCACATGAGATTTGAGATATGACCCCACAAAGATCGGTGATTCCATGCTTAAGGGACCTTAAGGGACACTTCAGCATGGAGTCATCGGCGCAGATAGAATGACTATGTGTTGTATATGAGGTTTCCACGAGTGTTTATTCAGCCTTTCCAACCTATTGGAACTGACGGTTCGATGCTACGACTGACGGTTCAAAAGATACGCAACATTGGCCATTTTAGCTGAGGAACACTATGAGTTTTGACAGCGACCAAGAATGTGTTGCTAAATTAAAAATAATTTGAATCTTTGAGAGCTAAGAGAGGCTTTTGTAGGCCCCAATAACATGGTCTCGTAGCACCTAACAGATCAATTCTACCTCACACGAGCTCTGAGATATGATCCTGCAAAGATCATCAATTTCATGCTTAAGGAACCTTAAGGGACACTTCAGCACAGAGTCATCGATGGTGTTCGAATGACTATGCATGGTGAACAACATTTCCACTAGTGTTTACCTAGCCATTTGGAGATATTAGAATAGACGGTTTGATGCTACGGCTGACAGTTTGAAAGATACGCAACATTGGTCGTTTCAGCTAAGGAACACTTTAAGTTCTGACACCGACCAAGAATGTGTTGCCGAATATAAAATAAGTTGAATTTCTAAAAATTGAGAAAGGATTTTGTAGGCCTAGGAAACACAATCCCGTAGCACCTAACAAGTTGATTCTACCTCGTATGAACTCTGAGATATGATACCACAAAGATTGTTGATTTCATGGTTAAGGGACCTTGAGGGATAGTTCAACACTGAGTCATCAGCGGGGATTGAATGACTATGCACCATGAACAAGGTTTCCACTAGCATTTACCTAGCCATTCAGAGCTATTGGAACTAATGGCTCAATGCTATGATTGACGGTTCAAAAGATATACAACATTGGTCATTTCAGCTAAGGAACACTATGAGTTCTGATATTGACCGAGAATGTGTTGCCAAATTTAAAATAAGTTGAATCTCTAAAAACTAAGATAGGATTTTGTAGGCCCTAGTAACATAGTCTCGAAGCACCTAATGAATCAATTCTACCTTGCATGAGCTCTGAGATATGACCCCGCAAAGATCATCGATTTCATACTGAAGGGACCTTTAGGGACACTTCAGCGTAGAGTCATCGGCGGTGTTTGAAGGACTATGCATGGTGAAGAAGGTTCCCACTAGAGTTTACACAACCATCTAGAGCTATTGGAATAGATAGTTTGATGCTACTACTGATAGTTCGAAAGATACACAACATTGGCCATTTCAGCCGAGGAACACTTTGAGTTCTGACACCAACCAAGAATGTGTGGTAGAATTTAAAATAAGTTGAGTCTCTGAAAATTGAGATAGAATTTTTTAGGCTATAGCAACATGGTCCCATAGCACCTAATGAATCAATTCTATGTCACAGGAGATCCAAGATATGACCCCGCAAAGATTATCAATTTCATGCTCAAGGGACCTTGAGGGACACTTTAGCATGAAGTCGTCAGTGGGGATCGAAGGAATGTACGTGGTGAACAAGGTTGCCACTAACATTTACCTACCCATCCGGAGCTGTTGGAACTGACGGTTTGATGCTACGATCGATGGTTCGAATGATACACAACATTGGCCATTTCAGCTGAGGAACACTTTGAGTTCTGACACCGATCAAGAATGTGTTTCCGAACTTAAAAGAAGTTGAATCTCTAAAAACTAAGATAGCCTTTTGTAGGCCCCGGAAACATGCTCTCATAGCACCTGACAAATCAATTCTACATCATACGAGCTCTAAGATATGACCCCACAAATATCACTAATTTCATGCTTAAGGGACCTTGAGGGACACTTCAGCATGGATTCATCGGTGGGGATCGAATGAATGTGCATGGTGAATGAGGTTTCCACTAGTGTTTGCCCCTCCATTCGGAGCTATTGGAACTGATGGTTTGATGCTACGACCGATGGATCAAAAGATACACAACGTTGGCCATTTCAGCTGAGGAACAATATGAGTTCTAACATCGACCGAGAATGTGTTGCCAAATTTAAAATAAGTTGAATCTTTGAAAACTGAGATAGGCTTTTGTAGGGCCTGATAACATTGTCTTGTAGCACCCAATGGATTGATTCTACCTCACATGAGCTGAGAGATATGAACCTACAAAGATCACCTATTTCTTGCTTAAGGGACCTTGAGGGACACTTCAGCACAGAGTCATCGGTGGTGTTTGAATGACTGTGCATGGCAAAGAAGGTTTCCACTAGTGTTTACCTAGCCATTAGGAGTTGTTGGAATAGATAGTTCGATCCTACGACTGATAGTTTGAAAGATACGCAATGTTGGTCATTTCAGCTAAGGAGCACTTTGAGTTCTGACACTAATCAAGAATGTGTTGCTGAATTTAAAATAAGTTGAATCTCTAAAAACTGAGATAGTCTTTTGTAGGCCCTAGCAACATAGTCCTATAGCACCTGACAAATTGATTCTAGCTCGCATGAGCTCCAAGATATAACCCAATAAAGATCACCAATTTCATGCTTAAGGGACCTTAAGGGACAATTCAGCACAGAGTCATCGGCAGGGATTGAATGATTATGAGTGGTGAATGAGGTTGCCACTAGCATTTACATGGCCATCTGGAGCTATTGGAACTGATGGTTTGATGCTACGACCGATGGTTTGAAAGATACACAACATTGGTCATTTCAACTAAGGAACACTTTGAGTTCTAACACCAACTGAGAATGTGTTGCCGAACTTAAAAGAAGTTGAATCTCTGAAAATTGAGATAGGCTTTTGTAGGCTCTGATAACATAGTCCCATAGCACCTGATGAATCGATTCTACATTGCGTGAGCTCTGAGATATGAACCCACAAATATCATCGATTTCATGCTTAAGGGACCTTGAGGGACACTTCAGCATGGATTCATCAGCGGTGTTTGAATGACTGTGCATGGTGAATGAGGTTGCCACTAATATTTACACGGCCATTCGAAGCTTTTGGAACTGACGGTTTGATGCTACGACTAACGGTTCAAAAGATACGCAATGTTGGCAGTTTCAACTAAGGAAAACTTTGAGTTCTGACACTGATTGAGAATGTGTTGCTAAACTTAAAAGAAGTTGAATCTCTAAAAATTGAGACAAACTTTTGTAGGCCTTGGCAACATGGTCTTGTAGCACCTGATGAATCGATTCTACGTCGCACGAGCTCCGAGATATAACACCGCAAAGATTGCCAATTTCATGCTTAAGGGACCTTGAGGGACACTTCAGCACAGAGTCATTGGTAGGGATCAAATGACTGTGGGTACCGAATGAGTTTTCCACTTGCATTTACCCGGCCATCTGGAGCTGTTGGAACTGGCAATTTGATGCTACGATCGAAGGTTTGAAAGATATGCAACATTGGCCATTTCAGCCTAGGAACACTTTGAGTTCTAATATCACCTGAGAATGTGTTGCTGAACTTAAAAGAAGTTGAATCTCTAAAAATTGAGATAGGATTTTGTAGGCTCCAACAACATAGTCTTGTAGCACCTAATGAATCGATTCTAGGTCACATGAGGTCCGAGATATGACCCCGCAAAGATCGTCGATTTCATGCTTAAGAGACCTTGAGGGACACTTCAGCACATAGTCGTTGGTGGGGATTGAATGACTATGCATGTTGAATTAGATTGCACTAGTGTTTACCCAGCCATCCGGAGCTATTGGAACTAACAGTTTGATGCTACGACCGATGGTTTGAAAGATATGAAATGTTTTCCATTTCAGCTAAGGAACACTTTGAGTTCTAACACTGACCGAGAATGTGTTGCCGAACTTAAAAGAAGTTGAATCTCTAAAAATTGAGATAGGCTTTTTTAGGCCCCAGCAACACGGTCCCATAGCATTTACCTAGCCATTTGGAGCTATTAGAACTGACGGTTTGATGCTATGACCGATGGTTCAAAAGATACGCAACATTGGCTGTTTCAGCTGAGGAACTCTTTGAGTTCTGACACCGACCGATAATGTGTTGCCGAACATAAAACAAGTTGAATCTCTAAAAATTGAGATAGGCTTTTGTATGCCCTAGAAACATGGTCTTGTAGCACTTGATGAATCAATTCTACATCACATGAGCTCCGAGATATGATCCTGCAAAGATTGCCAATTTCATGCTTAAGGGACCTTGAGGGACACTTCAACACGGAGTCATCGGTGGGGATCAAATGACTGTGGGTGCTAAACAAGGTTGCCACTAGTGTTTACCTGGCCATCTAGTGCTATTGGAACTGATAGTTTGAAAGATACGCAACATTGGTCATTTCAGCCGAGGAACACTTTGAGTTCTGACACCAACCGAGAATGTGTTGCCAAACTTAAAAGAAGTTGAATCACTAAAAAATGAGATAGGCTTTTGTAGGCCACGGTAACACAGTCTCGTAGGACCTAACGAATTGATTCTACATTGCATGAGCTCCAAGATATGACCCCGCAAAGATTGTCAATTTCATGCTTAAGGGACCTTGAGGGAGACTTCAGCATAGATTCATCGGTGGGGATCGAATGACTATGCGTGGTGAATGAGGTTGCCACTAGAATTTACTTGGCCATCTGGAGTTATTGGAACTGGTGGTTCAATGCTATGACTGATGGTTTGAAAGATATGCAACATTGGTCATTTCATTTGAGGAGCACTTTGAGTTCTGACACCGACCGAGAATGTGTTGCAGAACTTAAAAGAAGTTGAATCTCTAAAAATTGAGACAGTCTTTCATAGGCCCTGGCAACATGGTCCCATAGCTCATCATGAATTGATTCTATGTTGCACGAGCTCCAAGATATGACCCCACAAATATCACCAATATCATGCCTAAGGGACCTTGAGGGACACTTTAGCATGGAGTCATCGGCGGGGATCGAAGGACTATGGGTGCCGAATGAGGTTTCCCCTAGCATTTACTTGGCCATTCAGAGCTATTGGAACTGATGGTTTGATGCTATGACTGATGGTTGGAAAGATATGCAACATTGGCTATTTTAGCTAAGGAACACTTTGAGTTCTGACATTGACTAAGAATGTGTTGTAGAATTTAAATGAAGTTGAATTTCTCAAAACTGAGATAGGGTTTTTTAGGCCCTAACAACATGGTCTCATATCACAAGATAGATCGATTCTACCTCACAAGACCTAAAAGATATGACGTTGTAAAGATCACCGATTCCATGCTTAAGGGACCTTGAGGGACACTTCAGCATAGAGTCATCAGCGGGGATCGAATGACTATGGGTGCTGAATGAGATTGCCACTAGTGTTCACCTGGCCATCTAGAGTTGTTGGAACTAACAGTTCGATGCTGTGACCGATGGTTGGAAAGATACACAATGTTGGTCATTTCAGCTAAGGAACACTTTAAGTTCTAACACTGACCAAGAATGTGTTTCCTTATTTAAATGAAATTGAATCTCCAAAAATTGAGACATAATTTTGTAGGCCCCAGCAACATGGTCTCGTATCACTTGACAGAATGATTCTATGTCACATGAGCTCCAAGATATGACCCAACAAAGATCGTTGATTTCATGCTTAAGGGACCTTGAGGGACACTTCGTCACAGAGTCATCAGTGGGGATCAAATGATTGTGGGTGATAAATGAGGTTTCCACTAGCATTTACCCAGCCATCCTGAGCTATTGGAACTGATGGTTCGATCCTATGACCGATGGTTGCAAAGATACGCAACATTGGTTGTTTTAGCTGAGGAACACTTTGAGTTCTAACACCAACCGAGAATGTGTTACAAAATTTAAACGAAGTTGAATCTCTCAAAAATGAGACAGGCTTTTGTAGGCCTCAGCAACATGGTCTCATATCACTTGACAGATTGATTCTACCTTGCACAAACTCTGAGATATGACCTGACAAAGATCACTGATTTCATGCTTAAGGGACCTTGAGGAACACTTCAGCATGGAGTCATCGGCAAGGATTGAATGACTGTGGGTTCCAAATGAGGTTTCCACTACCATTTACCTGGCCATTCAGAGCTATTGGAACTGACGATTTGATGCTATGACTGATAGTTGCAAAGATATGCAATGGTTGGAAAGATATGCATGGAGTCGTCGATGGGGTTAGAATGACTGTGTGTGGCATCTTCTTGCATGAGGACATTATATATTACAAAAATCCTACACAGAAGCAACTAGCAAGCCTCTCAAAAAGTAGTAACTAATAGCAAGTGGGATAATGTAGATGCTTTAATAAACCACTATCTTTTTTACTCAAGAAAGATCTGGTTCATTTGCTTGACTGGGGCATGTTTTTGAACAGACAGTCTCCATTTAAACTCAAGTCTCTGGAAGTAGTTATATTTTTCAGTGGAGGAGATACACCCATTTTATCTACAATAACTTCATGCTCACTAGAATTTCCATTACTCTTCAATTGGGATACTCTTTCCAAAATTGCATCTACCCTTTTACTAATTAATGGGTGTATTTGTGGACCTCGAAGGAGTTGGTCACCTAAACCAGAACATTGAGATGAAGGAGGAACTTCTCTACGAAAGAGATAAGTACCTTGAGAAGCTCTCCACTTGTCAGCTGAATTAAAACCTTGTACCATAGATGGCTGCCCTTTGTTGGAAAATGAGGAGTGAGACTACCTTGCCAAAGGTGGCAACGAACTTACATTTCAAGGATAATACCCAAGTCTTGTAAATGCAAGGCCATTGATGGATAGTAATTTCTAATATAAATATTTGTGGTGCTAGAATGAAGTCCATGACCAAATTCTTTGCCTGCTAATGAACCAATTTGGTAAATTAATGGGTTTATTTGTGGAGCTCAAAGGAGTTGGTCACCTAAACGAGAACCTTCAGATGAAGTAGGAACTTCTCTATGAAAGAGATCAGTACCTTGAGAAGCTCTCCACTTGTCAGCTAAATTAAAACCTTGGACCATAGATGGCTGCCCTTTGTTGTAAAATGAGGAGTGAGACTGCCTTGCCAAAGGTGGCAATGAACTTACATTTCAAGGATAATGCCCAAGGCCCATAAATGCAAGGCCATTGATGGATAGTCATTTCTAATATAAATATTTTTGGTGCTAGAATGAAGTGTATGACCAAATTCTTTTCCTGCTAATGAACCAATTTTGGAAATTAATGGGTCTATTTGTGGACCTCGAAGGAGTTGGTCACCTAAACAAGAACCTTGAGATGAAGCAGGAACTTCTCTATGAAAGAGTTCAGTACCTTGAGAAGCTCTCCACTTGTCAGCTAAATTAAAACCTTGGACCATAGATGGCTGCCCTTTGTTGTAAAATGAGGAGTGAGACTACCTTGCCAAAGGTGGCAACGAACTTACATTTCATGGATAATGCCCAAATCTCTTAAATGCAAGGCCATTGATGGATAGTCATTTCTAATATAAATATTTGTGGTGCTAGAATGAAGTGCATGAAAAAATTATTTCCCTGCTAATGAACCAATTTGGGAGATTAATGGGTCTATTTGTGGACCTCAGAGTTGGTCACTTAAAAAAGAACCTTGAGATGAAGTAGGAACTTCTCTATGAAAGAGATTAGTAGCTTGAGAAGCTCTCCACTTGTTAGCTGAATTAAAACCTTGGACCATAGATGGCTGCCCTTTATTGTAAAATGAGGAGTGAGACTGCCTTACCAAAGGTGGCAACAAAGTTACATTTCAATGATAATGCCCAAGTCCCATAAATGCAATGCCATTGATGAATATTCATTTCTAATATAAATATTTGTGGTGCTAGAATGAAGTGCATGACCAAATTCTTTGCCTGCTAACGAACCAATTTCAGAAATTAATGGGTCTATTTGTGGACCTCGAAGGAGTTCGTCACCTAAATGAGAACCTTGAGATGAAGCAGGAACTTCTCTACAAAAGAGATCAATACCTTGAGAATCTCTGCACTTGTCAGCTGAATTAAAACCTTGGACCATAGATGGCTTCCCTTTGTTGTAAAATGAGGAATGAGACTACCTTGCCAAAGGTGGCAATGAACTTACATTTCAAGGATAATGCCCAAGTCTCGTAAATGCAAGGCCATTGATGGATAGTCATTTCTAATAGAAATATTTGTGGTGCTAGAATGAAGTGCATGACCAAATTCTTTGCCTGCTAATGAACCAATTTGAGGGTTCATTTCACATTGCTCTGTGGATAATTTCACAACACTTGTTACTTCTCTATTTGAATTTTTATTGTCAGTGTACATGTGCACTGAAGAAATTTTGTCACTACTTGAGCTACTAGTAGATGGTGAGTAATCATCATCATCATCTAACATAGGCTCACACACATATCTTACTTCTTTCCTTTGCCACTTTCCCCTTCCTAGCTCTTCCTCTTTATATGTAACTTCTATCATGGGTCCAAGAAGCTCTTCCCACTCTTTCCCATTAACTCTGGGCTTTGTCTCTTCATCCTAAGTAATTGGCATACTTTGGATGGCACCAAGATAACCATTTTCTTTTGAAATGTCCTTTTCTCTCACATTAATATCTCTATTAAGAAGATTTCCTATATCTTCATCTATATATTGAATAGATGTAGTTGCAATCCCATGTTCATCAAGAATATTCCTTGTACTGTTGAGTAATATATCATGCAATTCCTTAATAGTTTCATTCTTAATAGAATTCATAACTAGATTTTCCATAGCCAATTTTCTTCTTGATCATTGCAATATTTTGTCCTCAACTGAACATTTTTTAATCAGTTGATTTACAATCACAGTTTTCTCTTGGCCAATCCTATGGGCTCACGATCTAGATCTGGAAGAGTAGTATTAGAAAGAAAAAAAGGGTTGAAATCTAGATCTTTGGGCTCTCAAATATTCAAATTTGGATTCACTAGAAGCATTATTTCTCAAAAAAGAGAAGTAAAACATACCATATATAATGACTATGTCGACACTTGGCTACATCATATAATAAGTTGAAATTAGATAATCATAAAACACTTTGTGGAAATATGGAAATTATAATCTTCCTCCCAGAGCATTAGATGTTCTAGCCATTAGAGGGGGTATTTTATGCATGAATCCATCATAGGATGGTCCAATGATGGTGACTCAACTTTGGTTAAGTTTCTATGGTGCTGGGAGATGAGACATTGGGCGAGCCCTAGTTTCTAGGGGGTTTTGGGTCTTAAAGCAGATGGTATGAAAGGAGAGAATGAAGTAAAGGATTCTCCAAAGCTGAGAAAAGAAAAGAAAGTGATGTTCAAAAGGAAGAGAATAAGAAAAAGAAGAGGAAGAGAAGTGTAGGAAGTTACAAAAGGTTAATATACAAGGTGTTGAAACAAGTGCATCCCTCCAAGGGAATATCTAGTGCTACCATGGATATCATGGAGAGCTTCATGATTGATATTTTTGATAAGATTACTCCTAAGCCTACGTCTTTGCTGAAATATAACAAGATCATGACACTTTCCTCTAGAGAAATTAAGATTGTCATCAAGTTTGTTCTACCTGGAGAGCTGGTTGGGCATGTTGCTTCTGAAGGAAGTAAGGTTGTTACCAAGTTTCCTACTGCTTTGGGTTAGGTTTTGTTGGAAGATTTTAGGTTTTTTGTTTATGGTGTTTATTGGAAGGCTTGTTTCAAAGTTGGTTTTGGCTTGGGTTTATGTGTTGAAGTTGGTTTTGGTTGAAGAGTTTGCAAGTTGAGAGTGATTGAAGGAGTTTGATGAGTTTGAAGGGTGCATAAGGGTCATCAAATTGGTGCAAGGGTAAAGTAGTTGACCTTCTAGCCTTTGGAGGGGGTTTTTTATGCATGAATCCATCATAGGAAGGTCAAATGATGGTGAATCAACTTTAGTTCAGTTTCTATGGTGCTGGGAGACAAGACATTAGGCGAGCCCTAGTTTCTAGGGGGTTTTGGGACCAATTTGGGGTTTTTACATCTAGAAGTGTCAAATATTCAAATTGATGGTAGAATCCTCTAATTAGAGTGATCAAGTATTTGTTGATGGTCCAACCAATTAGCAAGCTTAAACACGCATGAACCAAGAACTTGTTTGATATGGTGGATATGGAGTTGTTGAAGGAAACCTAAGGTGTGGAGTCTTAAAGAAGATGATGTGAAAGGAGAGAATGAAGTAAAGGATTCTCCAAAGATGAGAAAAGAAAAGAAAGTGATGTTTAAGCCCACAAAGGATTCAATAGTCAAAGAAATGAAATCTAAGAATAGAAGGTGTTGAAACAAGTGCATCCCTCCAAGGGAATATCTAGTGATGCCATGGATATCATGGAGAGCTTCATGATTGATATTTTTGATAAGATTACTCCTGAGGCTTCTTTTTTGTTGAAATATAACAAGATCATGACACTTTCCTCCAGAGAAATTGAGATTGCTGTCAAGATTGTTCTACCTGGAGAGCTGGCTAGGCATGCTGCTTCTGAAGGAAGTAAGGCTGTTACCAAGTTTCTTACTGCTCTAGGTTAGGTTTTATTGGAGAATTTTAGGTTTTTTTAAAGTGGTGTTTATGGTAGGATTTTTTATAAGTTTTTTTTGGCTTGGGTTTATGCACAAGTTAATGTTGAACTGGGATCTTAGTGTATGTAAAGAATATATGAATTATGATATGTATGCTGTGAAAAATCTCTGAACTATATCATGCAATTCCTTAATAGTTTCATTCTTAATAGAATTCATAACTAGATTTTTCATAGCCAATTTTCTTCTTGATCATTGCAATATTTTCTCCTCAAATGAACATTTTGTAATTAGTTGATATACAATCATAGTTTTCTCTTGGCCAATCTTGTGGGCTCGCGATTGAGCTTGTAGATCCATAAAAGGGTTGAAATTTGGATCTGGTGGAAGAGTAGTATTATGAAGAAGTCATTCAATAACATCTCATCTTTATAAAAAGTAAATTTGGATTCACTAGAAGCATTTTGTAATGTTTTGGGACAGTAAATCCAAGTTATTCTTGATTGTCCTGGATAGAGATTTTGCAAACAACACTTTGTTTATTTTGAAAGTTTAATGAATGGATTGAGTCCCCCACCCCCATCATCAATGTGATTGGTGGGAGGAGTAATAAAATGTATATAATCCTTGTATAGAAGTTTAAATGCAGGGATGGGCAGGTATTGTGGAGGAGAGACCACAAACATGGAGAGTAAAGTGTTGATTGGGGGTTACTAGTGTTGGGACCAGTCATGGTCTGAGAGATTCATCCATTGGAGGGCCATATTTTATGGCTTGGATGGTAATATTATGTTTTTTTAATGGTTTTTAAATCCTTAGTTTGATTGGGAAGTGTGTGGATGTGTTAGATTGGAGAAGCCACAGGTGTGAAGGCTTTAAATAGAGGGTTTTGTAGTTGGGTGTTTAAAAATTATTTTCTATTCTTGAAAAGTGGAAAATCCTTGGTTTAGGATCATAATAAAAGACTTTTTTTGGTCATAGAACCTTGGAAGTAAGTGGGTGATAGGGTTTCTTTGTTAGGAGGGGCTAATTAGGCTTGGGATAAGAGCACTTAAAAAGGAAGTCAACACAAGTCAAAGAGTTAAAGTATAAGATTGATATAAACTTAGGAACTCCAAAAAGGGTACTCAAAAATATAAAAATATTGATAGGTTGTTTGGGAAGTTTGGGAGAAAAATGTTGATTTTAGTTTTGGCAGGGCTACTAGGCAGGCCTAGAAGGCTATAGTGGAAGAATGGTGAAAGATGAGTGTGATGAAGGGTGCTCCCCTTAATACCACAAACACATAACAGAAAGAGAGAAACGACAACAATAATATGCAAGAACAGAAAATTTGGCTTCTTATTATCTCCACAAATGTGGAATTACAAACTTTCAGAATTACAATATGCAAAGCCACATGGGCATTCCCTTACAATATTCTATAGGACAAAGCCTCGAACTATTACCTAGAAATTCTCCAGAATTATTCCGAACTGCCTAAGACAATAATACAGCCTTCCTTATATAGGCAATTTTTCACTGCCTGGGAAGGTTCCAGAATTTTAGCCAATAAGGCCGACCAAACTTAGAATTATTTTATTTTACATTTTATTACATCATAGTCGGCTCAAGATAACCTTTGAAACCCAAACAAAAATTTTGAAGAAAATTATTTTTTGCCATTTCGGGTGGCCCAACTTCCGAAGGCCATAAGTCATCACCAGTTGACCCAATCGGCTATTATAACCCCATTTCGGAAATGCCACGAAGCGCTCTACAGGCTTGATTCGCACAAGCGCCCATCACCCAAATTTTTGACCTCATCCGGGGCCTCTAAAGCCTTCAAAACTGAGTTCGAAGTTTCTGTACCCTGCTGCCAATACCGAAAATCTTCAATATCTTCAAAACTACACCTGATCTAGCCATGAAACTTTGCTGGTAGACTTATATGACCAAAATGAACCTCCAAGAAAGAAATCAGATCATTCTGAGCACACAAAAAAATTACCAAAAATAGTAACTTTCCATAAATAGCAGCTCTGCACAAAATAGCCCTTATTGAATATAAAAATAGAAATATTTTTGGGTGATGCAAGATTGCTCTTACACCCAGGATGCTCCTGCATCAGACACCCGGGGTAATTTGAGAAGTGACCCTGTCACGACTCAGGCGTGTAGAGGAAAACCAAGATGGTTAACCTCCTCCTTTGTTAGCCATGATGAATCTTCAACAGGTCATCCTTTCCATTTGACCAAATATTCTTCATATGTCCTATTCCTTGTGCTTCTGCCAACATGACTATCCAGTATGTCTTCAATCTCCTTGATATCTGAAGTAGTTGCTGGAATACTCCACTGTGCTGCTATGATCTCATCTTCAACACCTCCTTCATGATACTCTGCCAGATCTAAAATGTTAAACACTGGTGAAATATTTAGCTCAGTAGGCAATTCTACCTCATATGCGTTTCCTGAATCATGTTTCTTCAGTATCTTACATGGTCCAAACTTCTTCATTTTCATCTTGTTATATGTACCAACTGGAAACTGCTCCTTTCGCAAATGAACCATGACTTCATCACCAACCTGAAATTCCTTATACCTCCTTTTCTCATCTGCCTTAGCCTTATACTGTGCGTTCATCTTGGTAATATGCTTCCTCACCTCCCCATGGATGTTCTTCAAGTGTTCTACAAAATCCTCAGCTTCAGCACTACTTATTTCTCCTTTATCTATCTTTCTCAATTCAGATGCATTTCTTGGACTACTTCCATATACAATCTGGAATGGTGATTTACCAGTGCTCCTGTTGACAGAATTATTGTATGCAAATTCTGCCTGTGGTAAAATCAAATCCCATCCTGCTGGCTTATCTCCAACCAAACATCTCAGCAAATTTCCCAAACTTCTATTCACCACCTCCGTCTGTCCATCAGTCTGTGGATGATGTGATGAACTAAACTTCAAATCTGTCTTCAACTTCTTCCACAATGTACGCTAGAAATATACAACAAACTTAGTGTCCCGATCTGAAACTATGGTCTTTGGCAAACCATGAAGTCTCACTACTTCTCTGAAAAACAATTCTGCTACATGAACAGCATCATTAGTCTTCTTGCAGGGAATGAAATGTGCCATCTTTGAAAATCTGTCAACCACCACAAAAATTGAATCGTGTCCCCGCTGTGTCCTCGGTAAACCAAGAACAAAGTCCATGCTGATATCCTCCCAAGGCTTCTCTGGTACAGGTAATGGCTGATACAATCCTGTATTCTACTTCACTCCTTTCGCCATCTGACATACTCTATAACTCTGTACAAACTTCTTCACATCTTGCTACAACTATGGCCAATAATAATTCTCACTAACCAAACCAAGGGTTTTATCACGACCAAAATGTCCAGCCAATCCTCCGCTATGCTTCTCCTTGATGAGATTCTCCCTCATAGAACTTCGTGGAATGCACAACTGACTCCCTCTAAATAGCATATCATCCTGGATGATGAAATCCAACCATTTCATCCTGTCTAGAGTAACAGGTTCTGTACAAGCTTTCTAAGCTTCACCAAAATCAGGATCCTCTGGATACAAATTCTTGAGTTCCTTGAACCCAACCACTTCAATCTACATTTTTGTCAGCAATAGTTGCCTTCTGCTAAGAGCATCTGCAACCCTATTAGACTTTCCACTCCTGTGTTTCAAAACAAATGTATAACTCTGCAAAAACTCAACCCATTTCAAATGCCTTTGATTCAATTTTCCTTGATTATTCAAATATTGCAAAGCTTGATGATCAGTATACAAAACAAACTCCTTAGGAAGCAGATAATGTCTCCACTTCTTTAATGCCTGAACTATAGCATAAAATTCTTGATCATAAACAGAATACTTCCTCTTGGCATCATTTAACTTCTCACTGAAATAAGCAAGAGGTTTACCTTCTTGGCTCATAACAGCTCCTATTGTAGTACCACTAGCATCACAATCTACTTGAAACACCTCATTAAAATCTAGAAGTGCTAAAACAGGTTGTTCTGTAACTTTTTGTTTCAACAATTGAAAACTCTTTTCTGCCCCATTAGTCCACTTAAACTCTTTTCTATCCCCTCTCATTGTTTCAGTCAAGGGTCCACAAATGCTGCTAAAATTTCTAATAAACTTTCTATAAAAGCTAGCTAGACCATGAAAAGATCTTACCTCAGTAGCACTCCTTGGAGTAGGCCATTCAAGGATAGCCTGTACCTTCTCTGGATCCATTTTTAGACCTTTTGCTGAAACTACAAATCCCAAATACACTAACTCTTTCTTCACAAAACTGCACTTCTTCAAATTAATCAACAATTTCTCTTCTCTCAAATTCTCAAACACCATACGAATATGCATCATATGTTCCTCCAATGTCTTGCTAAAAATCAAAATATCATCTAGGTAAACAATGACAAACTTACCCAGAAATTCTTTCAGAACCTCGTTCATGAGCCGCATGAAAGTGCTCGGTGCATTGGTTAGCCCAAAAGGCATGACTAACCACTCATATAGTCCTTCCTTTGTCTTGAATGCAGTCTTCCATTCATCTCCTTCTCTGATCTGAATCTGATGATATCCACTCTTCAGATCTATCTTTGAAAAATACACAGCTCCACTCAAACAGCCCATAATATCATCCATTCGTGGCAATTGAAACCTGTACTTGATTGTGATCTTGTTTATTGCCCTAGAATCTGTACACATCCTCCATTCTCCATTCTTCTTTGGTGCTAATACCACTGGTACAGCACAGGGACTCAGACTCTCACAGATCAATCCTTTCTGTAACAGTTCATGTACTTGTCTATTCAACTCCTCACTTTCTGCAGGTGTCATTCTGTGTGCTACCTTATTCAGCAAACTCGCTCCTGGGATCAAGTCCATCTGATGACTGATCTTCCTGACTGGTGGTAATCCATCAGGCACGTTATTAGATACAATATCCTAAAACTCATTCAACAAATCTACAACTTCTACAGGAACATCTTCTACTTCCTCTTTACCAGCTTTTGGAATTAAAGAACAACATACATGCTCATGCCTCATACCATCTAGGAAATTTCTTCCATCAACAAAAGTTATCCTTGCATTACCACATACATTTTCTTCAGTCTCCTTCAATGGTTTTAGCTTATGTCGCACTCCATCCTTTATCAGAGAATAGGTATTCGCACGACCATCATGTACAGCACATCTGTCAAACTGCCATGGTCTACCCAACAACATATGACATGCATCCATAGATATGATATCACACAATACCCCATCTTGGTATCCACCAATCTTGAACTTCACCAAGCATTGTTCATTGACCATGACCTTGTGGTCATCCTATACCCAGGCAATCCGATATGGATGTGGGTGTTTCTGTCTCTTCAGCTTCAACTTTATCACCATCTCTTCTGACACCAAATTGTCAGTGCTTCCACTATCAATAATCACATCACAACATTTACCTTCACACTTGCACTTGGTGTGAAACAGGCTCCTCCTTTGCTCAGGTTCATTCTCACCACTCAACAGGATTCTTTTGTTAATCAACGTTTCTCCTCTTTCAGCATCTTCAGAATTTGATGATCTGGCATCCTCATCTACATGTGCAACTCTGGCCTGGCCTTCATTTCTCCTGTCTATTCTACCTTGGCGCTGAGGACATTCAAATGCCCTATGACCTTCTTCTCCACAGTGAAAACATGTTCCACGGAAGCCACCTCTTCCAGATCCTTGTCCTCTTCCTCTTCCTCTCTGATCTCTATTATTCTGATCCTGGAAGCGATTGGAATTATTTCCTCATTGATTCTGACTACTACTGGCCTCATCCTTCTTTTTCGGATCCTCATTTCGGCCACCATGTGACCGTCCACCAGATCGTCCACCGCGACCTCTTTCATTTTGTCTGCTCTCAAACTTCTTGTTCAGCTTTTCCTCTACTTTTAGGGCAAACTGGTATGCCTCTTCAATACTGTTCATTTGAACCAGATTCAGCTCCTCCTGAATGCTTGGCCTTAGCCCATTAAGATATCAGGCAACTTTCTCTTTGTCAGCTTCTGCATGGCCTGTTCTGATGAGAAGTCGATAGAACTCCTCTGTATACTCATGAACAGATCTTCCTGCTTGCTTCAAACTTTGCATTTTCTTCAGTAGGTCAAGCTTGTAATCAACAGGAATGAACTGTCACTTTAATTTAGCCACCATTCGATCCCATCTCATGATTTTCTCCTTTCCCCTTCTATTTCGCTCCAACTGAATCTCTTGCCACCATATCTTCGCATGACCTTTCAGTCTGACCTTCGCAAATTTGACCCTATCAGGATCCTCAACATCTTCATACTCAAAATATTCTGCACATTCATTGATCCAGTCGATCAATTCCTCTGGGTTAAGATTTCCAGAAAATGTAGGAACCTCAATCTTAGGTCTTTTCCCAATCTTGGAAATCGCCCGAAAAAGTCTTTCTTCCTCCTGGTTCACAATTTCAGCTTCTCCTTCTTGATATTCTTCTTCGGCTTCATCCTCGCTTTCATCTCTGACATTAAGATTCATTCCTCTGCGAATCTCTTCTTGCAATGCTCGCACTTGTCTCTGCAGCTCTCTAACCTCAGGTGTTACAACACCAGCTCTTCTGCCACGTTCCCTTCATGGAGGCATTTTCGCGATGCGCACTGAAACCCTAGCCACGGTCCTGGTGCAAACTGCCTCACAGTCGGTGATCTATTTACACACTCAAGAACTCCTGCTCTGATACCACTTGATGAAGGGTGCTCCCCTTAATACCACAAACACATAATAGAAAGAGAGAAACGACAACAATAATATGCAAGAATAGAAAATTTGGCTTCTTATTATCTCCACAAATGTGGAATTACAAACTTTCAGAATTACAATATGCAAAGCCACATGGGCATTCCCTTACAATATTCTGTAGGACAAAGCCTTGAACTATTACCCAAAAATTCTCCAGAATTATTTGATACCACTTGATGAAGGGTGCTCCCCTTAATACCACAAACACATAACAGAAAGAGAGAAACGACAACAATAATATGCAAGAACAGAAAATTTGGCTTCTTATTATCTCCACAAATGTGGAATTACAAACTTTCAGAATTACAATATGCAAAGCCACATGGGCATTCCCTTACAATATTCTATAGGACAAAGCCTCGAACTATTACCCAGAAATTCTCCAAAATTATTCCGAACTGCCTAAGACAATAATACAACCTTCCTTATATAGGCAATTTTTCACCACCTGGGAAGGTTCCAGAATTTTAGCCAATAAGGCTGACCAAACTTAGAATTATTTTATTTTACATTTTATTACATCATAGTCGGCTCAAGATAACCTTTGAAACCCGAACAGAAATTTTGAAGAAAATTATTTTTCGCCATTTCGGGTGGCCCAACTTCTGAAGGCCATAAGTCATCACCAGTTGACCCGATCGGCTATTATAACCCCATTTCAAAAACACCACGAAGCGCTCTATAGGCTTGATCTACGCAAGCGCCTGTCACCCAAATTTTTGACCTCATCCGGGGCCTCTAAAGCCTTCAAAACTAAGTTCAAAGTTTCTGTACCCTGCTGCCAATACCGAAAATCTTCAATATCTTCAAAACTACACCTGATCTAGCCATGAAACTTTGCTGGCAGACTTATATGACCAAAATGAACCTCCAAGAAAGAAATCAGATCATTCTGAGCACACACGAAAATTACCAAAAATAGTAACTTTCCATAAATAGCAGCTCTGCACAAAATAGCCCTTATTGAATATAAAAATAGAAATAGTTTTGGGTGATGCAAGATTGCTCTTACACCCAGGATGCTCCTGCATCAGAGTGGATAGGAGTGAAAGGGTATTTTGAACATGTGATATATAAATTTTACATGTTACAATATTTTGTATCTCCATTTAGTCCAATGAACTAATTGGGTCTGCCCTACCCTTGATTGTCTCAAGTATTGCCTTGTGGTCTAACTCATGAACCTTCCAAAGAGTTTTATTTTGCGGTCTTCCCCCATATTTGATTAAATGGAAATTTGATGCAATGAAGAGGTTTGAATAATGTAGAATCTTTTTGTGTGTCTCCCAATCCTTGAACAACCACAACCTAGGGTTCTTCATAGCATACCGTCTAAGCCATGTATCAGTTACAACCACTGCTCCTATAGGGTATTCTAATTCTTCACCATTGATAACCAAGTGATCCAATTTCTTTTTTGCCTCTACACAATGAGACAAATAATAATCTATCCCTTCTTCATTGTCTTCAGGTGCAATAACAACAAAAACATGGCCTATAATGATATAAACATAATGAGGACATTAGTTTACTAAATATTTATGAGAAAGTACTAAATTTGAGATTATTTGTAGGTGGAAAATACTGACCTGGTTGTACTAGATTAGATAAGCAATCAAAGTCAATGGATGATTCCATTTCTATCAATTGTAGTGATTCATGGGGATGATATGAGGCAAGTGGACTCAAAATACATGTATACCATTCATCAACCCATTCCTTTGACTCACACCCATCCCAATCTTCATCTACACATGATGAATAAAAGCATGCCATATGTCATGTGTGGATACTCCATTAACCTACATAAAACTTCTAAAAGAGTGTATCTCACTCGATCCTGTGAATGTACAACAATCCTCATATGGTGCAATGTTAGTTTCATTCATCAACCAAAAAAATCTACAAACTATAGACTCACCTTCATTACCTATACCCATTATAGCGTTACACCACTAGACAATACATCCTACATCTGACAATGTTGCTTTCTCTTTGTACTTTAATTCTTCA
The DNA here is from genome assembly GCA_027943335.1 of Chamaecyparis obtusa. Classification (NCBI taxonomy): domain Eukaryota; kingdom Viridiplantae; phylum Streptophyta; class Pinopsida; order Cupressales; family Cupressaceae; genus Chamaecyparis; species Chamaecyparis obtusa. The sequence goes on from BSBK01005172.1 coordinate 232,915, forward strand.
CGTGCTAAGGCTCTTTTAATACATGCACCTGCACCATCGTGCTCTCCCTTTCCATGACCGACCTCTATGAAATTCCACATATATTGAATTCCAGTAATCTTATGCATCCTACACAACCAATAAAACATTCGTGAATTCTTGAATTGGGATGCACAATAATCTGACCAAATGATATGTCAATGATATTTTATGGCCCTATTTGCCAAATGACCATAAAATAGTTGAAAGCAACCATGTACAAAATCTGTAGAATGTGAGCAATCATCATTGATATAAAAATGATACTCCCTTAATATCTTCCTGTTCTCCTCTGTATTGTCTGGTGCATGCATGAATGCTATATGAATAAATATAGCAACCTGTTGAGAGCTATAATACTTTGCTTGCAGCTCATTCTGTGGTTGTAGTGTATAGTTCTCAGCAAAGTCCACAACTGAAACAATGGTATCAAGTGGGAATGTGTCCTTGCACAACTTGAATTGCATATATAACCATCATGCTCTATGTGTATGCCTTGCATACTCATAAATAATTTGTTTACAAAAAATGTCCATGAACTGATACACTAGAATTTTTTCAATTACTAAATCACATCTTTTAGCCTCTTTTTCATCTTTTAGATTGAATGTCATAGTCTTATATATTCCAAATTCCACTATTTCATTACCAATTGCATGCGTACTCTCCATATGTTGACAAATTGGCAAATGTCACAAACCTCCACAATCTATGCATGTACCATTCAAGCATGAGAGCTTGTAAAATTGTTGACCATTCACTCTTTCACATAAAATGGTAGATATTAATTCCCTTGAAGATCTAGGTGGGACATTTATGTTACAATCCTACAAAACATTGTTAGAGTGCAAAGCTACGCATATATTCCTATAAACTTCAAAATGGTTAGAAAATTCAATATGTACCCTACAACAAGAAGTTGTGCATGTGTGATTTATCTTGACATAAAAAGGTTTACACATTTCAAAATATCTCTGACTAATTTTAATTTGAGGATATGTATGCATAAATTTTGCAAAGAATTGTGTCTAAGTTGAATCCAAAAAATGTTTTGGATGTGGAACATGAATTCGACTACCAATCCTCCTTACAACTTCTCTTTGATTAGGAGATACCTGTGTATTATTCTTCCAAAATTCTTCAATCAAGGATTTCAAAGCTTCAACAATTGCTTTATCTTTTCATGGTAATCTACTAGAAAATGCCCATAACTCATTGCTATTTGGATCTTCCACTCTTTGACACCTTCCCAGGGCTCTCATTGGAGACTTTCTACTTATTTTCAATGTTTTGCTTGTCTTTCTAATGAGTCAAGATTTCTTCATTTGAGTGCTTAATATCGTTGATGTAATTACATGTCATGTGACATTACTATCTTTTGTGTGTGATGTAGAACCCACACTCTCATATGCAGTCATTAGATTCTTTACAATAGATTTTTCACTTGACTCGTTTGTCATTCTTAGCACAAGAATCTTCATGATGGGCCTAAATTTCAGATTTCTCATCATTTCAACAAATAGTTGACATCTTATTGTGATGTTTAAATTCTCAAAAAATGATCTCCAAATATGATTAACATCTGTTTGACAAGTACACTTGGGAATCCTGTCAGGCATTGCTTGCAAAATGTTAGTATCAATATCAATCAAATATTTTGGTTTTCTATATTTAATAATTCTAGGAGCATCAAAAACATCTTGTGTTAATTGTGTACCATCTTGAGTGCCTTCAACATGAGATGATATTGTGCCCACACCTTCGGAAGTAGACAATGATGTGCCTTTAGCATGATAAAAGAGTGTGCCCACACCTTCAAAAGTAGACAATGGTGTGCCTCCACCTTTGGAAGTAGACAATGGTGTACCTTCAACATGAAATGTTGGTGTGCCTCCACCTTCAGAAGTAGACAATGGTGTTCCTCGAACATTGGATGATGATGTCTCTTGAACTTGGGAACTCATAGATGATGTACCCACATCTTCATAATTCAATTGTCTCATTGCATGCAAGTTTCTCATTCGTTGTCTGTTTTATTCCAATTCCAATTCTCTCTTACTTTGTATTGATGTTTCATGTTCCTCATCCAAAGGAAAATCATCTTCTATAGTATCTAATTTGTTTTGTTCATGAAGTTGTCTCATTCTTTCCCTTTTCTTCTCTTTGTCTCTTTCATGCTCTTTCGGTGTTAAATTCTTTGCTCATTTCCTTGGCATGATGATGATTTCTACATATCAATTGATTACAATTTTAAAAATATAATATAAATGTAAACCAATAAGTCAAAATATAATATAAAGCTCTTACAATATGATAAATTATAATATGAATTTATTACACTTATATCAAATTATGTATCAAGAACAAGTCTATATCATACAAATTATAAACCAAAACACTATTAACATTTGACATGTAAAAAATAAAAAACTTACCTCAATCTCTTTTTGTCTTTTTGATTCCAATAATTGACTTTCACGATGGTGCAAAGTGAAAATTTTTCACTATGGTGCAAAACAATGTTGATTTGTCACTATCAACACCATGAAAAGTGAAAGCCTATCAGAGAAAATGCAAAATTCAAATAGCATAACAAAAAGTGGGCCCCTTTAATGAGATCCTTGCCAAATAAGACTATTTCTTCAAGTTTTACATAGCACAAGCATGCTATAGAGCATGCACCCTATACAAAACAAAAATCATGTCATGTGCATCTAGTCTTAAACATAGGGTGCACGCCCTATAGGGTGTATGCCCTATGTAAAATAAGAAAAAGTGAGAAAAGAGAGAGAGAGGAAGAGAAAGAGAATGGAGAGAGTAGGAGAGAAAGGTAAGGAGAGAAAGAAGGGGAGAGGGAGAGGGAGAGAGAATAGAGATAAGAGACAAGGGTAAGGAGATAGAAGGGGAGAGGGAGAAAGAATAGTGATAGGAGAGAGAGAGAGAGAGAGAGAGAGAGAGAGAGAGAGAGAGAGAGAGAGAGAGAGAGAGAGAGAGTGATAAGTAGGAGAGAGAGAGAGAGTGATAAGGAGGAGAAAGGGAGAGAGAGTACAGGGGAGGGAGAGAGATAGAGAGAGCACTCTCTCTCTCTCTCTCTCTCTCTCTCCCACTTTGAATATTTCTCATCACTATGTGAATCTCATAAATTTACATAGGGTGCATGCACTATAGGGCATGCACGCTTTGTAAAGGATTTGAATTTACCAATCCTAAGGCTTGGATTTGCCTTGGAGATCCAACCCAAAGGCTTGGACAATTGAAATAGGCATGAGACATGTTTTCCAGTAGACATACAAAAAAATGACATCCTTTTTTTTGTGCTCCTCGTCAGGTTTACTTGTGGCTCAAGAACGTAAAAATAAGAAGATGTGATATTGTAAATCTCTCTGTTAGCTATCTAAGCATATAATTTATTTTGAATTCTGATTATGTTAATTTTTTCAACTCTAATTTCTTTTGTGTATGTCCATTTTTTGTAAAAAACCAAAATGCAATATTTTGGGCATAGATTTTGGCTCATTCATCGAATTTTGCAATAAGCTACATTTTTAGAAACTATACTCCATTCTACACACTTTAAAAAAAAGAAAATTTAATTTTTTATTAGTTTTAAATGATTTCTAGGGGGAGCACATAGAAATCTCATGTTTTCAAGATGTGTGCAGTTCGTAAATTCATAAAAAATTATAAGTTCATAAAAAAATTATTAAAAAAATCTAAGATAAACTATGTGGTGTTAGCTAACTTCTCCTTGGAGTGATTAAAAAAATCCAAAAAAAAAGTTAACATTTTAAGGGGAGCACACCAGATATGATGTTATGTTTTTGGATAAAAAATAGGACCACTTTTTGTGCTCCCTCTTTTTGACGGCCTTAATCTGCACCATTTTCAAAATAAGTTAGTAGTTTAGGAACTAGATTCACAGTATTACAACTCTTGTTTTTGTCACATATCAAAATTTTGAGTCTAACTATCTTCAATTTCTTCTTAAAATTCAAAATTTGCTGATTTTAGGAAAAAAGTGGCATCTTATACCCCCTTTTTGGTCCCCCATCTTTGTGCACTTACCCTTAGGTTTTGGTCAAGGTTGAGATTGAACTTGAGGTTGAATCTGAGGTTGAGGTTAAAGTTGAGGTTGAGGTGGAGATATAGATTGACCAACATGCTCCACTTGATTAACAACGTGATTGAGATCATCCATCTTTGAATCATACATAATGTCCATAGCAGATGGTTGAGCAATTATACTAGTATCATGCGTAGGTAAAGGGTTTGTATAGATTTGAAGGTTTTGATTAGGAGGAGAGACAAATTTATTCCAACTAATATCTAGATTATCAATAGATAAAGCCTTAGAATCAATTAGATCTTGAACCTTATGTTTTAAAGAATAACATTTCTTAGTATCATGACCATTCTGATGATGATATTGACAAAAAGCATTTTGATCAAAAGATTTAGATGCAATCATAGTAGGTAAAAGAGGTCGAATAGGAGGTAAAGTAATCATATTAGTAGCTAACAACCTATTCATAATAGCATGTAAAGATTCAGAAAGAGGAGTAAACGCATGATTTAATCGAAAAGAAGTGGATGCAGAAGTGGCATTGTGAGATGCAACAACTTGATCGGCAATTGCATTCACTTGTTTGTTTATCTTGACATAGTTTTGAATTTTTTAAATTTGTTTGTATTAGGAGTAGCATCACTCTTATCAACTAGAATAGGAGCCATTGGAGTGGTGCTCTCAAATTGATTCACTTGTAATTGATAATGATGAAGTGCTGCACAAAGTTGTTGAAAAGAGGTAAATTCAGTAAGCAGAATCTTATCTCTAATATCCTTTTGCAAATTTGAAATAAACATACATTGAATATCAATATCATGAACAGGATAGTAAATTTGAGCATACAGATGCTTAAATCTACCAATAAATTCAGTCAATTTTTCCTTAACACTTTGTTTACAATGCATCAAATCAGTCAAAGACAATTGCAGGCCAATATTATTTTAAAATTGTTGAATAAAGGCATTAGCAGGTTGTGGAAAGGAATCAATAGAATAAGGAGGCAAGGAACAATACCATTGTAAGGCCTTGTCATGGAAGGTTCTAGCAAATAGTTTGGCTAAAATCCTATGGTCATGAGCATAATCACTACAAAGGATTTGGAATATTTTAACATGATGAATAGGATCTCCTTTTCCATTATAATTCTCAAGACAAGGCATCTCACCTTGCTGAGGAACAAGAGTATGAATGATGTCTCAGGACAAGGGACTTCCCATGTCACATGTAGGAATACTAAACTTGTTTTGAGTTAAGGAAGCAAGTTTTTGTTGTAAGGATGAAACAGTCAGAGCCAAAGTGATGATTGTTGTATCATTAGAGGAAATAGGAGGAGTAGAAACATTAGACACACTAGGTAATGTGTAAGAAGCTGCATGAATAAAAGACACAACTGGAGGGACACTAGGAACTATAGTTAGAAGCATATTGGAGTAAGTAACAGGAACATTATGATATGAAGGTTGTGATGTAGGAAGGGAAATAGGAGGAACACTCATAGGAATAGAGGGAACCATCAAAGTCACCAAAGGAGGAGTATAGGTAGGAATACTATGTAAAGGATTAGAAGGAGGTTCAACACTAGTGATAGGAGGAATCAAACCTAAATCTTGAGATTCTTGAACTAAATGTTTAACATTTGAATTCACAAGGTGAGTAATACCATGCAAGAGGTTAACACATTAATCACTATCACAGAGAACTTTTTATCAAGTTTAGTGGAAATGTTTTGGACTTTCTCAGGAGGAACTGTTAAAGTGTCATCCTCATCATGAGATGAGTGAGAAGAGTTTTGCTCCATAGTAGGATTGGAATCATGAAGAATCAAGTTATCATCTGAGATCCTAAGGAAAGGAGAGGAATATTTAGGATCAAAGGCACCCATGAGTCTACGACTTCTTCTAACCAGAATATTATAAGTAGGACTAGTGGTAGTAAATCTCATAAACCAATGTAACACAAATGAACTAAAATAAGAACACATAGAGCATGAATGTGAAATCTAATTAGTGTGCAAGATCTAACAGAAAGGAAAATCTAATACTAACAAGATAAAAGGAAAGCACAATAAGGCATCCAATTCCATAAAATAAAAGAGAGTAAGCTAGTGAGGCTCACCAAAATGAATAGGGGTAAAATGGATTCACCTTTATTCATTTGTAGAGGGGGGAAATATGAGATCTATTCTCAAACCCAAATTCCCAAAGAAGAGATCCAATTTGATCATCCAAGAGGTTAATACACAATTGAATCAATTTATGAGGAATATGGAAGAGAGAGAGAGAGAGAGAGAGAGAGAGAGAGAGAGAGAGAGAGAGAGAGAGAGAGAGAGAGAGAGAGAGAGAGAGAAATCCAATATTTCCTTATGAAGGAAGCTATGTTTGAAATATGAAATAATTGAAATACAAATACTAACGTCAAATTAGGGAAAATCTAGAAAATGTCAAATTTTGATGTTTGTGTGTACTTTCAGGAAATTCTACAACCTGTTCTGAACTGGAAATGCCGAGATAGAGAAAATTGAGAAATCTTTCTCCAAGATGAGCTCAGGTCAGGTTTGACCCTCATAAAAGGTCAAATACTACATTCTTTATTTGAAGTCCGATTCAAATTCTATTCACAGATCTCAGAAGTTTTCTAAAAAGGGTATCCAAATTCGCTCTTAGATCCAAAATTCCACACTTGTAGCTACAAGAAAATGGGGGTTTTTGTTGTATGGGGGGTTTGCCTTGGTCAAACCCCAATTTAGGAATTAAACTTGAAATTGAATTGAAATATAGCATGCATAAACAAAGTAATTGAAACAAATCACCTCGCTTATGTTGAAGTCCTTGTAGAGTATTTGAATCCACAAATCCACAAGTAGGAATACTTCAATGGATGTAGGATGTCTCCAATCAATGGAATTTGATCTTCAACACCAATCTTCATTTGATCTTTGCATATGAGAAGGCTTGAATGAATGTAGAAGGATGGATCATCAAAGGGGGCTCCAAAGAGATTGAATCCTTCAATAGCTAACAATGGATCTGCTTGATGGATGGATGCTTGAACACTTGAATTCTTTAATTCAATTTCTTGCACTTGAGAACTCACTCATGAAATTGCTTGTGATGTGATTTTCTTGATTGTGGATGAGATGTCAATAATGGATCAAGCACCTTGCTTGAGAGTGCTTGAGCATGAAAACTTGATATCAAAATGAGAGAGGAAGGCCTCCTTTTATAGTGAACTAGGGGGCACAATCCTCTAGAGGGGCCACCTAGGATAATTAAACGCCAATTAGGTCCTAAAATTTAGAAAATATACCTATATTAAAAGCAATTAGAGGATTTACCATCTCGAAACCTGAAATGGCCAATCCAGAGGCAAGAAAATAATTATCCCGAAAGCCCGATGCCCAGAAATCAAAGAAAATGGAAATTTGAATGAGGGGGGAAAAATCAAGGTTGGACCTAACCTAGTTAGGTTTGAGCTCAATCCAGGATCAACCTCAAATTTTACCCTGGGCCTAGATTCAGTCAAAACTAGGGCAGGAGGTGTCGAGGATGCCCAGAAACCTAGAAATGATATCAGAAAAGGAAAAAATGTCAGGGATAGACATAAAATCCTATGATTACTATGTTGAAGGCTAGGAGGACCTATTTATAAATCCTACCTAGAAAATAGAGCCATGGAAGAGGGAAATTAAGGAGAATCCTTGAGATCCTAACCCTAATTTCACCTAAAATGAAGAAATCAAGTGCAGGGAAGGTGGGGAAAGTGGGGAGAAAGCCAAATACATGCAAAGAACCAATCAAGGAACTTAACATGACCCAAAACCACTTACTCTGAGGGCTAAACACTCTTAACATGGAAGTGCTTCCATTTTAAGATGATACAAGTGGTATCAGAGAAAGGTGAGATTTGGATCTAAGTTTATGAATCTAGGTTTGAGGATTCCTTTTGGTCAAACCCTAGTTGATTGGTTGTGGGGTAGCTGATTGTGATTTGGCCTAAAATTATAGAGGGTTTCAAGATGGTTCCTGGGAGGTGAGATGCGGATCCAAGATTGGTAGACATGTTGACACAACTTGTTGCTAGATTAGAAGCTGTTGAAAAAGCCCAGAGAAGAGGAAGACATCTTGAAGATGTTAGTGATGATGAAATTGAGGAAGAACAAGGTGATGTAGAAATTGCATCAGTGATGGATCAAGGTGAATAAATATTATTGAAGGCTTTGAAAAATTAGAAGTTTACAGCACACTTTAATACTCTTGAGTATAGTGGAAACTAGGATTTTGATGAATTGGTGTACTGGATCACCAAGAGGGAAAAGTACTTTGAGTTTGAAAATGTGCCCAAGGAAAAGAATGTGAAAATTGCAAGTACAAAGTTGAAAAGTCATGCGTCCTTGTGGTGGGAACATCTGCAGTTGGACAAAAAGAGGAAAGGCAAGACAAGATTAAGGTATGGAATAAAATGGTGAATAAATTGAAAGGAAATATTTTACCTTGTGATTATCAGATTAACCTAGTTAAGCAAATGCAAACTTTGAAGTAGAAAGATAGCTCGTTAAAAGAATATATTGATCAATTCTATAGATTAGATATTAGATCTGGACATGAAGAAGATCATACAGAAACAATTGCTAGGTACCTAAATGGTTTGAGAGTTTCCATCAAAGAAATAATCAGTTTGGTCAAATTGGAGAACATTGAAGAGGCTTATCAATTTGCATTGAAAGCTGAGGAGAAATTGAACAAGAGACATGAGCAAAGAAAAAGAGGTAGAGGTGGTAGATTCCCTAGAGGAAGAGGTAGATCTTATGGTGAAAAAAGTAGATATGAACCTGAAAAGACAAATCTATGTAAAGGCAAGACCAAGTGGAAAGGCGAAAGCTCATCTAGAGGTAGAGGCAGTAACTACCAAGGTGGATATAATATAGGGGGTTTCCAAGGAACTTTTTACAATTCTAGAGAAGAAGGACATAGATCATTTGAGTGTACGCATGCAAGTAAGAAGGTTGGCAACAACTGAAATTCTTTGGTGTAAGAAGAGACACCGAATGAACCTAGGAAGGAAAATAGCTTGATGGTGAGGAGAGCACTTTGGAGTGAAAGTAATAAGGAAGATCCAGCAAGGCAAATTTTGTTGAAGACTAGATGTAGAGTTTATGATGAAGTTTGGAAGGTAATCATTGATAGTGGTAGCTTGGAGAATCTGACATCTGAGGAAATGGTCACAAAGTTGTAGTTGAAAATATTGGAACAACTGAAGCCCTATAAGATTTCATGGATTAAAGATGAGCATACACTCTTGGTAAGTGAACAATGTTATGTGAATTTGAAAATTGGAAAGTACTCTGGTAAGGTGTTATCTAATATCATGCCTATGGATTGTTGTCATATTTTTTTGGGTAGACCTTGGAAATATGATAGACATGCTATATATGATTGGAGATTTCATAAATATACTATTTGTGTTGATGGAAGAATAAAAATCTTATTACCTTTGATTGAAGAACCTATTAGTAATAATTGCACATCTATGAAAGTTTTCTTGATGGAAGGAGGAAAGTTTGTTAAGGATTTGAAGAAGAATGATCTATTCTTTGTTGTGATTCCTAACAAACTGAGTAATAAAATAGAGCATAGTGTCCCTAGGGAGATTGATAAGTTACTCACCAAGTATAGTCAAATCATTTCAGATAATGTACCTGATAGGCTTCCACCGAAGAGAAGCATTGACCATTGCATGGATCTAATCCTTGGATCTAGTTTACCAAAAAAGGCACCACATCTATTAACACCTACCGAGAATCAGGAATTGAATCGACATATTCAAGAATTATTGCAGAAAGGTTTTATCTAGGAGAGTTTGAGTCTTTGTGCAATACCTACTGTATTGGCACCTAAGAAAAATAGAGAATTGCAAACATGTACTCATTCTAGAGAAATGAAGAAGATAATAGTGAAATATAGGTTTCCTATAGCGAGAATGGATGATATATTCGACAGTTTGACTTGAGAAAAATATTTTGCCACGATTGATTTAAAAAGTGGATATGATCAAATCAGAATCAGAGAAGGTGATGAGTGGAAGACTTCTTTCAAGACAAAAGAAGGTTTGTATGAGTGGTTGGTTATGCCTTTTGGTTCAACTTGTCAAGAATGAATGTTGAATAAATCCTATGGGAGAGTATTAGAAGCCATTATGTAGCAATTTTGTTGCATTCATGACTATGATTGTCATTGATGTCAATACAATGATCTACTGAAGATTAGCAAAGAAGAAGACAGTGTTTGAGTTAGCACACTTGGGATATTGAAGATAAATCTATGCACAGTTGAGGACTTATTCTATGATGTGTTATTAGATCATGGTTAAGAGCATAGATAGTAATTCATTTATTCATGGAAGTTATGAGGAAATCAGTGGAAGCAGTATTCGGGTAGTGTTCCTGGTAAAGGTTTGTAGAAATTGTATGATATCTCCTAATCAGGATGGAATATGGTTATGTGTAGTTAGAGAGTAGTTGGAGGAATGTTTATAGTGACATGTTTGTAGTGTAAGGTTCGAGGTTGCATGAGTGAAGAATTATATTGATTGGAAGCTGACAGTTTTGTGTAATTTTAATGTAATGTGTGGAAAGTTTTATTTTGTAATTTATATGTTGAATCATTTGAAATTACTTGAGTGTGGTATAAAGGAAGGAATTTATTCCTTGTTTTAATATATAGAATGTGATGAATGTAAGGATTTGTGAAAGAGAAATTGTTGAAAGAGGATATGTGAACTACTAAGATCTGGTATTCAGATCTGAAGAAGGAGTTGGTGTAGTTTGGCACAGTCAGAGAAGGAGTATTAATTTGATGAGGTCAATAATATTTTAGTATTATTCTATTGAGTAATAAAAAGATTAGTTGGATAGTGATTTTAGTGATCTTACCCTAAAGTTGTCTAGGTAGTGGGTCCTTCTATCTTCCATAACTCCTAAAAGAGTTAGAATCTTTTAATAGGGATTCAAAATATCCTAACAAGGATTCATATGTACTGAATGTATTTCATAAGACTCCTAATAGAGTCCATCCTTTCACAAAGAATATTCATATTAGTGCATCTTTTGTGGGCATCATTCCCATCAGGGTTTACTCTTTGATGAAGAGGTTCCCTAGTCAACATATCTTGTGTCATTGTGTTATTGTGCATGTATATCTTTCTATGGTTGATGGTTACATTTCTTACATGGTTAAAATTTATTGAAGTTGATAAAAGTTATATTTATCTGATAATTGATTCACCCCCTCCCTCTCAGTTATCTTGGTGGACTTTACTTTCTAACAATTGGTATTAGAGTGGAAGGTCCTTGAAAGAAAATTTTAATAGCTTAAGGAGATCCATGATGAATTTCAGGAAAGAAAGCCCTAAGTTTGATGGAGTAAATTTTGACAGTTGGAAAGAAAAGATGAAGACACGTCTACTGTGTTTAGGACATGGTTATTGGTTGATTACAAAGAATGAGAAGACTATCGTTGATGAGAATAACATTGAAACATGTAATAATGATGAAAGAGATCTATTCATGTGTAACATACTTGCTAGAGAAGAACTTTTGTCAACCCTTCTGAAGAATGAGTAGAGTCAGGTAAAATATTTAAAAACATCGCATGAAATTTGGTTAACTTTACAGTCTACTTTTGAAGGTGATGAACATGCAAAGAAAGTCATATTACATAATTGGATATGTACATTTGAAGATATAAGAATGATGGAAGATGAATCTTCTACAAGCTATATTGGTAGAATGTCAGATATTGTTGTAGGTATAAAATATTATGGTGGAACAAAGACAGAGAATGGAGTGATATGGAAAATTTTGAGGACATTGACTCTTGCATTTAAGCAGACAACATAGATGATTGAACAAGTCATACCTTGTACTATGAACTTTACAAGAGAGACTCTTCTTGGAAGATTGGAAATAGCAGAATTGAACTTGAGGTTCTCAGGAGACCTACCTAGAATGGAGACATCATTTAGTGCTCTTAGTGTTCACCCTACTTTGTTAAGAAGCATAAGTGTGAGTGGAGATTATGCTACTAGCAATAGATCTAGAAATGAAGAAGATGGGAACATTGAAGAAGGTATTTCCTTTCTTGTGAAGAGAGAACCAGATGGTAAGAAAAATTTTAAATATTGGACTTGTCAAGAATATGATCATTTTGCATCTAAATGTTCTAAGAGAGTTAAGAAGTATAGGAAGAACTTTAATCCTAGAAGATATAAAGAGTGTTACTATGCAAATGATGAAGAACTTGAAACTAGTTTGGACAAATATTTAAGTGAAAGTGATACTGAGAATAATGATGATATAGGATTTGTAGAAATTAAAGAAAAAAATTATGAAACTAAAATCAAGGAAGAAAAGGCTTTAGTTTCTCAAGTAGAAAAGAAAGCTAATTGGATTATAGATAGTGGTTGTTTACATCATATGACTAGAGAGATTAAAAAGTTCATAAAGTTTAACAATTATGATAGAGGATTTTTTAGAGTTGGAAACAATGCACCTTGTTTGATTAAAGGTATACGATCTATTCCTCTTGATGGAAAGACTAATACTGATGATGTTTACTTTGTGGATGGTTTGAAAGATAATCTTTTGAGTGTTGGATAGTTAGTTGATAAGGGATATCAAGTTTGGTTTATTGAAAAAATTTGTGTGATTAAAGACAAAGATGGAAATTTGACTGGTATTGGATCTAGAACCAGAGGTAATGTATTTCAGTTGAATCCTACTGAGTTGACATGCTTGATTACTAATATTGATGAAATCTAGTTATGACACACAAGATTTTGTCATATAAACTTTGATAACATTGTGAAAGTGAGTAATACACTTGCAGTAAGAGATTTGCATAAAATTATGAAGCCTACTAACATGATTTGCAAGGAATGTGTGATGGCTAAACAAAAGAGAAGCTCATTTCCCAGCAAGAAGTTTACAAAAGTAGAGAAGTTGGACATTGTTCATATAGACTTGAGCGGTCCTACAAGGACTAGAGGATTCTATTGAGAAAGGTATTTTATGATTCTTGTTGATGAATTTACAAGAATGATGTGGATTGCATTTCTTAAAGAAAAATATGAAGCATTTGATAGGTTTAAGATCATTAAGGATAAAGTTGAGAATGAATCTAGAATGAAGATTAAATGTTTGCGATCAAATAGTGGTGGATAATTTACTTCTAAAGAATTTAACATTTTTTTTGAAGTGAATGGTATTAAGAGATAGTTTTCAGCCCCTAGGACACCTGAACAAAATAGTATTGTAGAAAGAAGAAACAAATTAGTGACTGAAGCAACAAGAGCTATGTTATTTGAGAATGACTTAGTGAAGATATTTTGGAGAGAAGCAGTGAACATAGTGTTGTATACAATGAATAGAGTACAAATTAGAGTAGACATAGACAAGACACCCTATGAACTATGGTTTGGACATGCACCATCAGTTAAGTATTTTAAAATTTTTGGAAGTAAATTTTATATTAAGAGAGATGATGACATTTGAAAGTTTGATCCTAGAAGTGATGAAGGTATATTTCTTGGATATTCATTGAAGAAAAAAGCTTATAGATGTTACAATAAGAGAACTAAGACTATTGTTGAGAGCGCAAATGTAAAAGTTAATGAAAAGTTCAAAATTCAAGAAAGAATGCTTGATTATGAATCAGATGAAGGAACTCACCATAGACCTAACCCTGAGACTACTAAATTATTTTATGAAAAAGATAGTAATTTGTTTAATGAAATGCATAGTGAGGTCGTTGAAGAATTGACACCTAAAGTAAGATCTGAGATAGTGACACCTAACAAGAATCTATCAAGGAATCATCATGTTGAGTAGATTATTGGAAGCATAGATAGAGGAGTTCAAACTCGAAATAAGGTACAAGAACAGTTATGTTTGATTTCTCAAATTGAACCTAAATCTACTAGTGAAGCTTTTGAAGATGAACATTAGATTAAAGCTATGAAAGAAGAACTAGATCAAATTGAAAATAAAAAGACATGGGAATTGGTCCCTAGACATAAAGATAAGAATGTTATAGGAACAAAATGGGTATTCAGAAACAAGATGAATGAACAAGGAGAAGTGGTAAGGAACAAATAAAGATTGGTATGTAAAGGATACTCATGGCAAGAATGAACTGACTATGAAGAAATGTTTGCACCAGTAGCAAGAATTGAAGCAGTAAGAATATTTTTGGCCTATGCAGCTTTTATGGATGTGAAGTCAACATTTATGAATGGAGAATTGGAAGAAGTTTACATTGAGTAGCCTAAAGGTTTTCCTTTAACTCAAGAAGGATACATGGTATGTAAACTGAGGAAAGCTTTATATGGACTAAAGAAAGCACCTAGAACTTGGTATGTGAGATTAGATAAGTATTTGTTGAAATTAAGATTTACAGAAGGTACAGTTGATAGCAACCTATATACAAAATAAATTGAAAATGGTTTTTTGGTTGTAGTAATTTTTGTTGATGATATTATCTTTGTAGGAGAAGATGAAGCCATCGATAAATTTGCAGATGAAATGAAGACTAAATTTGAAATGAGTATGATTGGTGACATGAAATACTTTTTAGGATTGCAGATAGCATAGGACAGTGATGGTATCTTTGTAAGTCGGACAAAGTACTTGAATGATTTATTGAAGAGATTTGGAATGGAGAACTGTAAGCCAATTAGAACACCTATGGTAATTGGACATAAGTTATCTAGCACAAATGAGACTCCTAAAGTGGAACAAAAGAAGTATAGATTTATGATTCGATGATTGTGGTATTTGACTCATACAAGACTTGATATAGCACATTCAGTTGGAATTATAGCAAGATTTCAAGCTGAACCCAGAGAATCACATTATGCAGCAGTAAAGAGGATATTGAGGTACTTAAGAAGCACACTTGAGTATGGATTGTGGTATGAAAAATCTAATGATTTTACCCTATGTGCATATACAGATGCTGATTGGGGAGGAAATGTTGATGATAAAAAGAGCACCAGTGGTGGAGCATTTTTCCTTGGAGGAAGACTGGTTTCTTGGTTAAGCAAGAAGCAAAATTGGATTTCATAGAGCACAGTAGAAGAAGAGTATGTAGCAGTAGCAAATAATTGTAACCAGATAATTTGGATGAAATAAATGCTGAAGGATATTGGAGTAAAATTTGTTGAACCTATTTTTATACATTGTCATAACACCAGCACACTTAGAATGTCTAAGAACCGTATGTTACATTCTAAGACAAAGCATATAGAGATAAAGTATCATGTAGTGAGAGAGAAAATAGTAGAGAAAGAAGTCAGACTTGAGTACATAAGCACAAAGGAGTAGAATGAAGAAATATTTACAAAACCTTTTCCTAAGGATACATTTGAGTATCTAAGAGGTATGCTTGGGGTTATTCCCCAGCCTACTTTTGAGAAGTGATGCGGATTGTTGCATCCATCTAGTAGTATATTAGCCCTATTTTTCTTCTTGACTAGATGTTGGTACTTCCTCTATGGGGGAGTATGTGTATCTGAGCTGAGTCATCTAGACTCTAGTGAATGTATTTTTTGAGTAGTGTCTTTTGACGTTTGAAGTTGTTGTTGACATAATGATGAAACATCTGTCATTGATGTTAATGGGGAAGAAGTGTACATGAAAAACCATTTGTACCATTTTTTGGAGAGAACTGAATAGGAAAATGAAGCAAGATTTGATTGATGAAGAAGACTTGGAAGCATTTTCAGAGCAGTAGTGTTGTAGTATTGGATTTATGGAACTTCGATGTTTTTTCATCTATGCTACCATCAGTGCCAATGTGGGATATTGTTAGGAATGGATGGTAAATATATCCTATGGGGGAGTATTAGAAGCCATTTTGTAGCATTTTTTGTTGCATTCATTACTCTGATTGTAATTAATGTCAACACAGTGATCTACTAAAGATTAGCAGAGAATCAAACATTGTTTGAGTTAGAGCACTTGGGATATTGAAGATAAAGCTATCTGTAGTTGAGGACTTATTCTATGATGTATTATTAGATCATGGTTAATATCACAAATAGTAATTCATTTATCCATGGAAGTTATGAGGAAATCAGTGGAAGCAGTATTCAGGTAGTGTTCGTGAGTAGCAGTTTGTGGAAATCAGATGATATCTCCTAATTGGAATGCAATCTAGTTATGCACAGTTACAGTGTAGTTGGAGGCACGTTGATAGTGATGTGGTTGATAGTGCAAGATACAAGGTCACACAAGCGAAGAATTATATTGATTGGAAGTTGACAGTTTTGTGTAATTTTAATGTAATGTGTGGAAAGTTTTATTTTGCGATTTGTATGCCTATGGTATAAAGGAAGGAATGTATTCCTTGTTGTAATATATGGAATGTGATGAATGTAAGGAATTGTGAAAGTGAAATTATTGACACAGGATATGTGAAGTACTAAGATCTGGTATTGAGATCTGAAGAAGGAGTTGGCGCGGTTTGGTAGAGTCAAAGAAGGAGTATTGATTTGTTGAGGTCAATAATATTTTGGTATTATTCCGTTCAGTAATACAAAGATCATTTAGATAGTGAGTTCATTGATCTTACCCTGAAGCTGTTTGGGCAATGGGTCCTTCTATCTTCCATAACTCCTAATAGATTTAGAATCTTTTAACAGGATTCAAAAACTCCTAACAAGGATTCATATGTACTGAATGTATTTCATAAGACTCCTAACAGAGTCTATCCTTTCACAAGGAATATTCATATTAGTGCATCTTTTGTGGGCATCATTCCCACTGGGGTTTACTCTTTGATCGAGAGGTTCCCTAGTCAACATATCTTATGTCAATGTGTTATTATCCATCCATATCTTTCTATGGTTGCTTGTTACATTTCTTACATGGTTAAAATCTATTGAAGTTGATAAAAGTTATGTTTATCTAATAACTAATTCACCCCCGCTCTCAGTTATCTTGGTGGACTTTACTTTCTAACACAACTAATGCATCGAGTACTCTTATGAGGTTGATGAATGAAGTTTTCAAGAAAACTTTAGGTAAATTTTTGATTGCGTACCGAGATGATATTATAATATTTAGTAAGACCAGAGAAAAAAAATTGTTGCATGTTAAACAAGTATTGTAGAGGTTGAAAGAAGAAAAGTTGTTGATAAATCTAAAAAAGTGTTCATTCATGAAATAGGAGATTATGTATTTGGGATTTGTGATTTCAGCTAATGGTTTGAAGATGGATCCTGAAAAGCTTGAAGCTATTTTGAATTGGCCTACACCTCATAATGCTAGTGAGGTAAGAACATTTCATGGTTTGGCTAGTTTTTATGGAAAGTTCATTAAGAATTTTAGTTCAATTTGTAATGCTATGACTGAGACTATGAGAGGAGATAAAATAGAATTCAAGTAGACACATGGAGCTGACAAAAGTTTTGAGACTCTAAAGAAGAATGTTTCTAAATTGCCTATGTTGGCATTACCTAATTTCAATAAGGTATTTCAAGTGGAATGTGATGCAAGTGGAAGTGTAATCAAAGCTGTGTTGAGTTAAGAAGGTAAACATGTTTCTTTCTTTACTGAAAATTTGAATGATGCAAAAAGAAAATACTCTATGTATGATCGAGAATTCTATGCTATTGTTCAAGCACTAAAGAAATGGAGACATTATTTGATACCAAGTGAATTTGTGTTGTATACCGATCATAAAGATTACAATATTTGGGCATTCAAAACAAGTTGAATTAGATACATATGAAATGGGTTGAGTATTTGTAGAGTTATACATTTGTGATAAAGCATAATAGTGGAGTCAGTAACCGAGTTGCAGATGCATTGAGTATAAGGAGATCATTGATGAATGAGATGAAAATTGAAGTTCTTAGATTTGATGACATGAGAGATTCTTATGAAATTGATTCTGATTTTTTTGAGCCGTGGAGAAAGTGCAAAGAACCTATTCAAGATCAACTGTGTACTAAATGGAAAGAATATTTTATTCAACAAGGTATGTTGTTTAAAGGTATTCAGTTGTGTATACTAAGAGGACCAATGAGAATTATTCTGATAAAGGAGAAACATAGTAGTTATTTGGCTGGACACTTTGGTGTTGATAAGACATTGAATTTGTTTAAGGAGAAATAATTTTGGCCGTAGTTGTATAAAGATGTTAAAAAACTTGTTAAAAGTTGTGGAATTTGTCAAGTTGCAAAAGGAGTATGTCAGAATACTCGATTGTATACACCAATTTCTGTTCTTGAGAAACCTTGGATTGATATCAATATGGATTTTGTTCTTGGCTTATGGAAGATAGCAAAAGGTAATGATTCTATATTTTTTGTTGTGGATAGATTTTCTAAAATGGCACATTTTATAACTTGTAGAAAGACATCAGCTATAGTACATATAGCTGATCTTTTCTTTAAGCAAATTGTCAGATTGGATGGATTACCGAGGAGTATTATCTCAAACCAAGACAATAAACGTTGGCAAGTTGTCTATACTAAAGTATATGACTAGATATAGTGTTGTCATTATGGAAACAAAGTCATATAGCAATTTGTAGTTAGCGCACCAAGTGTAATGATCAGAAATCAGTTAAGTATTGAAGACTAGACAGCATACAAAGCACTAGAGACTTAGAGCATCAGTGCACATGTGCACGGATGAATTAACGTATGGGCCCTGGAAGTTAAGATTTTTAGACTATAATTATGCTTAGTCTAAGAGTGCATAAGTAGATATGCAAAGATGTGAAAGTTACAGTCAATTGAAGTTGCACAGCCATTGTGTGCTAGCAGAGAACAGAGCATAGAGCCGACAGTGACTATTTTAGTTTGCGATTGTAAATTAATGTTGTAGAGGCTATGCAGCCATTGTATTTAGGTTGTTGGCATATATACATGTATAATTGTAAGCATGATTAAGCCAATTCATTTGGAAGTGTTATTTGTAATTAGTTCTAGGGCCGACCTAATTGTATAATTGTTATGAGTGCATAAATATAAGGTGCACCCATTGTATTAAGTATGGAAGTGGAAATAGAGTTGTGAGAAGTAGAGAAAAGGTATGTAAAGAGAGAATATGATGTATTAGATATTTTCAAGAAGTCAAAGCATCAGCGCACCAAAGGAACTGATCTGACAAGTAGTGTCACAGTGATAGTTCACCTGCAGATATAGTGTGTATCCGATTCAAAAGGTTGTAGCCTTCATCATTTGAGTAGTGAGCTCTAGGATAGTGAGTCCACTCCCCTAACAGGGATCATTGTAAAAGACTCCTAACAGGGTCCAACCCTTAACAAGGTCTACTATACTAAAAGCATTATAAAGCTACTCCTAATAGGGTAAAAGATCTTCTAACAAGGTTCACAAAACACTAGTGCAGATTATTAGTGGGTATCAAGTCCCACTGGGGTTTTTACCTATTTGGGTTTCCCCATAACCATATTTGTGTCATGTGTTGATTTCATGTTTCATGTTTATGTAAATGATTAATTTAGTACTTAAGCATTTATAATTCAGTATTCAGATTAAAGTTAAAAGTTAAAATATAGTGAACACTGAATCACCCCCCCCCCCTCTCAGTGTTTGCATTCCTAACAATTGGTATCAGAGCTCTGGTCCTTAGCAAAGAAGTTTAACCACTTGAGGAGATCATGGACAAAGCAAAAATGAAAGATCTGAAGAAGAATCTTGAAGTAGCTCTTGAAGACCTGGACAATTCAAAAAAATAAATTGAGAAACTAAAAGAAAAATTCAGTGATGCTCAATTAGTTATCAAAAGACTAAGAAAGGATTAGAAAGGACGCTCTAGCAATGATCTTGAAGAAAAAATCAAGAAGCTGAATGAAGAAAATAAGTCCTTGAAAGAACAACTTGAAGATTTTGATGATAAGCTGACTAATAATCCAGAAGTCTGTGATGAACAGATCAAAGAGAACCTTTAGCTGAATTTAGAACTAAGGCAAGAAAACATGGAAATCTTGGAGCTAAGAAACAACAAAGAAATCTTAGAGTTTGAATTGAAAAATTCAAAGTATCATATAGCCAAATTACACACCAGTGTTGAATTGGTAGAATCACAGTTGTATGCAAGAAGAATCAAAGGAGACACTAGCTATATCAGATACAATGAAGCACAAAATTAGATTGACAATATGCCAGCAAGAAAGGATTCACAAAAGAACTCTACTAATGATGAGAAGACTAAAGATCAAACCAAAGACAATGGTGGTCCTCCTAGGAATGAGTGCAAGCCATTAGAACACACCTATTTTGCATGTAACAAGCATGGACACATTGCAAGGAACTGTACAGAGGTAAAACCTTTTAATGGTTACTATTATACATGTAATAGATTTTCTCATAGAGCAATAAATTGCAAGACTAGTAAGAAGAGAAGGATTCAGCATGATCAAAGAAATCAAAATCAGACAAATATTAGAAGTTAACAGAATGTTACATGTCAGATATATAACTATAATGGTCACTTAGCTAGAACATAAAGAATGGTGAATCATGTCAATGTGCCAAGGAATAATAGACCTCCAATGATTTGTCACACCTGTAACAAGGTTGGACATATCTCAAAGTTTTGTAGATCAAGGACGCAAGGTCAGGAAAGCCCTAAAAAGATCGAAGAACTAATTTTGGATCCTGAAGCAGAAGTCAAGTTTGTGAAGGCCTCAGAAGATGGGAGCTTGATTTGGTTAGAGGGAAAGAAGCACAATGCTATTGAGATTGTATTGGATGCATCCCAAGTGGATGCACCCTCTACATTTGCATAAATGGCCCTCAGGGTCATAAGGGGAGCTAATTTATTTCTAGACCCCTGTGTGGCAAGTATACTCATCCTCAGAGTATGCACCTTTGTGGAAGAGCGCACATGATGATTGTTAGCAAAACTCAAGTTTAAAAATTTGCAATGACAACCTAGTTTACGCAAGCTGCATTAATGGTGAATTTCTTACTTTAAGTACATAGAAAGTTGTTTGTTCACTCATTGCATTCATATTCAGAGTGACTGGAGAGAAAATTGAGCCTTGGAAGTTGTTTTGAAGATTAAGTTATTAGTGATTGCAATGTATTTGATCAGTTGGAAGAAACCCTAGCTCGTTGCACCAGTTCAGAAGCCGTCAAAACATCTCAAAGATCTTTTGGAAAGTGAATATCTAGTAAGTCATGGCCACTCCTATTGTTTTTGATGTTACTAAGAAGAAGCGCTATGTTTTCAAGAGGCACCCATTTAAATCAACCCTAGATGATTTAGAGGGAGCATTATCTTGCATGCTGATGATAGGTTAACGATGCACATGGACACAATGTTGAAACCAGACAAAACATTCATGGATGAATACACCAAATGGAATGATCACCCCATTGTTGAGTATGCCACGACATATGAATTCTATGAAATGGAATGGATTAAAATATTGTTGAGTAGAATCCATGATGACTTGTTTTGGATTAGAGATGTACCAGTAAGAATAACAAGAGACTTAATTCATGAGATGGCAAGCCTTTCTAAGATAAGTGCCATCCTTCCTATGAGTAAGGATGTCAAGAAAATGGTGGAGCAAGTGTCTAAATCCATAAGTTATAAGTGTGGCATGACCATTGAGCCTATAGAGCAACCAGACATCAAGTTGATATCAATGATATTGGGTTATAGATTTTTCAACACCAGTAGCATGAATAGTGTGTCTATAGGCACTATTCTAGCAGCCATCCATCTTGTGCAAGAAGATGGAGAGTTTAACTTGTATGAGATCTTGTGTGTATTGTTGATAAACAATATCAAAGCTATAAAACATGATAAGACTAAGGGTCCCTAATCATCTATATGTACCTTCATATAGTTGGTAAAGTAGAAAACTTATATCTAGATAAGTCTATTCCTACCATGCCTCAGATATCAAACAAGGAAACCACAGAAAGCACACTTAGAGATTACATTACCTTGGAATTGAAGACCTTCAGAGAAAAGATGTAGATGAGGTACAGGATTCCTAAGAATATTGTAGAGAATTCTAAGGATACAATATGATTCATGGTGGAGATTGATACTACATGTATGAAAGTTGTGGAACCTAGAACTAAGTGGATTCATCCAGTTGGGTATGAGGTTGAAGAACAAGTTCTTGAAGCTTATGCACAGGTACTACTATCAGCTCCTAAGGATGTCAATGAACCTAGGTGGGGAGCCTATGAAGAGAAGACTAGAGAAGTTGATGCTAAGCTGAACAATACTGCAACAAAGAGAAAGGTTGCAAAGGTCACATCAGAGATCCTAAGAATACATGTGTATCCCAAGAAGACCTTGATAAAGCAAGAGATGAGAAGATTGCCCTAGAATTGAAGAGTGCACCAAAAGAACAAGAAGATCCCAAGATGAAAAAGATAAAAATTGAAAAAGATGACAGTCAGAAGGATAAAGAAGAAAATACTCCTTCTATACCCAAAGATACTCCTCCGGAGTATAAGCATTTACTCAAGAAAGAGAAAGAAGCTAGCACCAGTCATCCATCCTCATGAACATTAAGGAGCATGAAAAACATTCAAGCACCTCCAAAAATAGGATTTAGTCCTAGCCTTAAAGTTTTGAGCTCTAGAATTTTTTATGAAGGCAAAATTGATCTAGTAGGGAAACATTATGAATCATATAGTGAGATTGATAAGACAAAAATTCATGATATGATTATCAAACATATGATAAAGTTCAGAAAGACAGTTCTTGAGTTAAAAATAGAAATTCTAGATAATGTATGGGACATTTTAGAACATCTAAAGAGACAAGCTAATGAGGAAGATCAAAGAATAAGAGAAAAAGTATTAGAAGATACTCTGCTTGTATTTTCTAAAGAAGAAGAGAAACTAATATTGAATTTGGTGAAGCCACACCTAAGAACTAAAATGAGGACTCTGCACATCATAAATAAATATTATGAGTTGATTACAAAGGAAACCAAAAAAGCCTTTGAAAAGGTGTTATTGGAGCAACAGATCAAACCACCCACTGCACCCATCACTCATTCACCCATTAAGGAAGATAAAGTGGCAGAGCCCACTAATGTACCAATGACAGGTCCTCAGGACTCAACGCCCATGTTAGAATCACCCAAAGATAGCATAATTATCATAGATAATGTGGAAATAGCCATGGAAGCTACTGATAAGGACTTGGACAAGTTTGAGGAAGCATTCGTTAGCACTGAGGAAGAAGAAATCTTATATAGCAATACCCCTCCCTCCTCAGCATTGTTGTCAAGTTTCACACCTAACACTAGTAGTTTGGACTCCTGGAAGGAAGAAGACCTAATTAAGTTCAACGTCCCAGGTATGGAGAAGGTGAAGGAGAAGCAAGTAATGAGGAATCCTCTCCTAGTGGAATTAGTAAATATTTTGAATAGTTTGGTGCCAGAAGATAAGAAAATGGTAAATGTACATTCAGTTGATGATGTGAGCACAATCATCTCTCAATTCAAAGTAAAATTTTCAAGCCTAGAAGAATCTACTGCCATAGTGGCAAAGGAGAAATACTTAAAGAAGAGATTCAATGAACTAATGACTAATTTTGCACTAGACTTGAACTCTCTTAAGTTTGGTTAGGCATCATTGAAGGATTTTGCAGATCAAGGAAGGAAAGTCATTACAGAATCCATGGATCAGGATAAGTTCACTAATGCCCATCTTAAGAAGATAAAAAATATAGAGGCAATGATTGAGAAGGTGAAGATTTTAGTGCTAGACACAGCCACTAATGCAAACATGTGCAAAAATGTCTATCAAGGTCAGTTGGACATAATTGAGAAGGAAAAGAAAGAAATGGAGAAGATAAGGTCTAGACAGACTCAATTGAGGAATGCTCTTGTGTCCTCACTAGACATTCTCAATCAAAACATAAAGGAGATTAATGTGACCATGATAACCTATGATCAAGGTCTGAGCACAAAATTGGAGAATATGGAGAAGCTTCAATATGCATTATGCACCCATCTAAAGATAGTCAATTCTCTGATAACCTTTTGGAAGAAGGAGATCTAGAGACTCAAGATTGCATATCGAGATATTTTCCCTCGGTGAGTGTATGTAGATAAAGTTTTTTTGATGCACCTTTATCATTAATGTCAAAGGGGGAGTTGTATAGAATATGGAGAACATATATGTATAGGGAGATATAAGAGTTTGTATAAAATGTATAGAAGACAAAAATTTTTTGTGTAAAGGATCAGTTAGAGACTTGGCCATATTCCTTTGTTGCCATCAATGAAAAAGGGGGAGATTGTTAGAAAGTTATCTATACTAAAGTATATGAATAGATAAAATTTTGTCATTATAACAACAAATTCATATAGCAATTTGGAGTTAGCGCACCAAGTGTAAAGATCAGAAATCAGTTAAGTATTGAAGACTAGACAACATACAGAGCACCAGAGACTCAGAGCATCAACACACATGTGTACAAATGAATTAAGTTATGCACCCTGGAAGTTGATATTTTAAGACTATACTTATGATTATTCTAAGAGCACATAAGTAGATATGCAAAGATGTGAAAGTTACAATCAGTTGAAGTTGCATAGCTAGTGTGTGCCAGCAGAGAACAAAGCATAGAGCTAACAATGACTATTTTGGTTTGCGATTGTAAATTAATGTTGTAGAGGCTATGCGCCCATTGTATTTAGGTTTTTGATATATGTACATGTATAATTGTAAGCACACTTAAGCCAATTCATTTGGAAGCGTTATTTGTAATTAGTTATAGGGCCGACTTAATTATATAATTGGTATGAGCGCATAAATATAAGGGGCACCCATTGTATTCGATATGGAAGTGGAAATAGAGTTGTGAGAAGCAGAGAAGAGATATGCAAAGAGAGCATATGATGTATTAGAGCTTTTCAAGAGGTCAAAGCATTAGCGCACCAAAGGAACTGATCTAACAAGTAGTGTCACAATGATAGTTCACCTACAGATATATTGTGTATCTGATTCAGAAGGTTGTAGCCTTCATCATTTGAGAAGTGAGCTCTAGGACAGTGAGTCCACTCCCCTAACATGGATCATTGTAAAATACTCTTAACAGGGTCTGACCCTTAACAAGGTCTACTATACGAAAAGTATTGTAAAGCTACTCCTAACAGGGTAAAGGATTTTCTAACAAGGATCACAAAACACTAGTGCAGATTATTAGTGGGTATCAAGTCCCACTGGGATTTTACCTCTTTGTGTTTCCCCGTAACCATATTGGTGTCATGTGTTGATTTCATGTTTCATGTTTATGTGAATGATTAATTCAGTACTTAAGCATTTATAATTCAGTATTTAGATTAAAGTAAAAAGTTAAAATACAATGAGCACTGATTCACCCCCACCGCAAGTCTGAGCACGTTTTTAAAATCCGTTTTCCCCATAATTGCTTGTTTCAGACTGTCTCGCAATTCCCCTGGCATTGCTCTCAGCAAATGTTAAAGGATTAGAACGAGGAAGATCACAGCGTAAACGCAAACAGGTTCGAACTAAAATGTATGGGGTTGTGCAATTATATATTCTAATATTACACGAAGTTCAATGTATGTTTTAGTTTTTAAAACTCCTTTTCGATGTTTGAGGTGCCATTTACAATAGACTATAATGCTTATGTTAGTTAAGAACAGTCAAATGCTAATGTACGGAGGAAGCGTCCATCTGGGTCCAATTACTCTGCAAACTCATCTTTGCAAACAGCGTATCTAGTGGTATTCGAAACCTGTAAACAGTTTCGAACTCATTTATTTGACACCAGTTAAGCCAAGGAATAAAATATATAAGATGAAAAGAAAGCCAAATTTGTTCTGCACAGTCTATTATGATGAAGGTATGATTATCCTGCTTTTGTTTCCAGAATCATAGCCTGGCTGTTCTCGGGCATTGACCAACCATACAGTCATATAGAATAAGAAATATGCTAGGCTAAATCTACAGGGTGCGCGGGTTTCGTGCCTTGAAGATGGGAGGACATATAATAAATATTCTTTCGTAGACTATTCGTCTTCTCTGTTTCCCAATACTAGGAACTATATTCACTGGTTAATGAAGCCGTGCCTCCCTTCTATACCAAGCCAGTTGGAGTTTGGTTGAGCGACACGGAGAACAAATAGCCGAGAAATTATGTCACCGGATATTTTAGCTGCTCCTTCTGTGGATTCGATTCTCAGGGTATGTTAACAACATATATTATGTTCTCTTCTTTAAAATGCTTCATTTCACACAACATGAAATCCCAATTACTAATACCGATTTGACAAGAAATTAAGTCTGCGGTTCTGTGTTTTTTCAGGGATTGCAGGGAAATGGAGGTTCAGGTCTGGACGTTGGGCTGAGCTTAGGTGGCTCTTTTACCATTCTGGAGTGCGGGATTACTAGGCCAGATCTACAGAGCCGAAAGGAATTCAAGGACGATTCGCTTTCCTCATCTTCTCTTGGAAAAGGCAACTGGGAGATTCCTGTCCCCGAGCTGAAACGCGATACCAGTGGAAGTGTTGTGGACGACGTGTGTAAGAGAACTGGGCCATGGAAAACGCCGACCTCACAATACAAAGGCGTTGTGCCGCAGCCCAATAGGCGGTGGGGAGCACAGATATACGATAAGCACCAGCGGGTATGGCTGGGCACATTCAATCGTGAAGAAGAAGCCGCAAGGGCCTACGATATCGCTAAACTAAAGTTTCGAGGTCCCACCACCATAGCGAACTTCGCCACTGTAGAGGGCAGCGATAAGGAAGAGACCATTTTCCTTCGCCGCCACTCAAAATCCGAGATTGTGGACATGCTCCGAAACCACACCTATGACGAAGACCTTCAACAGTCCAATAAAGACAGTGATGGAGAATCCGACAAATACTTCAATCCAGACGGCTCCAGAAAGGATCCACAGGGGGGAGGGGATAAATATGCCAGGGAGCACTTGTTCGACAAGGCCGTGACGCCGAGCGATGTGGGAAAACTTAACCGACTCGTGATTCCGAAGAACCAGGCCAAACGATGCTTCCCTCTCGACTTGGCCTCCCGAGAAAATGGTCTTGTTCTGACGTTTGAGGACGCCGCCGGAAAAACGTGGAGGTTCAGGTACTCGTACTGGAACAGTAGCCAGAGCTACGTGCTGACAAAGGGCTGGAGCGGCTATGTTAAGGCAAACCAGCTTCAAGCTGGGGATATCGCGACCTTCAAGCGTAGCACTAGCGGGTCAAGACAGCTGTACGTCGGATTCCGCCGGCGGCCTTGGAATGCCCTAATGAGAGCTCGAAAGCCTAGTTCGCCCAATTGTCTTTCCTTCGCCGAGCCGTTCATTGGACAGTGGGCGCCGGTGTTCGTCTCTTCCGCGGCAGATCAGTGGACATCCACCTTCTCTGAGGACACACCTGAGAGTTTAAGTGCTGGTAGATCGTACACATCAATGAAATCAGCTCCATATTTTGGAAACCATTTGACGGTGGAGTTGTCCAACTCGCAAGAAGAAAAATTAGCTTCGTCGCCGTCTCCTCCTCCTCGTCGCGATGTTGTTGTTTTTGGAGTAGATCTTAGCCGGTCTTCTTCATGTGTGAATCTGGCCCATTCGAGGAAACGAAACGCAGAAGACCATTGAGGGAGACTTTACGGTTATGTTTCCGGTGAAACCACTGCAATTAACGACTGTAAGATTTCTTACCATGACCTTTGTATCATTATATTTTAAAGCGAATAAGGTTGATCCATATTTTAGAGGTCTAGGAAGAATTATTTATAAGAATTTTAGGCAGTTTATTATACAATTTTTTCTCCCAATTCATGGTACATGATATCTCTGTGGCTCTTATCCTTTCAGTTGAGAACAAAATGAATGATGTGAAAGCAATATGTAGCACATTTCTCCTTCTTGTCGAACAGCTTAGATAATTATTTCTATAACTGTCCGTTTTGAGAATAAACTAGTCGTTTTCTACAGTACTGTTCAAGGACTTAATAGGATTATTTCTGTCTTTCTTTTCCTATATGTTGAACAAAGCAAATGATAACAAATATCATGTCTTTTAACGTGTACGATACATTTCCACCATATACTAGACGGCTCGTATACCAGTCTAATATCAAGACTATGATAACAGTTCACAGTATTAGGTCGATATAGGTCCCAATATATGGGGACTATACAGTATACTGTGTAAGGGCATCTAATTCTGTTATAAACAAGGTATGTACATTTTATTTGTGTAGGATTTGAATTTGTGATTTTTTTTTAAGGAAAACAATAAAATGTATAAATTTTGTATTCATCTATTATTTTTATAGCTTTCTTAATATTGTTGAATGATTATTATTTCTTATATTTAATGGAGAGCAACATTAACTATAGTACAATTGTTGAAAGAGTTAGTATCTGAACAATTATTTAGCTTGTTATATATTCTCAAATTTCTACACTTGATAAGTCTATCACTAATATTTCTAGATTTGATTTTGTCTTTTTTTTTAGCATCAACATTTGAAATCACACTTCATAAAATTTCTTCATGGAAATGATGCTTTAAATATTGCAATCAATATCTTGTTTTCTATCCTTTTTGGTGCAACTAAACATTCATGTTACAATTTTATAGACATTTTGGAAATTATTTTCCAATCTATGGTCAAATCATATGCCTATGTTATGCATTTTTTAGTTTTTCAAGGGAAATAATTTTGAGAGTGCACTAATGTCAACAAGACTGAATAAAAATATATATGAAGAGTTAGTAGTTAAGATTTTAGTATGTGTAAGACAACCTTTCTTAAAATTAAATTTAAGAAATTGTTTGCATTGGAGAGGTTAGGGTTTCAAGCAGTTGTGTTGGAAGGGATTCTAGTTTGGAAGCTGGTGCTTTTTCTCTTCTTGTCTTCTAGCTTTTTCTTTGTGATTCTGAGCCTACTTTTATTTTTCCTCCTTATAAGGAAGAGAATAGGATTTTGTCTTATGTGAGCTATATTTTGAATGTTTCTCTCTTTCAAGCTACATTGCTAGTGTATGAAGAAGAAAATTAAGGTTTCTTTCTTTGTGCCTCTACGTTATTTTCCCGCTACCCTCCTTTCCTCTAGAGTCTTTTTTGGTTTTATTTGTGCTACTTTTGTTTATTCTCTCTTAGTGGTCTCTTATGGTGGAAGTTGATCTGGGTCCAAGCCGAAGGATCATGTATGTGTAGGTATGTTGGCAATAGAACTATTGGTTCTTGGGAATTTGGGATGGTCCTTTGTGCTAACTCTAGGGCTTTTTTTATAGTTAAAATTATGTTTTCCATTTTTTATGTTTTCAACCTACTCTATCTTGTCTTCAATCCTTGTGGTGTAGCATATTTGTCTATCTTCTTATTCAGTAGCGATAATAAGGAAGTTGTGTATTGGGGTCTTCCTTACCTTGGACTATGATGGAAATTTGTAGGAAAAGGTGTTTTCTCACTATGGGGTTCCAAAATGGGAGTCAAGGTTGCGCTAATACTCATCCTTTCCTTGAAATACTTCTTCCATTTATTTTACTCATTTTCATGCCAATTGGTAGCTTCTACAATGTTGGTTGTGTTCAATTGAGAGTTTTGATAATGTTCCTAGTTTCTCAATCTTCTCCATTTTTTTCAATGGTTGTGGTTGGTGCCCCATTCTTTGATTGAGGGCTTTCCTATATTTTCCTTTCATTGTGGAGTGGGGCTTTATTTTTAGTTCTCCTACTTTTTTTCTTTCTTGTTAGTTGTTATTGGGGGCATTCTAAACCTTGAGGTAGTGTGATTCTTTTTTTGAAAATTAAGGAAAAATAGGTTTTATAGGGACCTGAAAGTTGAAGAGTTAGAGATATAGATAAGTCATTAAGAATAGTGGAAAAGAACAACTAAAATAGAAAAGGGGGACACAAAATACCCCAAATAACCAGCACTAAACAAAATAGGAAACCAAAACAAAAGGAATCAACAAAACAAACTAAGATCTACATCCTCTTAGATTTTGGATGGAATCTCTCATGTTCATCTCCAACTCTATCATACGCTTGAGGTTCTCCCTGAGACCTACAATCTCCTTTCTGGTAGAAGTAACCTGACTTTTTTCACTCTGGTTCTGGTTTTGGCCCTAGGTCCTTTCCTAGTGTTTTTGTGCATTTTCATGGCTTCCCATTCCTTCTTCTCCAGCATGTTAACCAGCCCATGAAGATTATCCATAGAAGATTTCATGCCTTCCATAGAATACCTAAGCATGTTCTTCAACGTATTTTTAATGTATTCAATCTTGACTAGAAGTTTAATTGGGTCACAAACATTCTGAGAGTAGTCCTTACACTTGTTAGTTTTGTCCAACAGGCTCTAATATTTAGTTTCCAAACCCTTGTTCTAGGCTTTGAGCTTCAAAATCTCCTGAAAACACCAATTCATTCATAAATGAGAAAACATATTTAGCTTTATCTTTAGTGGTGTGTAAAAAACCTAGAGAAGAGTCATTTTTATCACTTAGGTCCTCCATATCCATTGACACAAAATCCCCTCTTTTAGCATTATCTTGGCTCAAGAGCTTATTGTTCTAATAGTTGTCAATAATTTCAGCTATATACATGATATCATAGTCCCCCCCTTCCAAATTATCCTCTCCATCAATTTTCTCCTCACTTTTGTAATCCTCATCCTCGGTGGCCTTCAAAAGGATTTCCTCCTTGTCACCCTTAGAGACTATTTTTTTTTCATCTTTGTTATCAAGGATGTCCACTCTAGCCTATATATTCTCCTCAATTTTTTTCATATAGCTCCCAATTAGTGTGGTCAAGATCAATAATGATCTTTCTAGATTCCTAATTAGGGCTCAAATCATAAACATGATTTTCTTTATTATCGTTAATAGATTCCTCATTTTTTCTTATCATTTCCTCTCTCACATCTATAACATTTTAGACTTTATCATCCCCCATAATCTCAAACTCTTCCTTTATCTCTTTCCTAGAGGCCTCAAAAATCTCCATCTCATTCTTGGAATCTTCTCAAGAGGATGATGAGCTTCTTCCATAAGCATTTGAAGCCTTTGTTTACTTTTTAGCAATTTCCTTTCGACTTGAACTAGGGAAATCAACATCTTCATCCTTAGTAGAGCCATCCCCACGGTCTGTCTCCTCATTTTCAGAGCTCAAAGAATTGCCAACCAACACTTCCTTCTTTTTATTCAAAGATGGGAGAATCATCAGCCTATAGAAAGTCATTTTTTAACCTCTTAGTAGCTAGTGAAGCTCTCTTACCCTTACCAAGGGTAATGAGATTATTTGTTTCTTGGTTTGCATTTTTTTTCTACTTATAGAAAACTTTTCGAGGTGGTCTAGGGAACTATTTCTATAGCATATTTTCTTGGTTGGATTTGAGATTGGTCCCCTTTTTCCTCTTCTTGTATTTTTAGGAAGCCATGTTCATGTAGCTCTCTCTTTGGTTGGGTATGAGCCACCTTCGGGCTTCTACCCTTTATATAAAATTTTATTTCTTAATGGTTGAAAGGGGATATGTTTGGAGGATATCTTTAAAAGCATCCTAATTTTGTATAGTTTGTCTATTGATAATGATCCTATTTAGTTATTCTCTATTACTTTTTTCTATAGGTTTTTTATTTGATATAACATTTAGAGACACGTTTTATAATCCTTTGAGATTCTCTACGAGGGGTCATTCTATAGTTAATTTTGATATTGTGAAGTCTTCTACTACTAACAATATCCCTATACATGTCATTTAGAAGCCTGTATAGAGAGGTTCCTTCTTGGATGAATTTGGTTTATTTTATGGCTACTTCCCTCTATATAAACATTTTTGCCTATAGTATTTATAGTTATAAAAGATTGGAAAATGACTTGTAAAAGCTCCTAGTTTCCCTCAAGATGATGGTTAAAGAATCCTTCCTAAACCCTTATGATTTTCTTAAGTGATTTCATATTGTGTCACAAGTCTTATTCTCATTAGTTAGTTGCTCTCATCAAAATTCTCTTTTCTTTCAAAAATGTTTTTCGTTATTCTTTTGTCTTGGTGGTCTAACTTCTTGTGAAATCCTCCTGGTCTAGCTAAGCATTAACTTTTTTGTAATCATTTTATCTATTCAAAACCATTCTCAAAATTAAGTGACATCTATTTTTCTAAATAAATAGTAACACAAGATACAAGATGGAAACTCCTTTCATTTTCTTATTTTTGGGATCTTAATTTTTTTTCTAGTTTGATTTTTTTAATCTTATTTTTAAATTATTCAGTAAAGGGTCAAATCGGTTTTGAAGGGATGTGCTAAATTATAATAATTACCATTAAAATTCTATCATCATATTATCAAAGAACAAGCACCCAAGCCTCTACAAAACAAATAATCAAAATAGAATGAAAAAAACCAAATAAACAAAACCAAATTAAAAAAAATTAAACCTTAGAAACCTTCAATTCAAGTGGAGAAATAATCATTGAAAAAGTATTCATATCTTTCAAATCTTATATTGATGACTCAACCATCTTCTTTCTATGGGCTCTAGTATAGGTATTGGGACCACTACCCTCTTTCTAGAGATTTTTTTCCCTTTATTAGCTTCATCCAGGTCAATGATAAGAGATTTTGACTTTTAAACCTTTTCAATTTTTTTGTCATGAGTCTAATACCTTCTATAGTTGACTTCATAACCTTATAGATGGATTTAACTAGGGTGATGAAGTCGTCATTGACATTTTTATTATTTATTTCTAGCATCACAATTATATCATTAAGATATTTCTTCATGAAATCAACATCCTTCACTTAATTTTGCATAGAGCACACTTTATATTTTTCCTTCATTTTTCAACCATGAACTATCTTGGATTTAAAATCTTTCAAAATTATTTATGATTAAAGATAATCTGGTTTTACAGGAACTAGAAACCCAAATTCAAGAAAATGAAAGAGAAACAATGAACAATCTACACCCAACAACTAAATAAATGCTAAATAACCCATAGACCAAAGACACAGAGACAAGTGCAACCAACCCCAAAAAAGTAAATAGGGTTTACTAGTTCATCATTCTTCCTCATAAAATCCTCATGAAAACCATTAACTTTATTGATAATACCATTAATAGGAGTAGCATTCTTATCTATTCTTTTAAGTCTCATCACCACATAGGGAACAAAGTCTTTATTTGGATCAGCAATAGAAACACACTTGACATCATTAGAGTGATTCTCTCTTTAAAGACCTACTCTATCAGATTTAATGCTCATCAAAGGAGAGGAAGTAATACCTTTAGAAAGAGCCTGAAGCACCTCATCTTGTTCATTAAACTTCATAATTCCCTCAGTTGAATTGTTCGTGTCTATTTTGTTGAAAAAAATTGCCACGCTAATTTTGTCCTTCTTCTTTTTTAAATAATCATCCTCTCTATTGATGCATTTTCCATGGCCTTCTTTGAGCTTCTTAATGTCATTAGAGAGGGTTTAAGTGTTGACCATAATGCTATCAAGTTTAGGGATATTGGGAATAGGTTTTTCCTTCAAAGTAGTAATTTCTTCAGTAATCCAATTCAACATGGAATGCTGACTCTCCATGAGATTCTTCACTAGGATTGTAATAGTAACAATATGAGGAATAGATGACCCTTTTTCAACAAGGATTTCAACATTAATATCCATTGGACCCAAATTATTGGTGTTATCTTGGGGATTATGAGGGGAAGTAAGTGAAATATCCTTAGGAGAATTATCCCTATTTAACTGAGTATATTTACTTGACACCACAAATGGACGAGACCCATCTAGGTCTTTCTTGATTGTTTTCTTCCCTAGTAGAATATTGGCCTTCCCTTTGGACTTGTTCAAAAAGGATTGGGTTAAGTGAATTAGAGAAAAGACCCCAAAGGTGGTATATTTAAACATGTCATCATCATGAAGAACAATCCTCTTTAGAGTATTTAAATGAAAAGAAATTCTCCATCGGAATAAAATTTTTGAAGCTCAGAAGATTCATCATCTCCATAATGTAGTGTCACATTTTTTTTGCAATTCAATCCCATTTTAGGAGGAGGCTTCGTTTTAGTGTGAAAATCTAAATAAACTTCATTATAAATAAAATAAGACCCTCACATAGAAAAAGGAAGGATGGAATCTTCCTATGGGCTCTAAGGCAATGGTTTAAAGAAGCTAACAAGTAACAAGGAAAATAAATGCAATTATTTTGCCAAAAATGATTAAGAATCACAAAATGATAACTAAAAAGAGTAGTGAACTTACCATCTAAAGTGGGGTATCACATAATCATCTATGCAAAATCATCCCAAGGGAAATCAAGAGAGACACACTCATATCCATCATCTGAAACCCTTCCAATGTTCTCCCTTTCCCCTAGAAAAAAGAAGATATCCACCACCTCTCCAACACACTTTTGCCCCAAATATACTTTCTACCCTCAATAATAGTATCTAAAACCTTGGTTACAAAATCCTCTTCCACTTGAATTTCAAAACCATAAAAATTCAAAATCCCTTCATTCTGACACATAAAAATGTCCACAGTAATTTGTTTATCAACACCATGTAGCCTCTCCATGTAAGGGTTAAGCCCCCCCTCTTAAATCTATGACCAAATAGCTTCTTCCCTCTTCCATTTCTCAAACACTTCGAGTTCAATCCTTTTTTTGATCACCTATGATTTTCTTAAACTGGGTCTTGTCATTTTGAGAAAGATGGCATAAAAAGCCTTCCCCATTCAAAACACCAAAAGAAAAGCTATGTTAAATACGACAAAGGAAAAACTTAAATCATAATTAATTATTTTTTACAAATCAATCATATCCAAAGTAAGGTTTACACTTTTTAGTATTAGTGTGAATTAATATTTGGATATTGATAGGGATCGGTCCATTATCATAACAATATGATAGTTGCTTAGATCTTACTCTAATATTTTCTAGGTTATCGACAATATGATTTCCTTTGTGAAACATGTGTGATAATTTAAAATCTTTGAACTAGAGAACAAAAGACTTTCCATCTTCCATGAGTGAGAGAATAGACCACCAGGGAGGAAAATAAACATTTAAATAATTAATTATATTTGAGGATTCCCACTCCAACCATAATTTATTAACACCCCAATCATAATCCATTTTGATTCCCATGTAGGCTCAAAATTATTTTTAAGACCGTGGATAGTAATATTTATCTCATTAATCTCATGATAGAATAAGTTGTACATTCTAAAATTATTGACAATAACATTTCTATCCACAACAATAAAATTAGAGAGGTTGTCTTTCTCCAAACCAAGAAACACTAAGTCATGTTTTACGTCTTTCAGAAAGGAAGGTATCCCCTCTCTTTCACTGGTAGGGAAAGAGTCCTTGGAACACATTAAATTATCCTAGTTCTCCTCCTTAAATGAGGAATCCAAGAAATTAATCTATTTTTTATACTTCACTCCCCTTCACCTTCTTTTTTTCCTTTCCTCTCACCCCCCAACCATTGAAGTTGTCCTAAAAAAAATAAAAATGTAATCATCTATTTTCTTGCTATTTATTTTATTTATGTCCTTATTCTTTTCCTCTTCTTAGTTATCACCAAATTCTTAAATATCATCAATATTAAGAAACTTTACTCTGAAAAAAGGGGTGCTCCATATGGTCCTCCAAATCAAATCTATCCACGTTTTGGGGAACCTGACCCTTCCCCATAGTGGATTTAAAGTGCCCCTTTAATAAAAATTAGACCTTCATGTACAATAGGATATTTATTGTTCTTTTTATAATCTTTAATGTGAAATTTGAAGGATGATAACATATAAAATAAAAATGAGATTATATCCATATGCATAAAATAATTTAGGAGAAAAAAATTATGAATTTATATAATAAAAGAATGAGCATCAATATTAAAGTATTTAATTATTACCTTCAAGGCCTCCACACAATAGGGTAATCTCCTTCTATCAAAATATTTATGAGATTTAATTTAGAGGCCAATAGAAGCCCATGGTAAACTACCATTGCTTCTACTAGTTGATTAGTCTAGTTTCCCTATGGCCCCGTTTGTTTGCAAAAAATTGACCGGAATTGGGTGCGAGACTTCTGGTTTTTCTCCAAATCCACCATTTGGGACTCTATATTGCAATTCACGGTTAGGCCTTCAAAACTTGGTTTAGGCCCTAAAATGGGTGGCACCATCTTCCCACCTAATAGGTGGAATTCAAAATCAAATCTAGATTTTGAAAAATTGTGAACAGGATTTAATTGTCTGGTCGGGTCTGGTCTATGTCTGCCAAATCTTTGAATGGGTCAAGGTCTGTGTAGATTCCAACCATTTTTCATTACTCTTTCTTTTTCCCTTGATGTCCAACTCCATGCTCTGCACTGCACAAATCATGTTCCCTAGTTATATTTAGCGGACAAACATAAACCACATGTAGCTGGCAGGATACCCGCCAAGAAAATTATCACTCCCAAAAGTATTTCCATCAGCTCCATCATGTTTTCAGATCTAAAATGTATGTGTGTTACTTTTAATGGAAGTATTTATCCATGTAAACATTATCTTCTTCAACACTGAACAATATCGACCAAATAAGTTGTTGGCAAACATTTTGACCATTAAGCTATGTAGCATGTGTGAAAAATGCCCCTTGACTTGGAAAATACATGATGTTGTAAGTAGGAGAAATTGAAGTGGTTAAAGGAGAGCAAACAAGAGGGAAATTCTGCTCCAATTCTAATTTTGAAATTGGTAACCAAACATAGAAAATGGGTTGCCTTAGTCATCTTCCGCATCAACTAAACGGTCCAAACTATCTTCCAAATACACAAAACTGGAATTTCAAAACCTTATTTTGAGATAATCAGGTTTTGAATCAAATTCCAATTCTACAAACAAATGGAGCCTAAGGGAGTAACACCACAAAAAAGATGACACCATACTAATCTAATAAGACTCCCCCAAAACTATCCAGCCCAAGGTTCCTCTCTTCCCCCAATACACATCAAATTTCATATTTATCCAACCAAGAAGAGGATTTTTGCACATAATGTTGATGTTAGGAAGCTTGATTTTATTTAGACAAGTAGAAAAAAATCAATTTGTCATTCCTACACCAAAGGCACACGTAGATAAAAATTATGTATAGGAACATTATCTCTAATATTAGAGGAGTTTTAATCTACAATATCCTTGATGGCTATGCATGTTTTCAAGGAAAAACCATCATCACCAAGATATGCATCTCTGAAAATTAAATTTTTTCTTTCTTTCCAAACACCCCAAGCTAGATGAGGAATAATAATAGACAAAATAAAGGAGATAATATAAATAGAGGATAGTAAAGCTCATTGAGAGAGAAGGTCTATATAGGAGCTGGAAAGACGTAATATGATGTCTCAAAATCCATGGTTTATATAATTAAATCTACCTGATAAAAGAGAATTCCAAAAGGACACAATGAGTTTGTTTACTCTTTTTATAAGAAAGAAAACATATATTCACCCTAGAGAATATCCTTTTGCATAAAGTATCTAGAGCTACAACTCTATTTTGAATAAATATTCAAAAGAAAATATTAATTTTGTAGATCAATTTCGACTCCCAAATAAAAGGGAGAATGATTATGGTGTGGATGAAGGGATGACATAGATAAAAAATATCAAAGATACCTAATGTAGAGGCTTCCCACTCTAAAGTTTCATCTTGTTAAGATATATAAGTGAAAGTGAGAATACCTTAGTGTCTCACAATGTCCCTATGGATGACTACAACATCTTTTAAATTACTAGTGTCCAAAAAATAAATTACAAATGTAAAAAATCTATTAATTAACTCTTCCATTTAAAGTCTAAATATTGGAGGGGAGGACAAAGGTTCCTACTGTAGCTAATTTTATTATGAAAATCTAATGTTGTTTCTTTAAATGAATTTACTTCTCATTTCTTTTTGAATAAACTTTAGAAATTTTTCTAGGCTCCCCACTCCAAAGTTTCATCTCATTAAGATATATAAATGAAAGTGAGAATACCTTAGTGTCTCACAAAGTGCCTATGGATGACTACAACATCTTTTAAATTACTAGCATAAAAAAATAAATTGCAAATGTAAAAAATCTATTAATTAACTCTTCCATTTAAAGTCTAAATATTGGAGGGGAGGAGAGAGGTTCCTACTGTAGCCACTTCTCTTACTAAAATCTAATGTTGTTTCTTTAACTGAATTTACTTCTCATTGCTTTTTGAATAAAATTTAGAAACTTTTCTAGGTTCTTGCAAAGAAAAGAACCAAAAGGTTAATCTTTAGAATTTTTAAAAGTGGCTAAATGACCCAAATTTTTCAAATACTTGCTTCTCAAATTTGAACTCTACTCACTATTTTAGTGAAACAGATTTCATGTTTTTGGTCCATTAAGACCTAAATAAAATCCTGGAGGTATCTCAAACCTAGAGCCATGAGCTCTTTTCTTGAGGTATAAACATTCTCTAATGCAAAAAGAGGAATTCTCCTTGTTTTTTGCCCTTGACCGAATAAAATATTTCTAAATTTTTTCAATCACCTCAAAAAATTTACTTGGGATATTAAATAGACACATCAAATACAATGGAATATTTTAAAGTGATTCTTTTAAGAGTTGAACTTTATCGACCTTACTAAGAAGTGCTCCTCTCCAAGAAACATCCTTCAAATTGAAGTTATCAATCAAATTCATCTCAAAATAATAAAAGAACTTTCCACCAAGTGGAATTCCTAAGTGAAGGGGAAGGAATAAATCTTGTAATCCAATATATTTTTAATAAATTTTTTTCTATTTTCTAGAGTGTTCATGAAGAAAATAGGGCTAATGTGAGGATTAATTATTTAACAAGAGGTTGCCTTATATTTAGAGAGAGATTTCTTTAGATCCCTAGATTCTAAAATAGAGGACTCCCCAATTATAATATTATCATCCATGAATTCTTGATGGAAATAGATGAGATATTGACAAGAGGGGTACAACTCTCTCACGAACTGAGATGAGATCAATTTCTACAAATATCAACCAAGAACTCCAATGATAATTATAAATAAGTATTAAGAGATGTGATCCTCCTATCTTAAATCCCTCACATTTTTGGAAAATAAAGAGGGAGATCCATTAACTATGACTAAAGAACTAATAGGTGAAATAAATTGAACTAATATTCAAAATAAATAGCCAAATTACTTTCAAAAATATGTCCTTGAAACTAAAATATTTTATGACTTTAATAAGAAAACTCCAACTCACACAATCATATGCTTTTATTAGATCCATGTTCTACAAAAATTATGTTGTTTTATTCATTTCTAGAGAGTGTATGTTACCAAGAACAATCAAAATGAAGTCCAAAATTGTTCACCCTAGGACATAACCATTCCATTTGGAAGAAATAATAAAAAGTAGCAACTAAAGAATCCAAAGAGACAATAATTTAAATAAGATTTTGTATACTGATTTACATAAACTTATGGGTCTAAGAAATTCTACTCAAACCTAGCATCTTGGTTATAAGAATGGTGAAAGTGGAATTGGATTTATTTATAAATTCATTTACTACCATGAAAATTTTTAATAGGTGCCCATAATTAAGTGGAAATAATATCCCAGAAGGACTGGAAAAAGAACACGATGAAACCATCTAGTCGACTAGATTTGTTCACTTCAAATTTAAAAACCAATAATTTTCTTGTCCCCTTCAAAAGATGAAATGGTAGTCAACTATTTGTTCATGTCTTCAATGATCAAAGAAGAGATAACCTCCAAAAAATAAATCTATAGATCTAATGCATGGACATGTTGGGTGTTAGATAATTGAGAGGGGGGATGAATTAGTTAAGTCCAATTATCCTATAGTCCCAAACACTCCCTGATGTATAAAAAAATATTTCAAACAATTTAATCAGCTCTGTAATATATCAATTATTCCTTTTTGTTGATCTACCAAATAGTAGTAAATTAACTAGTGTATTTACTGATCAATCCAGTTATAGTAATGTCTAAGGTAAAGTAAAAAATCACCACATCTGTGCACATATAACACTTTGATTTTTATCATGGAAACCCTATTAGGGGAAAAACCACATGGGATCAGTAACCCAAAATAATTCAGTCTTCTCAAGTGATCTTGGTTAAGAGCCAACCGTGTTAAAGGTTACACAACACACTATAAGGTGTGACCTGGTTAGAGGATTTATCACTAACAGTTCTCCCTTGACCAAATGTTCACTTTGGGGTCAAAAAGAAAATAAAACACACTCATTGAATGTCATATTGAAATAAAAAGACCGTTAAGTCTCACTCAGTTAAGAGATTTATCTATAGCAATGGTTAAACTATTTTAGTAATAATTTGATTCAAATACAACTTGATTTATAGATTTTCATATTTATGTTAAGCTCAAAATACCACTTGGTCAATAATGAATTCAATATCTTTGTTTCCTCCAACTCTTTTATGCTCGGTAATTCTTTTCTTTGAAACTTGGTATTGTCTACTGAATTTCTCAATTCCGTCTTCAACTATTTTTACTAGCTTCACATGAATGCAATCTTTGGCGTGTATTCTAGTAGAAGACTCAATAATGAATCTCTTGTCTCCTTTTGTAGACATCATAAAGCATTTTATCTCCATCCATAGATTTTTCCTCTTAATCTTTATCATTGACTTTGCCTCTTTAATCTTCCTTCATAGTTGTGTCAATAACACATTTCATTCTCCTTCATCCAATTATCCTTGAGTTTTTTCTTTCATTTGATCATCATAAAGAACATTATCTTTTACCTCAGAATCATCAACAATCATCTAACTCATCATCTTTAGTTTCCAGTTATAAGTTGAATTTATTTATTTCACTTGGTTAATACCGTAATGTGTCGATGATAACTAGATCAATTAACACTATACTCAGTATACACTACACTTTCTCGGTGTACACTGTTCCAACTCAGTGTATATTGAATTTTTCATTTACCGAAAGCATAAACTTATTCATTCTTAATCTTGAATCATTAACAGAATCATTTAAAGAAATCAAATCACTAACATAATGCCATACACTCATGAATAAGTTATCCATTGAATATCATATCCATCTCTTTCTCATCCATCTCATCTTCATGTAGATATCTCATTCCTTCACCATTATTTCATTCTTAAGATGTTTGTAACCATCATGATATGTATATCAAAACTAGTTGACATCAGTGAAAATACATTAACTAATTTAATGTCTCACATATACATTAACTACTAAGGTTTATCAATCTATCCTTTAAGATATCCAATCATTTGTAGCCTATCAATCTCTCCCTTTAGAATTGATGGAAATACAATATGAAATATGCCATAGAATACACAATATCTATTCTACAACTCTATATACAAATGTTGTAACTCGATAAGATACCCCAAGATTAAGACATTTAATATTCTTAATAAATACACAACATCAATACTCTATTTTGTGCTCTCTCTCTCTCTCTAGATTTAGCTTGAATATTTCATGTAATTCCTCTCCCTTTGACATCAGTGCCAAAAAGAAAACAATCATCTCTTCAATATCCAAATCAATGACTCTATTTTTCAGTTCAAATGAAGTATCTTGCATGTACTGATATTCAGTTTATCTTCCATCTTTAAGTTTTCACAGCCTTAGGAATGCCAAAGTGTGAACATTATGCATCAACTTCTTTCGATATTATAATAAAGTATAGGTTGATGCAACTTCCTAATCACCTTACTGCTTGATATATAGGGGATGGACCCCAAGTTTATTCCTCAAGTACTAAAATGTGTCCTTAGGTAAGGGTTTAGTAAATATATCAACAAGTTGCTCTTGTGATTTCACATACTCCAGTCTTACTTGCTTTTCTTGAACCTATTCCCTCAAGTAGTTATAATTAACAAAAATATGATTTTTCTTTTCATGCATCACTAGATTCTTAGAAATATTAATTGGACTTGTATTATTATAGTAGATTATCACTCGGTTAGTGATCTCCTCATTCATACCTTCTAATAGTTATTTTGTGAATGCAATATTTGAATAATTAGCAACAACAACAACATTTTGTACTTTTGCAGTGGACTGTGAAATACATCCTTGTTTCCTACTTATCCAAGTAACCAATATTTCTCGCAAAAAGAATGCTCCACCAGTAGTGCTCTTTCTATCATCAATGTTTCAATCCCAATCTGAATTTGTGTAAACTTTTAGTTCAAAATTTCCTTCTTTCTTGTACCATAAACCATAGTTTTTAGTGTTCTTCAAGTATCTCAAAATTCTTTTCACAACAATCATGTGTGATTTGTTATGTTTAGTAGAAAATCTTTCTACAATTCTAGCTGCATGTGCAATATATGGTCTACTATGCACAACATAAATCAATTTACCAATCATAGATCTATACAAGTTCTGATTTAGCTCGATTGACTTGTCATCCTTTTTCAATTTACATCTAGTGACCTTAGGTGTACCAACCAGTTTTGAATCCTCCATATTGAATGTCTTTTGTACTTCTTTGATATACTTTGATTGTGTGATGTATATGCCTTCATTTTGTTGTAAAATGTGTAAGCTGAGAAGAAATTTAATCTCACTAAACATTGACATTTCAAATTCTTCCCTCATTTCATTAGAAAATGATTTGCATAAGTTATCATGTCCTCCAAATATGATATCATCAACCAAAAACTTAGCAATAA
Source organism: Chamaecyparis obtusa (assembly GCA_027943335.1). Taxonomy (NCBI): domain Eukaryota; kingdom Viridiplantae; phylum Streptophyta; class Pinopsida; order Cupressales; family Cupressaceae; genus Chamaecyparis; species Chamaecyparis obtusa. The sequence goes on from BSBK01005172.1 coordinate 275,731, forward strand.
GAATCTTATCATAAATTTCACCTTTCTAACACAAATTGTTGTTGTCACTTGTTCTAACAAATCCAATAATGATACAATAGGAATTCATTCTTTCATACCATGCTCTCGGTACTTGTTTCAATCCATATAAAGTTTTGTGCAACTTGTTTACCATATTCTTGTGATTAGGATCAATAAAAATTTTAGGTTGTTCAATGTATACCTCTTCTTCAAGTATCCGATTCAGAAATTTAGATTTAACATCCTTCTGATAAACTTTAAATCCTTTGTAAGATGCATAAGAATGAAATATCCTTACTCCTTCAAGTATAGAAACTAGTGCAAAATTATCACCATAATCAATACCTTCTTCTTGTGCATAACCTTTGCATACTATCATTTCTTTATTCCTAATGACATCTCCATTCCCATTCAATTTTTTTCTGAATATCCATTTGGTTCCAATCACATAATTGTCTTTCAGTTTTGGTACCAATGTCCATGTCTGATTTTTCTGTATCAACTCAATCTCTTCATTCATTTCTTTGATCCATTCATCATTTTCCAATGCATCTCTAAGAATTTTAGGTTCAAATTTATAAACTAAGCCTATGTTGTTTCTCAACTTACTTCGTGTCATCACTCCTACTCTATTATCTCCAATCATCTAATTCCATGGATAATGTCTCCTTATGTATCTTGCAAGTACATGTTTAGTTCTCTGTTATTCAATGTGTTCTCCAATTGGTGCATGACCATGATCTTCATCTAAAATAGTTTGTTGATTTTCATTCTGTAAAGACTAATGCTCGGTAGCATTTCCATGTTGCTCAGTAATGCCATGTTGTTGCTGGAGTAGAGTGTCTAGTTATTCAATGTAAACAAATCTACCATAGTCTTTTGGTTTCTTTTTAATTTCTTTATCATTCTTCTCAGAAAATTCATCTACTCTCACATTTTCACTTTCAATCATCTTGTTAGTTTCCTTATTCAAACATTTATAAGCTTTTCTTTTAGTATAATATCCATGAAATATTCCTTCATCACCTTTTGAATCAAATTCTCCATTTCTATTATCTTTCAGAATGTAACGTCTACTTCTAAATATTTTGAAATAACTCACATTAGGTGTGTAACCATACCATAACTCATAAGATGTCTTATTTGATTATTTCTTCAATTGAACTCAATTCAATGTGTAAACAATAACACTTACAACTTCTCTCTAGTACATCTTTGCAACATATTTTTCAATCATTAATATTCTAGCACAATCAACAATTGATCTATTTATCCTTTCAGTAATTCCATTATGTTGGGGTGTTTTCGATGAAGAAACTTGTCTCTTAATTCCATGCTCATTAAAAATTTTAGTGAACTCATCAGAAATAAATTCACCACCTCTATCTAATCTTAAGCATTTCAGTTCTTTACCAGTCTTTTTTTCCACTTTTTCTTTATACCACTTAAACATTTTGAAAGCTTCAAATTTTTCTTTTAACAATATGAAAGTCATCATTCTAGAGAAGTCATCAAAAAACAAGATAAAATATGTCTCCATCATAGCTCTAAGTTCTCATAGGACCACATAAGTCAGTATGAACTAACTCCAAAATAGGATTAGATAAAAAATGTTCTCCTCTTAAAACTAGATTTTCACATTTTTCCCATTTGACATTGTTTGCACATAACATGGTTAGGTTTAGATATGCTCAGTAAAACTCTAAATTTTATTTTCTTAGTGATCTTAACCCTGTTGTAAAAATTCACATGACATAACCTCTTGTGCCATAACTATAGATCTTCATTTTTAGCCAATAAATAATAAGTTTTAGCATTGTCAAGATATAATAGATTACCTCTAGATTGTTCACTAGTACTGACCAACTTTCGAGTCTCATCATAGACTTTCACCTTTCTTTTCTCAAACACAACTTGGTGACCTATGTTATTCAGCTTACTACAGTCAATAGATTATAATTAAGTCCTTTCACCCAATATGCATTATTGCATCTGATCTTATTGTTCAACAATATAGACCCTTTTCCTTTTACTAGACAAGGCATATAATTTCTCATTTTCACAAATCTGCTATTATAATGTTCAAGGTAATCAAAATTTTCTTCATTACCAGTCATATGATGTGTACAACCACTATCAATAATCCAAGTATCATTCTTGATAACTTTAGAAATAAGTGATGTTTCAACATACCATTCTTCTTCTTCATAATCTTCTTTCAAAGCCACAAATACCACCTCGATGTCTTCATCAGTGTTGGTGTAAGTTTCATCATCATCATCATCATCATCATCATCATCAACTAGGTAACATGCCTTCTTGCCTTTGTCTTTGTAGTCTCAGTTGTCTCTCTTGCTATACTGTCGGTTGCCTCTTTAATCTCTATTAGCTCTTCTTTCATTCTTCCTTTAATTAAATCTTTCATTAGTTTTCTCATCTTCTTTCTTTTTAGGATATATAGCAGCAATATGACCAATCTCTTTATATTTAAAGCATACCAAAGGAACTTTTCCTCTATATCTTCCTTTACCTTTTTACAATCTTCTAGCCAATGATTCTTCAAGTTCATCCTCTTCACTTTCACTATCACTTTCATTTCTTATCTTATGGTTGTTGCTTGACTTTCCAATTTTTAGAGATGAAAAATGTAGATGCAATAGTAGGAACAATACTATTTTCAAAGTTATTCAACTCAAATGCAGTTAGTCTACCGATTAGACTATCAAGTGTAACATTATTACCAGGAGCTGCTCTGATTTCATGAATTATAGAAACTCCTATAGCTTAGGCAGGTAACAAGTTTTTGAGAATTTTACTTACCACAATGTCTTCATCAATAATTCCACCTTCTCCTCAAATAGCATTCACAACCTCCATTACTCGGTTACTATACTAAAATATGTTATCACCTTCTTTCATTTTCATTGCAATAAAATTTCCTCTAAGACTTTAAACTTTAGCCCTTAGCACATTCACATCTCCTCCATGAACTAGTGTAATCTTGTCCCACATCTGTGTAGTAGTTGTACATGTCTTGACATCTTCAAATTTGACATCTTATAAAGAAGAAGAAATCTCTATCATCATAGTATTCTATTCATGTCTTTCTCTCATCCGATCAATAGTCAAAGGTCCACTAGGTAAGATAAACTTAGTTTACAAGTAGTATGTTGAAAACTTAGCAATTCCTGATAGATATAATTTCATCTTCCTTTTCCATGTCAAGAAGTTGTCTTTGTCCAGCTTTGGTACCTCTCTTATACATCTTGTGATCTTTAGCTTAAGTACTTTAAACTTTTCCTTCAAGCACTCCATGATTTGATATAAATTTTTAGATAACTAAGATGGGGGTGAATCAGTTAAGTCTAGTTATCCTATAGTCCCAAACACTCCCTGATGTATTTGTTGGGCCTTTTTTCTATCAGCAAAAATCTTGTGAGATTGGCCTCTCCCCTGCAAGTGTTTGTCAAGTGTCCTGCCCCTGGTAGTTTATGTGTCACCTTGCTTCAACCCAAGCCACATCCTCTTAAATCACCAAACCAAGAAAGATATTCAAATTTCAAATTCTGCTGGAAATATTGTCAAAATCTACCAAAGTGTCAAAAACCCACAGTGTTTTAAAAAATCCATGATATTTTCAGTTTGTGTGTTTTCGGCCTTCGTTGTTTTCGACCCTGTATTTCTTTCTTTTGTGCGATTAGCCTTTGGTGTTGAAAACTCTATGTTTTCGGTCTTTCTCTATGTCAAAAATCTTGTGTGTTTTTGACCTTGGTCTTAACTAGGCAAGTGTGATCTATTGGTGGGCCCCAGCTCTTCCCATTGCCTAGTGTGGTTAAAGCTCAGACAAGATCTATGGATGTCGCTTGTTCACCTAGTGAAGTTCCAAGGTGTTTATCCTTAGCACTTTTGCGACGGCCATCATATTTTCTTATGTGAGTATGATGTGGGCCCGGTGTCAGAGGGGTGGTAGATGGCATGTTCTTATTGGCTATCGCATGGCCACATATCAGACTTTTCTGACATGCGATCATGCGACCGCTTGCCATTTGTCCACGTGGGTCCCGACTCTTCGCAGTTGGTGGTTGTAGTTCAGTGGTCTGAGGCAGTGATGTGGCAGCCTAGGGTTGGCTGTCACATGATCGCATAGCCCAATTTTTGGCTATGCGATCATGCGACCGATCGACGCATGTCACTAGGGCCCGGTGAGAGGTGGTAATGTCACGACCGCGGTGGTGACATGCTGAGTGCTGATTGGTTGCCGATGTGCCAGGTGGAGGGGGTTTGCGGTGGGACTCATGTTTGTAGTGCCCAGGCATGTTTGACTTTAGTGGTAATGCAAATGGTTAGTCACATGTTCCCATAACCTTTTTCAAGGCTATGTGATCATGCAACTGACATTTGCGTTAGGACTTAACGGTGGCGGTTGTAGCAAGGTTAAAGCCTATGGGTTGTTGCATGTTTGCATAGCCTATCCCCGGGCTATGCGATCATGTGACTAACCATTTGACATTGTAGTTGTAGAGTTAGGGTAGGTCCACTATGTGGGTCTTGCCAGCATGCTCGGTTTTGATTGGTTGGCGATTGGCGGTGGGGTCGAGGATTTCTGTGGCTGGTTTGCGGTTGGCATTACGTGGTTATGAAGCCATCGTCGCATGATCGCAAGGGTTAGTTTGGTGCCTTGCGATCATCTGACCAAGGCACATGTTCAGCCCAGTTTCCTGTGGTGGATAGGTTGATGACTGTGCGACTGCACCACTAAAGAAATTGTAAGGTTGTCGATCCCGGGAAAGATAAAGAGATCTACAGCAGGGGCATAACGTTGATCTCCGTTCGAATTGTGACTGCTGATGAGCTGGGCACCAAAGATGTAGCCATTTGATTTCAAATTCAAATCTTCTGATGGTTTCCAGCGACCAGAAAGGATTTATTTTCAATGCAGAAGTGACTCTGTTTGGTGAGAAGTGATTGGTTGCCATTCGCAGTGTGGTCCAGGGTCTATGCAGTTAATTGCAGAGGTTGATTTGGTACTTGGTGAAGGACAGTCTTGGCTCAAGGTGTATTTGCAGTAAATTTTGTGATTGTTGAGTGAGACCCTAACCCTAGCCCTAGTTGTCCTTAGCTTGTTGCATTCTCTCTGAGAATTCCAAGGCAGCTAGTGGTATAAATTGCAGGTTGTTCAATTTTGTAGAGGTTCCTTCTTTTGCAAATTTTGGAGGAGAATTGGTTCCAAGGGAAGGGTTCTGTCCTATAGATTTTCTCCTTCTCTCTGCATATAGGGTGTTCAGTTTCCATTGCTAGTTCAGAGAACACAATACATATTGTAATAGACTTATTTTATGTATGAGAACTCAGTTTATTCTTACTATCACCAAGCTATCTCTATTTGAATTCTAAATGCATTAATCATACATCAAGGTTGTTTGATTTGTCTATTTGCATTGCCTACGTGTTTGCAAGTGGAGTTATCTTCACAGAGGTAACTGGTTTAGGATTAGTGTTTATGCATGTATGAGCTGAGATATCAGGGATAGGTCATGCTTGTCTTCCAGTGGATTCTAGTTAATGTATTGTCCTTTCATAGGTCTCTTCTAAGGGGAGGGTCAAAATCCTTTGATGGATAATAGCATGCTTGAATGCATAGGTGGGTGTTAAGTTGAGGTTTGGTCATGTTGTGTGATTGATGTCAGGCATCAACACATTGAGCATATTGTGTTTTTGTTTCATAACTATCTTTTGCAGTAGGGTATTTGACTCTATGGCCCATTGGATAAGGCACTGGTCTATCAGAGACTTAGGGCATCTCAGGGGACCTTTCAATCATTTTAAAATATTTTCCATCAAGTTCCACCCTTTCACTTTCTTGCTGTTAGTATAGGTCTCTAGCTTTCAGTCTCATTCCATGCAAGTAGGGCTATTGCATGAGACTTTCTATCATTGAGGTACAGGATACCTATAGGAGATTGACAGCTATTCCACATTAATCTATCTGCAGGCCTTTGGTTTGTCATGAGGTGTCTTGAATGTGCAGATAAGGCAATACCCACCTAAGTGAATGTGGAGCTCAAAGAAGAAGGAGGATTTCTCTCTATCCTCATCAATTGATTGTTTTCCTTGTCAAGGTTGAGTGCCTAACCTGTGTTTCAAGCCCAACCATTTTATTCAAGTTTGGTCCTGCAAGGAGAAGAACCAACAAGATGGGGACTCTACTGGGGAAGAAGTAAATGACAACAAGTTTCCTTGCTTGGCTAGATCATCCCAGAGTCTTATTGTTTTCAATTTGGGGAAGAGTCTCATATGCTTTCCAATCTGAGAATTACTTTTCAGATTTATAGTGTGTTACTTGGATTTGCTAATTGATTTACATGTGGCTTTTCTTGGGAGTGCTCAGAGTCTATTGAAGTTTCAAGACAGATCTATAAGTTTGTGTCCTCTAAAGAGAGGTGGTGACTCTATGCTAAAGAACCTGAGTTGTGCAATTTTGTCAGGACTGCACTTAGTTGAGAAGAAGGCAACAACATTCAGGAGGTGTTCCAGGGATTTCTCCTCTTTCTAAGAGTGTAGTGATTTCAAAGGAGTTTTCAAATTAAGTTTCAAGAATTTCAATGGTAAATGGTTTTACTACTTTGAAAAGATTTGTTAGGTCATGGGTATTAAAGGAAATTTTTTCTTAAGATGTTAGTCGACAGTGAATTTTGTTGATATACCTAGTTACCCAAACTTCATTCCCCTAAATGTTATAAAATTTTTACTGAAGTTCAGTGGGGAAAGCTTTGAGTCTGCCTATCAACATGCTAGAAATTTTTCAGATCTGATGTGTGACTATGATGTTGAGCATGAAGATGTGATAATGAGATTATTCATTCGGTCACTGATAGGAGATGCAAGAGAGTGGCTCTCATGTTTGCTGGATAATGACATCTCTTCATGGGATGATTTAGTTGCAAGTTTCTTAGTCTGATTTGCTGAAAAGGTAAATGACTTTGACATGCTTAAGGCCCTTGTGGATATACAAATTGAGGAATATGAGTTGGTTCCTAGTTTCAATGCCATATTTATCAAGACATGGGAAAATATCCCTGGGAAGTGCAGGCCAAGTGATGATATCTATTTGATCATCTACTTGAATGATTTTGATAAGAATTTCAATTTTGACTTAAGGAATAAGGAACCACTAACTTTGTATTAGGCTTTTCAATTTGCAATGGATATTAAATCTAATTGGAGATATCATGTTGTAAGAAGACCACATGATGCTACTAATTTTCATTCTCAGAATGTGGTAGATAATAGGAAAAGGGATGTACTAAAAGGTTTAGAGCCATATCGGCATATTCTTGTCCTTGTTAGTGATGTGCCTCAGTTTTCTAAACAAGATATGATCCATGATCATGTAAAGGAAAGTAACTTACAACCACATCTTGCATCACTTGAAGAAGAAGATTGCATTGTAACTGAAGCTTGTGTGGATGATGAACTTATTGTTGATGTATATCTAGCTGAAACTCAATATGATAAATGATTGTATGCATGACATTTGCAGAAAATTGAGGAACTGGAGTTAGATCTTGCCATTAATGGTAAGAAACTTGAAGAGCTAGAGGTGTGTAGAGCCATGGATAGAGAACTTGCTTAGCCCAATGAGTGTGTACCTTTAGATTATGACAATGAACTAGGTAGTTGTCTATCAGAAGAGGGTTATGCTAAAAGTGTATTAGATGAAGGTATGATTAGTAATGTTTGTAATCAATCTTTTGCTGATGATGAATGTTCATCTGATGAAGTGGGTAGTTCCGGTTCAAATGATGATAGCCGGGTAGCATCTTTGCATGAATTGAATGAAGATAGGTGGTATCAATGTGAATATGATTCTTTTGATACCAATCATGAGTCTACAAGTGTGATGAATTTGAACCAGCAAGGTGTTGGTACTCAAAATGCAGTTTTGAGGTACCATGTAAAATTTTGATTAGGTGCTCATTTTGGCTTTGTATTGCATGCTAGTATGGGCTTATTTGGGGTCATATCTTGAGGTCTATGTGTTTATTGCTTTGCATTCATCCTATCAAGTTGTTTTGAGTCCTTAGATGGCATGTTCAAATGGGTTTGCATCAGTTCATTTCTAGGTCTCTAAGTCAGAAAATGCTTAAGTGTAAATTTCACTGGGAAGGGTCACTTTGAGGTTGAGTAAAATGCACCCTGGAGAGCGTCATGAAAATATGAGCCTAGCGTCTTGTTGTAAACTTTACATACTCTTTATGTGTCAGGTTTTAGGCCTCTATGATAATTTTTGACCCCATTTATTCATCCCCTTTCGAAGGTGTTTTCTAGTTTCTGCACTTGGCCCTTTTCCCAGTTTTGTCAGGAACCCTATTTGACATGTTATAAATTTTACCCGGTAGATTGGTAGAAAGCTTTTAATCATTTCCCTGCATTATGGACAAGTTTTACTCTACCCCTATCAGTTTGTAGCTCGTGATGAATCCATCTGATGAGAAATTGAAGCTGGTTCCATTTGCAGGTTTTGTGTTTTGCACTGTTTGGTTATTCACCAATTTTCCAGAGCCCTATTTCGACTGTGAATAACTCATGCCTAGTTGATCGGGTCACTAGTATGTTTGTCTCAGTGTATAGTAGACATAAAATACTTCCATGTTGTAAGATTGTGGCTCTTGATGTATTCATTTGGTCAATTTGCCAGATCTTTTCTGTTTGCAAAAAGTGCAAATTGACCAGTTATGTTTTCTGCAATTTTGTCAGAGGCCTTCTTTGCCTGCTAATAACTTTTCACAGGATGATCCTATTATCAAAATTTTTGTTATCCTATATTTCTGACAAGTTGTACTATATCTCATTATGATTTGAGCGTCCTGCCAATCCATTCGTGCACTTTTCAAGGCTAATTCCAGATGTAGTTTATCAGGTTCTGACAGTGTGTTTGTAGGAGCAGAATGAAAAGGGAAACTTCAGAGGTTAATAACTTTCACCTCGGGTACAGTCAAGGGATGTCATTTTGCAGAGTGATTCTATGTATCTCAAGGTTTATGTCAGTCACGCGGTGAGATTTGTTCAGGTGATTTGGTCAGTTTTCAAAGCCAGTTCTAGAGCCAACTTAAGTGATTTCAGACAGAGCAGAAAGGCAATGTTTTAAGTGGCTAACTTTGGTCAGTTTTATCTTGTGGCTTGGGTCGCTTCGAAATTTCTTCTTTGACATGCATATTTGTTTGTTGGAGGTGAACATGTGTGCTCAATGACATGACCCTATGATGGCTATTGGCTAGTTTTAAGGCCACTCTCAAATGTCAGCTAACGTTATTTGGCAATCTTTGCAAAAGATAAAAGTGAAATAAATAGCCCAAACAAGATAATGCCATGATGTGTGAGAGCAAAGGAGTGTGTCACCGGTGTGAGTTATCACTAAGATTGGGTACAAGATATTTGTGTACGTAGAAATGGCTAGTGTTACTGGTGCTCATTTATCATTGTTGTTTTTTAGAGGGCAATGCATCAAGTTCGTGTCTCAAATTTTGAGAAAATCAAAGCAAAGTGATGTTGTGATGTCAAATATCATAGACAAATGCAAAGCATGTGGAGAAAAAGAAGATAAAAAAAGGGTTGAAGGCAAGAGCCAGTTAAAAAAAAGTGTGAATGCATAGCCAGTCACGTTTTTTACCATAACTAAAAAAATACAAACTGGGTCAGGCTGAATTTTACATATGTTTGAGATGACAATGTGTGAAGTGTATAGAAATTTTTTTAGAAAAACCCAGTTTGACAATCAAAAGTTATGGTCCTCTGAGTACTCGCAGCAATAAAAAATCAGCATTGCTTCCAAAAGTTTAATCCCACATTGCTCAAGAAATGACCATTTCAAGTGTTTAAAAGATATACCACTCACATAATGAAATGAATAAAGAGAAGAAGGCTCTCAAGAGTGTGCACAGCTATTACATTGGGATGCATGCCAGTGACCATAAAGCACTAAATTTTGCATAAAAATGCTGGCGAAAAATGCTAATGGTTAATGAGATAACATTCAGAGAATTGGAGAATGCTTAATCTCTAGTTCTCCAAATGCTGGCGGTTAAGTCATAAACATTCAGAGAATTGGAGAATGCTTAGTCTCTAGTTCTCCAAATACTTGACAGTTAGTGAAAATGATTCAGAGAACTAGAGAATACACTCAGTCGCCCATTCTCCAAATGATAACCATGGTCAAAGAAAGATTTAGAGAATTGGAGAATAGAGCTTTCGCCAGTTCTCCAGAGTTAACTGCAGTTAGTCTGATCATCTGGAGATTCAGAGAATGCATATGGTCGCTAGTTCTCCCAATCAGTGGCTTAACCTGAGGTTAGTCTGAGCATACAATGAGGTGATGACAAGTGGCGCTATCTGGTGCTTTTTGAGGCAAATACATAAAATGATATTAAATTGCCAGATTTTAAAAGATTTAAAAAATTAACATAGTTTGGACTATATGATTAAAATTCAAAAATTTAAAAGATAGTTGTTCACGGAAAAGGGGCCTAGAAATTTATTTTTTAACAAAACATATAAGTGTTATATGTTTCCGGAAAGGTCTCGGAATAAGGATTCTAATGGTGATGACTATTTTCAGTTTCAAAGTAGTTGATAAGAGCAGTTCAGGTTTGAAATCCGTGAATCAAGATGAGTTGCAGATCAGATTGGAAGTTTTTGGAGAATGTGGATCACCTTGGGAATCAGTTGCAGGGAGATGAGGAATGTTGAAGATATTTTTATGCAAGAGGGACAGCTGTCAGTTGGTTGTGGGAATGGACTCTCAATTGCTATATCTTGGATTTTTCTCATTGTAACATGGATGTTGAAATTTATGCTGTAGAGCAGCTTCCAAGCTTTGGGTCTTATTTTCTGGTGTCTTTGTATTGTAAATGTACAGTTACAGATAAATTTTAATGAGAACAATGGGAATCCCGATTCAGTTCTTGTTTGATGTCTTTGTATGCATGATCTTAATTCTTGTGTATTGATTTGTAAGGCATGTCAGTATACCAGTTATAAGGTACCTGTGAGTTTGAATTCAAGTTTCTTTCAAGGAGAGAGTAAGTCTTGATTTTAAGTTCTGAGAATTATAGGTTTGTATATGAATTCGATGTCCAAGAACTGGAGTGAGAGAAGTGATTTGTAAGGCACTTCACTTGGTTTCTTTGAGTTTGGGATTAAGGTTTTCTACGAATGTATGTTTGTATGACTCTGTTACCCAATGAACAAGGCACTAGTCCTGGTTTGCTTTGCAGTTTTCATCATCAACCTTTAAAATTCAAATCCATCTTTAATTTCATGTTTGAGAGCATTCATGTTTATGTCTTGTGTTTCATAAATACAAGTGTTGTTAGTGATTCTTTGAAGAAATGAATCCAAGGGTTAGCCTGCCTGAGCTCAAAGCTCGAAGAGAAGAAGGAGTTTATCCTTGTTATCACATTGACCATTTTTCTAGTTCTTAGCAGATCATACAGGTGGGATCCTGTATAAGGCTGGTTGAATTGAACTCCCACATTTTATAAGTCTAAGAACTATCCACTAATTTTTATGTCTGCATAAAAGGTTGTAGTGAGTAAGTGTTTATGTATGCAGATCTTATCATGTTTTAGGTGCACCCGCCTGAGTGTGTGGAACTCGAAGCAGAAGGAGGATCAAATCCTCATCAATTAGTCTTTTCTTGCCCCTCAGTTTGCATGAACAAGTAGATTTGTGTTACTGGACAAAGATCCCTATGTCTGGTTTTCATATTTCTCTTCTAGAGTTGAGGGATACAAGAAAAATGGCTAACACAAGGGTTTGTTGATAAACATCACTCAAGTTGTGAATCTGAAGGTAAGTTTCTTTTTGAAGATAAGAACATGTATGGAGATGTTAGTATGATCCCACCTTCAGCTTTATATGTGCCAGTGATTGAAGGTTTTTCAGTCAAGACCTATGGAGATATGGAAGAAGAAATCAATATTTTGATTCAGCTGGGTAAGGCATAACTAGATTGTAAAGTGAATGTAAATACTGCGTATCTGGTTGATTCAAATGCTAGGTCTGCATTGGAAAGTGAAGAGGAAAGGGGAAGTGATTTTCCTCTTGAAATGTGTTTTTCAGATTTGGAAACAGTAAAGAGTTATGATGTTTTGAAAATGCACTGCACTTTATTTCCAGAGCTTTTTCAACTAGAATATGTCTATTTCCAACAGGATCTGGCTAGTGATGAAAGGGATGCTTGTGATAGTCTGCCAGTTTCTGATGAGCTTGAAGACATGCCTTGCTATGAAAGTTTTTTTTTTCATAGTTGCTGTAGTAATTATTTGCAGGGTGCTGATTATGTTTTTGAGTTGGATGGATGTGAGTATCAGGATTTTAGTTTTGAATTGAGTTCAAGTGCTGAACATGGTGATAAAGATGATGTTAATTCTCAGCTGGTAATTATACTCACATTTCATGATGATCAGCCTTGCACTAGCTTGCAAGATGTAATGGGAGAAGGTTGCATTTTTTTGATGCAAACTAATTTTAATCTTGATTTTGATTAGTGTATATGTGAGAGAGTCTGGTATGATAAGATAGATTTTGATCCTCATGCACTTGGCAAAGATGAATATACTTATCACATTCTTGTGGATTTGCAGGTCAAGAATTTTTGTGAGTTTGACCATATACATGAAAGGGAAAATTCCAGGGTCATCTCTATGCAAAGGGATGAGGACCAAGTGTTTGATAGAGGTAAATGATTGACAGGGCATAGAGGTTCTAGTTGATGTAAATATGTACAATTGTTTCCCTTCAGTAGTAGTGTTAGTTGGAATAAGGAGCCAGTTTTTGAGAGCCTTGGAGTTTTGAGTTTTGAGATTTCTGGAGTGAAAAGGAATGTGTTTGTGGATTGGTCTGCTTCTTCCCAGAGATCTAGATTCTTGCCATGCTTGCAAGAGCCATACATCCGCAACTAGAGCCACTGTTGGGCCTTTTTTCTGTCAGCAAAAATCTTGTGAGATTGGCCTCTCCCTTGCAAGTGTTTGTCAAGTGTCCTACCTCGGGTAGTTTATGTGTCACCTTGCTCCAGCCCAAGCTGCATCCTCTTAAATCGCCAAACCTAGAAAGATATTCAAATTTCAAAGTCTACTGGAAATATTGTCAAAATCTGCCACAGTGTCGAAAACCCACAGTGTTTTCAAAAATCCATGTTTTTAGTTTGTGTGTTTTCAGCCCTCATTATTTTTGACCCTGTCTTTCCTTCTTTTGTGCGCTTAGCCTTTGGCATTAAAAACTCTGTGTGTTTTCAGTCTTTCTCTGTGTCAAAAATATTGTGTGTTTTCAACCTTGGTCTTAATTGCGTAGGTGCGATCTATTGGTGGGCCCCAGCTCTTCCCATTGCCCAGTGTGGTTAAAGCTCAGACAAGATCTGTGGACATCACTTGTTCACCTGGTGAAGTTGCATGGTGTTTATCCTTAGTGCTTTTGCGATGGCTGTCAAATTTTCTTATGTGAGCGTGATGTGGGCCCGGTGTCAGAGGGGTGGTAGATGGCATGTGCTTATTGGTTGTCGCATGGCCGCATGTTAGACTTTTCTGACATGCGATCATGCAACCGCTTGCCATCTATCCACATGGGTCCCAGCTCTTCATAGTTGGTAGTTGCAGTTCCATGGTCTGAGGTGGTGATGTGGTAGCTTGGGGTTGGTTGTCACATGATCACATGCCTAGTTTTTGGCTATGTGATCATGTGACCAGTCGACACGTGTCCCTAGGGCCTGGTGAGAGGTGGTAATGTGGTGATCATGGTGGTGATGTGCTGAGTTCTGATTGGTTTCCGGTGTGCCAGGTGGTAGGGGGTTTGTGGTGGGACGCATGTTTGTAGTGCCTGGGCATGTTTGACTTCAGTGGTAATGCAAATGGTTAGTCACATGTTCGCATAGCCTTTTTCAAGGCTATGCGATCATGTGACTAATGTTTGCGTTAGGACTTAGCAGTGGCAGTTGTGGCAAGGTTAAAGCCTGTGGGTTGTCACATGTTCTTATAGCCCATCCCTAGGCTATGTGATCATGTGACTAACTATCTGATGTCACAGTTGTGGAGTTAGGGCAGGTCCACTATGCGGGTCTTGTCGGCGTGCTCTGTTTTGATTGGTCAGTGATTGGTAGTGGGGCCGAGGATTTTTGTGGGTGGTCTACGGTCAACATTGCACAGTTATGAAGCCACCATTGCATGATCACAAGGGTTAGTTTGGTGCCTTGAAATCATGGGACCAAGGCACATGTTCAACCCAGTTTCCTATGGCGGATAGGTTGATGACCATGCAACTACGCCACTGAAGAAATTGTAAGGTTGCCGAGCCCGGGAAAGATAAAGAGATCTAAAGAGGGGGCATAAAGTTGATCTCCATTCGAATCATGACCGCTGATGAGCTAGGTGCCAAAGATGTAGCTATTTTATTTCAAATTCAAATCTTCTGAGGGTTTTCAGTCACTAGAAAGCACTGGTTTTCAATGCAAAAGTGACCCTATTTGGTGAGAAGTGATTGGTTGTCATTCGCAGTGTGGTCCAAGGTCTATGCGGTTAATTGTAGAGGTTGATTTGGTACCTGGTGAAGGATAGTCTTGGATTGAGGTGTATTTGCAATAAATTTTGTAACTGTTGAGTGAGACCCTAACCCTAGCCCTAGCTTTCCATAGCTTGTTACATTCTCTCTGAGAATTCCAAGGTAGCTAGTGGTATAAATTGCAGGTTGTTTGATTTTGTAGAGTTTCCTTCTTCTACAAATTTTGGAGGAGAATTGGTTCCAAGGGAAGGGTTCTATCCTATAGATTTTCTCCTTCTCTCTACATATAGGGTGTTCTATTTCCATTGCTCATTCAGAGAACACAATACATATTGTAATAGACTTATTTTATGTATGAGAACTTAGTTTATTCTTACTGTCACCAAGCTATCTCCATTTGAATTCTGAATGCATTAATCATACATCAAGGGTGTTTGATTTGTCTATTTGCATTTCCTACATGTTTGCAATTGGAGTTATCTTCACAGAGGTAACTAGTTTAGGATTAGTGTTTATGCATGTATGAACTGAGATATCAAGGATAGGTCATGCTTGTCTTCCAGTGGATGCTAGTTAATGTATTTTCCTTTCATAGGTCTCTTCTAAGGGGAGGGTCAAAATCCTTTGATGGATAATAGCATGCTTGAATGCATAGGTGGGTGTTAAGTTGAGGTTTGGTCATGGTGTGTGATTGATGTCAGGCATCAGCACATTGAGCATATTGTGTTTTTGTTTCATAACTATCTCTTGCAGTAGGGTATTTGACACTGTAGCCTATTGGATAAGGCACTAGTCTATCAGAGACTTAGGGCATCTCAGGGGACCTTTCAATCATTTTAAAATCTTTTCCATCTAGTTCCACCCTTTCCCTTTCTTGCTGTTAGTATAGGTCTCTAGTTTTCAGTCTCATTCCATGCAAGTAGGGCTATTGCATGAGACTTTCTATCATTGGGGTACATGATACCTATAGGAGATTGACAGCTATTCCACATTAGTCTATCTACAAGCCTTTGGTTTGTCATGAGGTGTCTTGAATGTGAAGATAAGGCAATACCCACCTGAGTGAATGTGGAGCTCAAAGAAGAAGGAGGATTTCTTTCTATCCTCATCAATTGGTTTGTTTTCCTTGTCAAGGTTGAGTGCCTAACCTGTGTTTCAAGCCCAACCATTTTATTCAAGTTTGGTCCTGTAAGGAGAAGAACCAACAATATTAAAAACATCTTTCAAAAAGTTTAATAAACTCAGTAATATATCAACTGTGCCTTTTTGTTCATTTAATGAATAATAATAAATTAACTATTATATTTACTGATCAATCTAGTGATAGTAATGTGTAAGGTAAAATAAAAATTCATGAAATCTGTACATAGATAACACTTTTATTTTTAACATGGAAACCTTGTTAGGAGAAAAGCCATTTCAGACTAGTAACCTAAAATAATTCACTCTTCTAAAGTGAGCTCAGTTAAGAGCCAACCCTCTTAAAGGTTACAAAACACACTATACGGAGTGACCTGGTTAGAGGATTTATGACTAACAGTTCTCCCTTGACCAAAAATTCACTGTGGGGTCAACAATAAAAAAATCAACATTCATTGAATTTCATATTAAAATAAAAAGGCTGTCAAGTCTCACTTGGTAAAGATATTTATATATAACAATGGTTAAACTGTTACAGTAATGATCTGATTCAAATACAACTTGATTTTTAGATGTTTAGATCTCTCCTAAGCGTAAAATACCCATTGATCAATAATAAAATCAATCTCTTTGTTTCCTCCAACTTTGTTCTTCTCAGTAATTCATTTCTTTAACACTTGGTGTTGTCTACAGAATTGATATTTTCTATCTTCAACTAGCATGACCATCTTCACATGAATGTAATCTTCCATGCACATTCAAGTAATAGATTCAATAATGAATCTCTTGTTTCCTTTTATAGATATCATAAACTATTTTATTTCCATCAGTAGGTTTTTCATCTTAATATTTACCATTAACTTTTCCACTTTAACCTTCCTCAGCAGTTGTGTTAATAACATGTTTCATTCTCCTTTGTCCGATCATCATTGAATTTTGTCTACCATTTGATCATCATAAAAAATATTATCTTCCATTTCTTCTTAAGCTTGACCTTTCCAAGGCCTATGATTGGGTTGATTGGAAGTTTCTTCTCAGAGTTCTTGAAGCCCTTGGTTTCAACTCTCAGTCTTGCAAGATCCTTCATCAAATTATCTCGACCCCCTCCTTGGAAATTATGATAAATGGCTCCCCGTCTGCCTTTTTCAAACCTTCCAAGGGCCTAAGGCAAGGAGACCCCCTCTCTCCTATTTTATTTATCATTCTTGCAGAGTGCTTGGGGAGACTCATTTCAGCTTCAAATATGATTGAGGACCTGAAAGGCATCAAACCCTCATCAAGTAACAATGTCTTCACTCACCAGCAATTCATGGATGACACCATTCTTGGTTGACAGGCCTTGGTGGGAGAAGCTAGAGTGGTAAAGGATATTCTAAATAATTATATCAGAGCTACTAGCCAATCTATCAACTAGAATAAAAGATCTATATTCTTTGTTAACACCCCTAAAGAAAGACAAAGGAAAATAGAAAATATTCTAGGTTGTGGCATTGATTCCTTCCCTTATTCCTACCTGGATCTTCCCTTAGGTGTCAAACCCCAAGAAGACTTTTGGAATAAACTGATTGATAGATTCAATAAGAAGCTCATTAGCTAGAAAGGGGTCATTCTTAGTCACACAGGAAAGATCCAATTGGTCAAATCTATATTACAGAACCTCCCTACCTATGTCCTTAGCCTTTTCCCCATCCTGGCTAAAGTTGTCGAGGCCATGGAAAGAATCCAGAGAAGATTCCTCTAGTCAGGATCTGAGGAACACAAGTGCATTCCCCTTATTGCTTGGGAGAAAGTCTATCACCATAAAAATGCTGCTGGCCTTAGAATAAGAAAATTAAGAGCTTTCAACAAAGCCCTTCAAGATAAAAAGATCTGGAGAATCTTCAACAACAAATGTGAGTGGCAAGACACCATTGAAGATAAATACCTCATGCATAGCTCTTTAAATAGATTTTTTGAAGATATTGACTCCCCAAAAGGCTCTATCATTTGGAACAGTCTTCTCAATGCCAAACAACTGGCTAAATCTAGAGCTAAGTGGAAAATTGGAAATGGACATTCTATCGACTATTGGAACAACAACTAGCTTCAGATGGGAAGCTTGAGATATTTCACATCTCTCTATGCTTGGAGACATATTTGTACCCAAAACTTTGGGTCCCAAGTTAGCAATTATAGAAGGCAAGACAACTGGGTGGATCTCACTAAGATATCATAGGACTTATCTCCTTTGATGATTCCTCTCAATGCGATTTCAATCTCACCCATTCAGGATAAGATTATTTGGGAGGAATCTTTGGATGGATCATACATAGTGGCTTCTGCCTATTCCTCACAGACCTCTCAACCCCATGATATGAATCTGTTATGGGCCAAAGCTTGGATCTTAGGCCTCGTGCCCAAAATAAACATTTTCTTTTGGCTCCTACTTTAGAACTGTATCCTCATAGTGGACAATCTCATCCAGCATGGGTTCTAGATTCCAAACATGCGTGTTCTCTAGAAATGTTAAGAGGAATCGATGGACCACCTTTTTATTCACTTCTCCTTTGTGAGTAAAATTTGGCAATACATTTTCTCAATCCTCAATTTATCTTAGTGCTTTCCCCTATCCTTCTCTAATCTTTTTTCCCAATAGACCTTCAAAAGATTTAATTAGGACTTCTGGTTATTCTGTACTTGGTTCCATCCTCATCTTTGCTAGAGAGTCTGGGAGGAGTGTAACAATCACATTTTTCATGATTGTTCCTATCCCCCCAAAATTATATTTGAAAAAATCCAACATTCTTTTAAGGAGAACTTTTTCTATTGTGGTAGATCTAATCATCTTACAAGAAAGTCCCAAACTACTACTTAGGATAAAAGATACAATTGTGTGTAGAGCTACCCCTCGGCTAGCTAGACCAAAGAAAACTTTGATGGTGCTACCAAAGGGAAGCCAGGAAATGCAAGAAGTAGAGGAATTATCAGGAATTTCTTTGGCCTTGGCATTGTGGCTGTCAATCTCTCTTTGGGTGCTCAAACCAATCATTATGCTAAAGCTTGTGTGGCTCTACAAGTTACCAAACTTACTCATGATTTAGGGGTCAAGTGGCTCTAGCTGGAAGGAGACTCGATGAGCATCATCAACTACTTCAACCTTACTCAACCCCCCTCTTGGACTATAGCCAACATCATTGTTGATACTTGTTCCATTCTTAACTCTTTTGAGAAGGTGTTTATCCCCCATGTGTACAGGGATGCCAACGGTGTGGCTGATTGGTTCACCAATTTGGCTGTCATGAAGGAAGCTAAGCAGATATGGAAAAAAGTAGAAGACTTTCAAATTGAAGTGAAGAGTATCCTATATAAGGAAAGACTCCAATGCAAAGAGGGCATCATCTTACAACTGCAATGATTCACTATGAGAATGGTGGATGTCTCCCTTTTTTGACCACTCACACTTTGATCAGATTGGTCTCTAGCTCGACCCTAGGGTGGTTTGTTCCTTCTTTTACCTCCCTAGATGGGGGTATTTACAACTTTCTCTAGCCTTGTTTTCTCTTCTCTTCTATGGCTTTTTGGCCTTGGCCTTTTTTTGGCCTATTTCTTGTTTGTTCTACTCTAGCTTCAAACTTCTTTCTTAGAGTTGTGGGTTTTAGGCACCCTGTAAAACCTATTTTACTTAATAAAAAACAAATATTATCTTTTACCTCAAAATAATCAACAATTGTCTATTTCATCATCTTTAGTTGGCATTTATAAGTTCCATTTATTGATTTCACTAAGTCAATACCATAATGCGCTGGTGATAGCTAGCTTAGTTATCATTGTATTCATTATACACCACACTTTCTTAGTGTACACTATTCCAACTCAGTGTATACTTAATTCTTCATTTACCGACCACATAAACTAGTTCATTCTTGATCTTGAATCATTAATAGAATCATATAAATCAATCAAATGAATAACATAATGTCATAGACTCATCAATAAGTTACCCAATGAATACCATATGCATCTCTTTCTCATCCATCTCACCTTCATGTAGATATCTCATTCCTTCACAATGATTTCCTTCTTAAGATGTTTGTAACCATCATGATAAGTATAGTAAAAACTAGTTGATATCAATGACAATACATTAATTGATTTAATAACTCACATATACATTAAATAATTTAATGTCTTACATATGCGTTAACTACTAAGGTATATCAATCTCTCCTTTAAGATATTCAATCAATTGTAGTCTATCATTTGGGTTCATCTTATTCTTACATTGACCAAAAATAGTTCTTTACAGTTATTTACATTTTTGGTTTGGTTTACTAGTTTGAGAGATTATACTAATTGATCATTCCTTTGTTTGAGATTGTGTGTATAGTCATACAATCTTGTTCAAGACCTATCTAGGATCATCTTGCAATGATTGCACCTCTTGATGTTCATGAATGCTCAATATTTAATATTTTTCCTATTGTTGGGTAATGTGTTTGTTTCTTTCTTGGAGCTATTTGGAGATTCGATGTTGGGGTTTTGATCTTCAATTTTTTACTTTTACAATAATAGTGTGTAATTTGTGGTTGTCTCATGGATAATTTTCTATGATCCCACTCCTTGTATTTTCCTTTGTATGGATACTTCATTCCTTTTTGGGTCAGATCTATTTATTGTACACGTCTGCTTTTCTTGGGAGATATATTCTTTCTTTTCCAACCTTAGAGGATTTACTTACATGTAATAATATGATGTATCATGTGAAGTAGTTTAGTTAGATTGTTATCAAGTTCAAGGAACCTATATTTGAGACTTTGAAAAATAGTTAGTAAGATTCATTTCTTTGTATGTGGATGAAATTGGAAAGGCCTGATAGTGTAACATGTATGTTTTTTGAACTTTGAATAATACATTAGATCATGCATCTTATCTCTATTGTGTCTTCTTATTTTCCTATGTACCCTTAGTTGTCAAGCTAGACATCTCCTTTGGGGATCACACTACTCTAGACTATGTCAAGTGGTATTAGAGTAAGATTTTATTGTAGCGAGCACTAGTTGAACTAGTTTTAGGGTGGAAAATTGTAGTCTGGCCTACAATTATAGAGGGTTGCAAAGATTGTTGGAGGAAGGAGATATGTTTATCCTATTATGCTGGACATGTTTAGACTAATTTCTTCTAGGCTTGAAGCCATTGAGACAACCCAAAGAAGAGGAAAACATATTGAAGATGTTATTGAAGATGAAGTTGAAGAAGTACAAGAAGGAGAAAAGTAAGCCTCTATTCTTGAACAAAACAAAGAGAGATTCTTGAGAGATTTGAAAAGTATGAATGGAAAAGTACACTTCAATCTTCCTGCATATAATGGAAAGTTAAATTCAGATGAGCTATGGGATTCGATCTTTGTAATGGAGAAGTATTTTGAATCTAAAGGTACACCAGTGGATAAGAAGGTGAAGTTTTCCTGTACAAAAATGAAATGAAATGCATCCTTGTGGTGAGAACATTTTCAGCTTGATTGATAAAGAAAATGAAAAGAAAAGATCAAGGTATGTGATAAGATGATAAAAAACTTGAAAGGTAAATTATTACTTGGTGATTATAAATTTTTTGATTAAGGTAACAACAGGTTTTGAAGGGGCCTGAAACCCTTTAACAAAGATTATAAAAGATAAGCATGGAAAAATTGAAGGACAATAGACTATCCCACAAAGGGATAGTCCCCAAAAGGGAAATTCCCCATATTTTCAATAGACACAAGCACAAAAAACACTAGAGAACAAGACAAAAAATGAAAAGCCCTCAACAAGGCAGGGCCAAAAAAGCCTCTAGCAGTAGAATTAGGATAGAGTCTTTAAGAAGCACTCCGACTCCACCAACTGGCTCTACATGGTCTTGATTGAATCTTTTAGGTTCATGATTTCATGGACCTCTATCTTGGTCTTCTTCTTGGTAGTAGATCTTGTTCTAGTCCTCAGACCTATTCGTTGACTAGGATCAGTCATATTTTTTTTCTCAGTCACTGTGTCCTTTTTGTTTCCTTCTAGCACACTGCTCAACAAATTCAAATTATCAAGAGTAGCTTTCATACTAGTGTTGGATGGAATAAGAAGATTTTTTAACATAGCTTCATTCTTGTTGATCTTGTCATTAACTAGAATCATAGCTTTGTTAATTATTTCCTCCAGCTTAGTGGAGTCATCCATACCATTATCAAAAACCTCCTCATTACCTTTTTTTAAAGAAACTTCCCTCCTAATGTTATCAATGGTATCCTCCAGCATGACATTCTTGTTTCCAGCCTAATACACCCATTCTTCAGATCTACAAGGTCATTTTGGACCCATAGGTCAAGGTTGTAGCTATAGAGAGACTTGTTACTAACAAGTTGGAGAGCGGTCATAGAAAAAACTCTCTTAACATGAGAATCCCTTTTCCTAAGATCAACATCAAGGGGACTATGAAAATTCCTTTCAAAACTAATCTCACAGTCCTCATTATCATTGTCCTTTCTAGAGGGGGAAATAAAAAATAGCAGGACTATCCTCCTCCATAGCCCTGAGGTCCTCTTTACTGGAATCATCATCTGCAATGTTGATATCCTCTTTATTACCCTCCTTTTCAACATCATGGACTTGATTACCCACTCCCTCAGCCTCATGAGTACTACCATCACTAGCGGCCAAGGTCTCCAAAATGTTTTTCTCCTTGATATCATCAGAATTATTAGTGTCTTCCTTAGACACTTTGGGGTTCTCCTACTTGGTCCCAATGTATCCCTCCACCATGTCAATGATATTTTTTGTTACATCTTTAGGGTTCAGCATGACCTCCTCCTCAAAAAATTGGGTACAGTAGATGGTGACATCATCATGACCTTTCATAGACTCGATGACATCAATTGTAGCCTTTGAACAGTCTCACAATAGGTAATAATAATCATGCCATTGTCTCTCATAGCATTGATATACTCATACTAAGGATTTCTTTCCCCACCATGAAATGCATTTAGATTGTCAACCTAGGGATGTAGACCTGAAATGGGACATCATAGTTTGTGCACTGAGTTCCTCTAAGAGTCATACGACATATGTTGCAAGAAGATAAAATGTGTGAAAGGAACCTATGCTATTGCTGCAGGAAAGTAAATAGACTTGGCTACTTAATGAAATTACTATAGAAATCTTATGAAATGAATCTAGTCTATCTAACAACTCAAAATATTCACTATGTCTATCTTCTGCAAGTGTTACAGGAAAATCCACTGTAGTAATGTTGTAGGAATAAAATAATAACTCTACTTGAAAGAAAGGAAAATGCAGGAAGCAAATCTACTCTAACTTAATCTAATCAACCTCCCAAGTGAGCCCCACTGGTTGGCTTCTACTAACTACTTAACACAAAAAGTAATTCAAAATCAATCTTCCATTGAATTCTTCTTAACTGGTTACATAAAAATTGAATAATTCATGAAGAACAGGAAAGAGAAACCTCTGCTATATTGAATACATCATTCTATATTTTATCATTACCTAACTAAGTCAATCAAATCCCTTTATAAAGAGGATTGACACTTATTGAAAACATAACAAAAAAGTTTGAGTAAACCTCACCAAATAAGGAGGTGGTAAAATAACCATGACATATTACAATTACTATAGATAACAAAATAACAACTTTTGAGGAAATATAGCAAGACTTATTTCCTATATTCTCTGGAACAACAACTCCTTTCTAGGTAGAACATATCCTTCAGAACCATGCTAGATTCTTCCACCATGACTAGTCTTCTAACACTCCTTCTTTAATGTGGTTGCACCACTCTTCATATTGCTCCTTGTTTACCTGAAAAGTTAGTAACAATTGGTACACATATGCAAGTGAAAATTTCAACCCCTACTCAAATGTTAGAACACAACTTAAAATAACTATATGAAGTACTGCATTATATTTACAATTGTCAGCAAAACATGTCATTCAACCTACCCATAGGATTTTGTGGCTTTAGTTGTACTTACCATAAATTCACATAGGTATAAGTCATAAATATTTTAGAAATGTCTAATAGAGCATAAAGAGTGTCAACAAAGTATGAATATTATAAAAAAATTGAGACAATAATTTATCTCATCATCTACCCCCTGCTAACAGAATGCTTGTCGTCAATCATTGTATTTCTTGGCTATAGACCTAAAGTCACTAATAGTTGTCTTCCCTTTCTTTCCACTCTTGAAAGTGTAGTAAAATCCTCTTGTTCTTTCTAGGTAATCTCCTTGGTGCTCCTCCTTCAAGTGATCCAACCTAGTAGTATTTATGTCATATAGGGTCCATAGGAGTGTAGGTGGTTGGAAAGACAAAGACATCCATAATTCCCTTCTGACCTGTCACCCTAACTGCATATATCTGGTTTCTCTATTGGTTGCTACTTCAAAATTGATTGTGGTGTGTGGCTCTATTTTCTTGAAGGCCTCTAGTAATCTATTCCACCAGCTCCTCACCCCTGCAAGACCTCTCTAAAATGAAAATTATGGCAGTCACTAGTATTTTCTATAAACCTTGTCTCTTAATGCAACAAATTTCTCCCTTTTTTTTGGCTTTTGTTTTCCATAGGTCAAATTGAGCCAATCCCTCAAATTGACATCAAGCTTATGTGACTCAGCCCTTAATGGTAATGATTCTAATTTTTTCTAGATCCCTATAGATGTCTAGTTTCCTATCATAGTTTTCTTCATTATGCATCCATGACATTAGGGCCCTTAAGTGAATATCCCCTATATAGAGTAGAGGATTCCACTTTGTTTCATGTGGGATGACAAAGTTATGAAAATATAACTCACATAATAAATTTTTATGTCATGGGGAAGAGTTTGATATATTCCATAAAAATCTTGGGCTGACTTGAACTCGCAATCAATATTATTCATTGTCATCATAAGTTGAAACAAAATAAATTTTTCTTTTAAGCAAATAGCATATACCTTGGGTGGCGGTCTACAAGCTATGACCTGATCAGCTAGTTTTTGGGGTTTGTCCATTTTTTGTTTTTGTTTCTTTAGCTGCTCCTTAAGAGCTTCAATTTCCTCATCCTTATCAAATATTTCTTTCTGCATTTGATCTCTTTCCTATCTCCACCAAGTCTTTTGAAAAAAAAAATGATTGTATAGGTTAAAGAGTACAGAATGAATTGTTTGTGAGGGAAATTCTTGCATTTTAAGCTTTCTTTTTCTTTTCTCTGGCAACTTGCTGAAAGTATTCAGTGAACCATGTGGAATTGTAGGGAATAATGGAGACATTGGAATATACAGGGTGTTGTAGAGGAGTAGGTTGAACATTCATAGGAATGTTGTCTTGTACTACAACAGGGCTTGGCTCAGGCATTCCCTGATCATCTTGTGGAATGCTACTATCAGGTTCTTGCACATTTTGAGATTTCTCCATATTTTGAGGTTCTTCCCACAAGGGGGAGTCATCTGGAATGTATTCAATAGAGGGCTCTAGAGTAGGTTGTGGTGCTGGAACATTTGGATTTCCAAGGGAAGGTGAAGACACTTGTCCTCTCATGTGAGGGCTTCTACGCATAGTTTCCTCTTCAACCATTTTCGTTTTAGTTTAGCAGGAGGACTTTTTAGGCCTTTTTGATGCAAGAGTAGATGCTATAGGAATGGACATTTCATGACTCAACCTTTTTCTTTTATTTACTTGGACTGTAGGGTTTTGAATTTCACCTTCTAGGTTAGGGATTTCTCTTTCAACTTTCTGTTTGCCTTTCTTCATGGAAGAAGTAGGTATATCACTCTCTGGAGTGGGCTCATAAAACACTTTTTTCTGGGGACAATTCTAGTTCTTTTCCTTTCTTAGTTGTTTCTTCACTAGGCCCAGAAGACTCTACTTCATTCACTAGAGGTTGACCAATAGGGTTAACTTGGGGCTACGAGGTTTTAAACTGATTAAATTCTGCCCAGGACATGGGAGAGACATCCCTAATAGATTTTTCAACCAAAAGCTCTATTAGGGCATGGTGGCTTATGTAATTTGCATTACATTTTTTTTTTCCTTGGAACTAATGCTTAACATATTATAGAGAAAATTAGGAACATTGACCTGAAGATTAAATAGTTAAAAATTTGTACCTAGCGATTAGTTACAGTACACACGAATGCAAGCTGATGAGAGTGTCAATTTTGGTGGCCACATGAAAGTTCTAACGTGGTATTTTATTGAAAGCATTAAAGTAGAAATTGTAGGTGACATGGTGTTTGAGTGGGTGGTAGACATATAAATGAGATGAGTTGGTGAGAAGAAGAGAGAAAAGTGAATGAAGAAGTATACCTCATATTAAAAGAAGATTTATTATGGGAGTTTTCAAAGGCATGTTATGCTAAGGCTAGATGAGGAAGGCTTTCACCTTCTGCTACAGGAACTATTTCCTAAGGGGTTGTTAAAATTTTCGTGCTAAACTGCTTTAAGAATTCTTCCTTGGTTTGGGGCTTGTGATACAGGCACAAGCGGTGTCCATTGACAAGTAGCTTAAATTAGACTAGATCAAGTGTGGTCAGCTGGACTAATCCATTATCAAAGACATGTTTAATTTCATATGGTCCCAACCATCTAGTCTGTAGCTTTCCTAGAATCTCCTTGAATTGAGAATCATACAATAGAGCTCAATCACCTACTTGAAAGTGTTTATTCTTGATATGTGAATCATGCCACCTCTTCCTTTGGTTCTGGATTAGCTCTATTCTTTCCCATGCTAATTTTTCCCTCTCATCTAGGGAATTAAGGTGGAGGAGGCATTTTGATTGTGTTGTAGGAAGATTGATGTTCAACTCCAGAGCTATGTGCAATGTTTTGTGTTTAAATTCTATAGGTAACATTGCTTCCTTTCCATACACCAATTCAAATGGTGTGAACTCAGTTGTGGTCTTCCATGTTGTATGATAAGCCTAGACTACTTCAGTCACCCAGTTGCTCCAATCCCTTTGATGCTATTACACTATCTTTGTTAATATTGCCTCTATTTCTCTATTTGTCACGTCTGCATGTCGATTATCCTGTGGATAATAAGGAATAGACTTCTGATGTCTTATACTATACTCATTCATTAGCTCAGTGATCAGATTTGAAGTGAATATTGCTCCTTGGTGTGTGACTAACTCTCTTGGAACTCCATAATGGGTAAAAATGTCCTTATATAAGAATTTGACTACTTTTTGATCTCTGGCACTCTGCAGTTCTTTCACTTCCACCCATTTTGTCAAATAATCTGTTTACACTAGGATATAAGATTTTCCATTTGATGGAGGATCAATTGGTCCTATGAAGTCCATACCCCATTTATCAAAGGGTGTCATCACCACTTGTGGATAAAGCGGCATCTTATCTGATTTTGTTGGATGACCCATCCTTTGGTATTTATCACATTTTTTTGTTTAACTGGCTGCATCTTTATGTAATGTTGGCCAATAATATCCTATTGTTAAGATTTTTAGGGCTGTTCTCTTTGCTAAAAAATGTCCTCCACATGGCTCATTGTGATAAGTGTGGAGTATATCATACATTTCATCTTCTCTCACACATCTCCTCATGATCTGATCTGGACTAGTATAAAATAGATTGTTATCTATCCATGAAAATTGAAAGCTTTTATCTGCAAGCTTTTTCCTATCCTTCCAAGAAAAATGTCAAGGAATCTAATTTTATGCAAGATAATTGGCTATGTCTACATACCATGGGTTTTTGATTGCTATGTGGAACAAGTGTTCATCTGGAAATGTATCTTCAACTTGAGTGGTGTCTTCATTAGTATTTGGTAGTCTAGACAAGTAGTCAGTAACTACATTTGCCTTCCCTGGCTTATCAATAATTGTTATATCAAATTCCTACAATAGTAAAAGCCATATTTCCAATCTTCCTATTATAGAAGGTTTTTTCATCAGATATTTTATTGTTGAGTGATTAGTGTCAACAAAAATGAGATAGCCTATGACATAGTGTCAAAAAATTTTCAATGCATAAACTACAGCTAGGAGTTCTTTTTCAGTAACTGTGTAGTTTAATTTAGGGCCATGAACACTTTTACTGATATAGAAAATTGCATTCTCGAGGTTAGTAGGCTTTTGTCCTAGAACAACACCTATGACATAATCTGATGCATCTGTATGGATGTGGAATGGAATAGACCAATCTGGTCCTTTAAGGTCTTGTGCATTTGTTAGAAGTTTCTTTAGCTGCAGGAAGGACTCATCACATGCTTGTGTCCATATAAATTCAACTTCTTTTGTAAGTAGTGTGTATAAAGGACTAGTAATTTGACTAAAATTTTGAATAAAGCATCTATAGTATCTAGTAATTCCTAAGAAAGATCTTACATCTTTTTTTTTAGTAGGGGTAGGTAATGTGAGTATTACCTCAACTTTAGATGGGTCCACTTGAATCCCTGCTGCTAAAATAAAATGCCCAAGCACTACTCCTTACATCATTATAAAGAATTTCTCACTACTAAGGGATAGATTTTGTTCCTTACATCGGATTAGCACCTTTTCAAGATTCTTCAAAGCCTCTTCAAATTCCACTCCAAATCCTATAAAGTCATCCATATATATCTCCATACAATCATGTGATATGTCAGCAAAAATACTAATTACAACCCTTTGGAATGTTGCTGGTGCATTCCACAACCCAAAATGTAGGATTGGATATTCATATGTCCCCCATGGACATGTGAATGTAGTCTTGTTCTAATCTTCTAGAGTAATATTTATTTGATTGTATCCACTATATCCATCAAGAAAGGAAAAATACTTCTTACTGGCTAAAGTATCAAGTACTTGGTCGATGAATGGTAATGGGAAGTGATCTTTCTTGGTAGCTTTGTTTAAATCCCTATAATCCACATAGATTCTCCATTTACCCCCCTTTTTGGGCACTATAACCAAAGGTGATACCCATTTACTATCAAATATAGGTTATATAAAGCCAACATCTAATAAATTTTGTAATTCAATTTTGACTATCTCCTTTAATACTGGATTAATCCTCATTTGGGGTTGATGGAGTGGTAGGATTCCTCCATTGATATAAATCCTATGAGTACATAGTATAGGTCTTAATCCCTTCATGTCCCCATAGTCCCATGCAAAGGATTTCTCATGTGTTTGCAACAATTTGGTTAGTTGCTCCATTTGTTGTGAAG
Source organism: Chamaecyparis obtusa (assembly GCA_027943335.1). Classification (NCBI taxonomy): domain Eukaryota; kingdom Viridiplantae; phylum Streptophyta; class Pinopsida; order Cupressales; family Cupressaceae; genus Chamaecyparis; species Chamaecyparis obtusa. The sequence continues at coordinate 304,592 of BSBK01005172.1, forward strand.
GTAGCTTATTATTCACATGGAGATTATGACCCTTAGAAAGCTCAACTATAGCTGTATGGTCAAGCATGGTCACTTCAAGGATAGGACTTTTGTTTACTTCACTAGGTAGAAACTGATGGATAATATTAGGTTCTAGAGGTGACACATAGTTCTCAAAATTGTCTTCATATGTAGCTAGTTCTAACATAGAACTTTCATTTATATCTTTGATTACAACACAATAATTATTAAGAATGCTTCAAATGACTTCATCTTCCTCTTGTAACTTTAGAAAATATTTCCTATGTAACATCATGAGCTGAACTAGAGAATTCAGTTCTTCTTCTCCATCTCCTAAATTTGGCCATATAGGTGTACTTAAATCTAGCCGCGGTTGAGCTAGAGGATACAATGCTAGTTTCTTATTGGCTTTCCCATCTGAAATTGTCATGTTCCCTGATCTACAACTAATGTTTGCATCAATTTTTTCCAACAATGGGTGTCCAAGGATAATAGGGTAACCAACAAGATTGACCTTTCGTGATAGAATCATGAAATCATCAGGGTACTCCCAAGAATCTAATGTAACTATTATGTATTCTATCATTCCATCAGGGGTGATAGGAGGGTTGTATGCTAATTGCAATATTGTTTGAGTAGCTCTCAACCCTTCAATGCTTAGTTTCTTCATAGTATCCTTGGTCATTACATTAATGATAGCACCTAAATCTATTAATGCATTTTTTACAGATTGACCATTAATGATAATATTCACAACTGGACTCCCTGGATTTGAATACTTTAGAATTACTAGTTTTCTTAGCCAATTGTCCTATACCATGGACTGTTATAGGATCCTTCTTCCTTCTTCTAGGATTTTTTAGATGAGCTTCTTTTATTATTTTCCCATAAATTGGGACATCCTTTAATGCTTGAAATAGGGGAATCTGGACATGCATGTTCTTTAGCTGGTCAATGATATCAAACGGTTGGTCTTCCTTTGGTATGGGCTTGTCCATGCTGAGCCTTTGAGGAAAAGTTGATTTAACTAATGTATGAACATTGGCTGAGTTGGAAACATTCTCTGGGACAATAGTATTGGGAAAAGCATTCTCTAGTTTTGGTACTAATGTTGTAGGAAGCTTTGGCACTTTAGTGATAAGAGGTGGTTCAAGTGCTAGAAAAGTAGTACCTAATCTTAAATGTATATCAACTATGTCAAGTGCATAGGGAGGGTATTGTTGAGCATTGGTAGCATACATTTTCTATTGTGGTTGTTGACTATTGGGATTCAGTTGTGGTTGACCAAGTAACTATGTTTTCTTTTGAGGACCTATATTTGCAAGTGGTCGCATTATTGTAGGTATATTTTTTGGAGGTAGTAAAGGTGGATATCCTAGATTTGGATTAGGCCACTATTGAGGTCCTCTCTATTGGTTAGTGGGCTACCAATTCCCTTGTGGTTGTTGCCATTGGTTTGGAAATTATGGCCATTAGGGTTATTTTGGAGGATACCATTGATTCTATTGGTTATTTGACCAAGAATTATTCCAAGTGGGTTGATTATACTATGGAGGACTTTGGACATTTTTGTTTTGCCACTGATTATTATAAGGATTTGAAATTTGTAATGGGTCTTGAGGCATACATTGTCATGTGGTGAATGGTTGATATTGAGAAGCAAAGAATACTTTCTCATCCTCTCCTTTTATCTTTAAGTATTTAGTTGGATGATGCTGATTCTCCAGGTTTGTAACCAATTTGCACTGACAATCCTTCTTTTGTTTACAACAATGAGGACAATATTCAACTAGCTACACCTCAGCATCTGCATATTTCTTCTTGGCAGTCATCATTTCTAGGTGTGTAGAGACATCATTTATGATGTCTTGCTTTAATTCTAACAATGGGTTTGAAATCTCCATCTTTAAAATACAAGAGCCACTTCCTTTGGCCAGTCTTGAGTGAAATCCCCTTCCTTTCTTAACTATTGCTCTAGAATAGTTTAGACAAATCTTATGAAGGTCATCCTAGGAGGATTGTGATATATCTCCTCCATCCATGAGGTCTAAGGCTTCAAGACAATTTTATTTCACTCCTCTTACAAAAATTAGCTTCTATGAATCCTCCTGCAATGCATGTTGAGGGTTCTTTTGTAAGTTAAATAAGAAGCGTGATATGTAGTCCTCTAATGTCTCATCTTCCATTTGTGACATATGGAAGATTTCATCTCCTTTTGAATCACTTCTCTTGCAGTATTCCTTATACTTTCTTAGAAACAAATCTCTCATTCCATCACAATTAGCTACTACATTTTCTCCTAAGCCCATGAACCATCTGAGAGCTAACTCCTTCAGTGTTGTTGGAAATAGCTTAAGATTATGACTATTAGTATTATAGTCAAAACTTTGACATAGTATGTAAAACTAAAAGAAAAAGGTGTTAGGATCCTCTATAATCAAGCCATAGAACTTTCGTAGTGCTGAAGCAGTTATATTCTTGAGGTTAGGATTGTTAACAAAACTTCGAATAGGAAATGGAAATGTAGGAGCTGCCATTACTGGAGGTGTTCGATATTGAAACTATGGCTGGAAAGTATTGTTGACTGGAGGGTTTTGGGAAGCAGGTGGCCCTAGAGTAAGATTATTACAAAAACTAGCTAATATTTCTATAAAAGGATAGAGGTAAAATATTTCATTTGTGTCATCTTCTTTTGATGATGATGTAGCAAACTTAGGACTTGCATCGAGAAATGGTAACTCAAGTTCCTCAAATTCTTCTTTCAATTTAATAGGTTCTTTTGGAAGAAATCTTCCATGAACATCTCACCTTCTTTGATGCATGAAAGTAAGTTTATGACTTGTGAAGAAAACTCACAACTTCTTGGTATTGACAAAAAATAGGAAACTAATCTAAAAACTAAATGACTCATTAAGGTTCCTAGTTTGACACCATCCCCAAAAGTAGTGCCAAAAATGAATAGTCTCATAATAGGTAATAATAATCATGCCATTGTCTCTCTTAGGATTGATATACTCATACTAAGGATTACTTTCCCCACCATGAAATGCATTTAGATTGTTGACCCAAGGACATAGAATTGAAATGGGATAGCACAGTTTGTGCACTAAGTTCCTCTAAGAGTCATACTACATATGTTGCAAGAAGATAAAATGCATGAAAGGAACCTATGCTATTTTTGTAGGAAAGCAAACACACTTAGCTACTTAATGAAATTACTATAGAAAGCTTATGAAATGAATCTAGTCTATCTAACAACTAGGAACATTCACTATGTCTATCTTCTGCAAGTACTGCAAGAACATCCACAGTAGTAGTGTTGTAGGAATAAAATAGTAACTCTACTTGACAGAAAGGAAAATGAAAAAAAAAATATACTCTAACTTAATCTAATCCACCTCCCAAGTGGGCCCTCTTGGTTGGCTTTTGCTAACTACTTAACACAGAAATTAATTCAAAATCACTCTTCCATTAAATTCTTCTTAACTGGTTACATAACAATTAAACAATTCACAAAGAATAGAAAAGATAAACTTCTGCTATATTGAATACATCATTCTATATTTTTTGATTGCCTACCTAAGTTGATCAAATCCCTTTATAAAGAGGATTGATACTTAGTGAAAACATAATAGAAAAGTTTGAGTAAACCTTGTGAAATAAGGAGGTAGTAAAACAACCATGACATATTATGATTACTTCAGATAACATAATAAAAACTTCTAAGGAAATATAGCAAGACTTATTTCCTATATTCTCTAGAAAAACAACTCTTTTCTAGGCACTACATATCCATCAGAACTGTGCTAGATTCTTCCACCATGACTAGTCTTCTAATTATCCTTCTTTAATGAAGTTGCACCACTCTTTGTATTGCTCCTTGTTTACCTAAAAGGTTAGTAACATTCGGTACACATATGCAAGTTAAAATTTCAACCCTTACTCAAATGTTAGAACATAGCTTAAAATAACTATATGAAGTACTACATTATATTTATAATAGTCAACAAAACATGTCATTCAAGCTACCCATAGGCTTTTGTGGCTTTAGTTGTACTTAGCATACATTCACATAGGTACAAGTCATATGTTGGAAATATTCAAGATTAGCCAAGTTACTAAGAGGGGAGGGGTGAATCAGTAACTTCAAAACTTTTAACAAATTCAGATCTTAACCATATTCCAAATAACATTTAGATCAATAAGCTAACTACATGCATGAGTAACAGAAAGAATAAAACATTCATAACACTTTGAACATAGAGATTTGGTGACCCAGAAACTTTCCAAATAGAAAGTAAAACTGGGGTGGGGATGATAACCACTAAACTTCAACAGTGTAGTATAAATTTTGTCAGCTAAGGCTTACAATGATCACTTCTGATGATCTGCCCTGTTAGGAGCAATAAGGACTGCTAGGCCCACCTTGTTAGAGGATTTACAAACATACAATGAAGTATGCACTTAGTTAAGAGATTTTACAAAGACTGTTAAGTCTACCAGGTTAAAGGATTTTAAGTTGATTCGCCTGTTAGGATGAAATAGTAGATCTCTTACTTGCAACTGTACTTGCTGATTGAGATTCTTTTATGTACTAATCACCGTCTATGATGGATATGTCTTTGCTGCTCCTTATACTGCTATAGCCCTTTGTAATTTTCTTATCTCTACCTTTCTTCTCTTTTTCACTTCTCACTTTTTCTCCCTTAGATATGATACAATACATTGTTTATATATCAATCCAAAACAATTATAAAATAATTACAAAGTCAGCTCTCAAACAAGCTAACACAAATATTAGTAAGACAGCCCAAATATAGTTACTCCATTACTGCAAACTAACTCGGTGACTTTCTGATACTCGACATCCACTGCATTACTCGGCATCATCATGCTCTTGGTAGAAGTGGAGGCTCGGTCCATACTAACCACTCGGTTGTAGTTTCAAACTCGGTATATACTAGAGACTCGGTAGATATAGTGTCACTCAGTAGAAATTGAATTCCCTCTTTACCATGCTGGTGCTCGGTAAACACTGCTCATTTTATCACTAGTTAATGATAACTCGGTAAGCATTGCAAATCTCGGTCTATTCGGTAAACACTATTTTGTTTGCTCGGTAAACACTATCCTGTCTGCTCGGTAAACACTATCTTGTCTACTTGGTAAACACTATCCTATCTGCTTAGTAAACATATAGTCTAAATAAGTGTTGTTACTAATGACAAACATAGTTAATTCCAACAATCTCCCCCTTTGGCATTAGTGACAAAAACACTTATTGCCCAAAAAATCATGCTGAATCTATTTTTGATTTTTCAAAAATTTATCTTTGTCATACTATTGTATATACATTTCATGTCTCCCCTATACAGTATATATACAAATATATTATTTCACTTCATACTTATATTTCCTATTTCTCTCATATACTTTCTCCCCCTTACATATCTTACATATCTTACATATCTTATATACTTTCTCCCCCTTTTTGACAATAATGCCAAAGGTGTATATACAAATATTTTACATGGAGATGCCAACATGTGAGAGAAAATTAGAATGTACCTTACTTATTAATGCTAGAGTTCTATCCCAATTTTCTTGCAGAATCTTGCATGAATGGAGTGCAACTTGGACTTCTGTAGAGAGTTCAATCATGTGATCTGCAATTGAAAATTGATTGTCATGGATCAATGTTTTTGAGTGTGCAATATGGTTATGCATTGTATCTATGATGGGAAGGATCATGTTTTGAATATCTATTAATGTTGACCTAATCCTTGCATCTTCTCTCAATAACTCTGACTACTTATCAGATAGGAATCTGACTATCATATGATGTCCAGAGCTTGAACTAGGTTCAAGTTGCAACTTCTGTGCACTAATCTTCAGATCCTCATCAATCTTATTTATTTTTTCTTTAATCTCCTTTGAGAACTCGGAAACATTACATACTTTGACAAAAAATGATGTTAGCTTGGAATAGGAGGACTCAATGCTAGTCAAAACTGAAGATAACCCTACCTAATTGATAGCTATTTGCTGAGCAATGTGCTCAAGCACTTTATTTTAAAACTTCTTCTCAGCCTTCTCAAGCAACTTATCTGATCCAGAAGAATCCTCATTGAACTTTTTTACTACCTCTGCCAACTGTAACAAAATGTGTTGAGAGGAATCAACTTCAACACCTATTGTTTCTGTCAAAATATTCTTGGCATCCTCAATGATCTTATATTCCTTATCTCTTTCCTCTTTTAGTTTCTTTTCCTTTTCTTTCTTCTGGAGGATTTCACCAACTATTTGCATTTGGTCTACTGAAAGATTTGCAAAATCTAATTGGGGAATTTCTATCTCCTCATCTAAATCTATGTCCTCTTCTATATTCTTACTCAAAAAATTTGTACTCAGTTGAGTCTTTATACTTATTGCCTTTGTAGTAGAAATTATTGTAGACACAGTAGGACTTGTAGTGAAAAATGATAAACTTCTGACTAATGGAATGCTAAATAGAATACTTGATAAACCAAAAATTGAAGTATTTACAATTGTAGAATATGAAGTACTTACTGAGGTATTCAAAACTGAAGTACTTACTGCTGAAAAATTCAAAACTGAAGAAGGTACTGAAGACTGCAACTCAGTGGAAGGGGGCTGAAGCTCAGTGGATGAAGTGATAGCCACTTCTGTCATTGATACATTGAACTGTGCTAGTGATGATTGGATATTTGATGTATCTAAGGGAGTTGTCATAATCACACTTGAAGTTTTCTCTGGGCTAGATGTAGTAATTTTTAGTGGAGAGTGAGGAAGTGAGATAATTACCTCTACAGCTATCCAAACTAGATCATCTTCCTCAACATTCTTCTTAGCTTCCTCAGTGGCTTCTTCTATCTCAACATTATCAATCTAAACTGCTTCTTCTTCTTCTTCATCACTGTCATCTTTAATATCTTTAATTATGATGAAGGGTGCTCCCCTTAATACCACAAACACTTAACAGAAATAGAGAAACAACAACAATAATATGCAAGAATAGAAAATTGGCTTCTTATTATCTCCACAAATGTGGAATTACAAACTTTAAGAATTACAATATGCAAAGGCACATGGGCATTCCCTTACAATATTCTGTAGGACAAAGCCTCGAGTCAATACTCAGATCTACTACCCAAAACTATTCTGAACTGCCTAAGACAATAATACAGCCTTCCTTATATAGGCAATTTTTCACCGCCTCGAAAGGTTCCAAAATTTTAGCCAATAAGGCTGACCAAACTTAGAATTATTTTATTTTACATTTTATTACATTATAGTCGGCTCAAGATAACCTTTGAAACCCGAACAGAAATTTTGAAGAAAATTATTTTCTGCCATTTCAGGTGGCCCAACTTCTGAAGACCATAAGTCATCACCAGTTGACCCGATCGGCTATTATAACCCCATTTTAGAAATGCCACAAAGTGCTCTACAAGCTTGACCCACGCAAGCACCCATCACCCAAATTTTTGATCTCATCTAGGGCCTCTAAAGCCTTCAAAATTGAGTTTAAAGTTTCTGTACCCTGTTGCCAATACCGAAAATCTTCAATATCTTCCAATATACACTTGATCTAGCAATGAAACTTTACAGGCAGACTTATATGACCAAAATGAACCTCCAAAAAAGAAATTAGATCATTCTAAGCACATATGAAAATTACCAAAAATAGTAACTTTCCATAAATAGCAGCTCTGCACAAAATAGCCCTTATTGAATATAAAAATAGAATTTTTTTTATTTTTTTTGGGTGATGCAAGATTGCCCTTACACCCAGGATGCTCCTGCATCAGACACCTGGGGTAATTTGAGAAGTGACCCTGTCACGACTCAAATGTGCAGAGGAAAACCAAGATGGTTAACCTCCTCCTTTGTTAGCCATGATGAATCTTTAATAGGTCATCCTTTCCATTTGACCAAATACTCTTCATATGTCCTATTCCTTGTACTTCTACCAACATGACTATCCAGTATGTCTTCAATCTCCTTGATATCTAAACTGGTTGCTGGAATACTCCACTGTGCTGCTACAACCTCATCTTCAACACCTCTTTCATGATACTTTGTCAAATCTGAAATGTTAAACTCTGATGAAATATTTAGCTCAGTACGCAATTCTACCTCATATGCATTTCTTGAATCATGTTTCTTCAGTATCCTACATGGCCCAAACTTCTTCATTTTCAGCTTGTTATATGTACCAACCGAAAATCACTCCTTCTGCAAATGAACCATGACTTCATCGCCAACCTGAAATTCCTTATGCCTCCTTTTCTCATCTGCCTTAGCCTTATACTACGCATTCATCTTAGTAATATGCTTCCTCACCTCCTCATGGATGTTCATCAAGTGTTCTGCAAAATCCTCAGCTTTAGCACTACTTATTTCTCCTTTATCAATCTTTCTCAATTCAGATGCATTTCTTGGACTACTTCCATATATAATCTAGAATGGTGATTTACCAGTGCTCCTATTGATAGAATTATTGTATGCAAATTCTGCCTGTGGTAAAATCAAATCCCATCCTGTTGGCTTATCTCTAACCAAACATCTTAGCAAATTTCCCAAACTCCTATTCACCACCTCTGTCTATCCATCAGTCTGTGGATGATGTGATGAACTAAACTTCAAATCTATCTTCAACTTCTTCCACAATATATGCTAGAAATATCCAACAAACTTAGTGTCCCAATTTGAAACTATGGTCTTTGGCAAACCATGAAGTCTCACTTCTCTAAAAAATAATTCTGCTACATGAACAGCATCATTAGTCTTCTTACAGGGAATGAAATGTGCCATCTTCAAAATTTGTCAACTACTACAAAAATTGAATCATGTCCCCACTGTGTCCTCGGTAAACCAAGAAAAAAGTCCATACTAATATCCTCCCAAGGCTTCTCTGGTATAGGTAATGGCTGATACAACCTTGTATTCTGCTTCACTCCTTTCGCCATCTGACATACTTTGCAACTCTATACAAACTTCTTCACATCTTGCTGCAATTGTGGCCAATAATAATTTTCACTAACCAAAGGAAGGGTTTTATCACGACCAAAATGTCCCACCAATCCTCCACTATGCTTCTCCTTGATGAGATTCTCCCTCATAGAACTTCGTGGAATGCACAACTGACTCCCTCTGAATAGCATATCATCTTGGATGATGAAATCCAACCATTTCATCCTATCTAGAGTAACTGGTTCTGTACAAGCTTTCCAAGCTTCACCAAAAATAGGATCCTCTGGATACAAATTCTTGAGTTCCTTGAACCCAACCACCTCAATCTGTATCTCTGTCAGCAATAGTTGCCTTCTGCTAAGAGCATCTGCAACCCTGTTAGACTTTCCACTTCTGTGTTTCAAAACAAATGTATAACTCTGTAAAAACTCAACCCATTTCAAATGCCTCTGATTCAACTTTCCTTGACTATTCAAATATTGCAAAGCTTGATGATCAGTATACAAAACAAACTCCTTAGGAAGCAGATAATGTCTCAACTTCTTTAATGCCTGAACTATAGCATAAAATTCCTGATCATAAATAGAATATTTTCTCTTGGCATCATTTAACTTCTCACTGAAATAAGCAACAGGTTTACCTTCTTGGCTCATAACAGCTCCTATTGTAGTACCACTAGCATCACAATCTACTTGAAACACCTTATTAAAATCTAGAAGTGCTAAAATAGGTTGTTCTGTAACTTTGTGTTTCAACAATTGAAAACTCTTTTCTACCCCATTAGTCCACTTAAACTCTTTTCTATCCCCTCTCATTGTTTCAGTCAAGGGTCCATAAATACTACTAAAATTTCTGATAAACTTTCTATAAAAGCTAGCTAGACCATGAAAAGATCTTACTTCGGTAGCACTCTTTAGAGTAGTCCATTCAAGGATAGCCTGTACCTTCTCTGGGTCCATTTTTAGACCTTCTATTGAAACTACAAATCCCAAATACACTAACTCTTTCTTCACAAAATTGCACTTCTTCAAATTAATCAACAATTTCTCTTCTCTCAACTTCTCAAATACCATACAAATATGCATCATATGCTCATCCAATGTCTTACTAAAGATCAAAATATCATCTAGGTAAACAATGACAAACTTACCCAGAAATTCTTTCAGAACCTCATTCATGAGCCGCATGAAAGTGCTCGGTGCATTGGTTAGCCCAAAAGGCATGACTAACCACTCATACAATCCTTCCTTTGTCTTGAAGGCAGTCTTCCATTCATCTCCTTCTCTGATCTGAATCTGGTGATATCCACTCTTCAGATCTATCTTTGAGAAATACACAGCTCCACTCAAACAGTCCATAATATCATCCATTCGTGGCAATGAAAATTTATACTTGATTGTGATCTTGTTTATTGCCCTAGAATCTGTACACATCCTCCATTTTCCATTCTTCTTTGGTGCTAATACCGCTGGTATAGCACAGGGACTCAGACTCTCTCGAATCAACCCCTTTTGCAATAACTCATGTACTTGTCTGTTCAACTCTTCACTTTTTGTTGGTGTCATTCTATGTGCTACCTTGTTTGGCAAACTGGCTCTTGGAATCAAATCCATCTGATGACTGATCTTTCTTACCGGTGGCAATCCATCAGGTACATTATCAGATACACTATCCTGAAACTCATTCAACAAATCTGCAACCTCTACAGGTACATCCTCTACTTCTTCTTTACCAACTTTTGGAATTAAAGCAAAACACACATGCTCATGCCTCATACCATCTAGGAATTTTCTTCCATCAACAAATGTTATTCTTGCATTACCACATACCTTTTCTTCAGTCTCCTTCAATGGCTTTAGCTTGTGTCGCACTCCATCCTTTGTCAAGGAATAGGTATTCGCATGACCATCATGTACAACACATTTGTCAAACTACCATGGTCTACCCAATAACATATGACATGCATTCATAGAGATGATATCACATAGTACATCATCTTGGTACCCACCGATCTTGAACTTTACTAGGCACTATTCACTAACCATGACCTTGTGGTCATCCTACACCCAGGCAATCTGATATGGATGTGGGTGTTTCTATCTCTTGAGCTTCAACTTTGTCACCATCTCTTCTGACACCAAATTGTCAATGTTAACACTATTGATAATCACATCATAGCATTTACCCTCACACTTGCATCGAGTGCAAAATAGGGTCCTCATTTGTTCAGGTTCGTTCTCACCACTCAGCAAGACTCTTCTGTTAATTAGCATTTCTCCTCTTTCAGCATCTTCAAAATTTGATGATATAGCATCTTCATCTACATGTACAACTCTGGCCTGGCCTTCATTTCTCCTATCTATTCTACCTTGGTGCTGAGGACATTCAAATTCCCTATGACCTTCTTCTCCACAGTGAAAACATGTTCCACGGAAGCCACCTCTTCCAGATCCTTGTCCTCTTCCTCTTCCTCTCTCATCTTTATTATTCTGATCCTGGAAGCGATTGGAATTATTTCCTCACTAATTCTGACTACTACTGGCCTCATCTTTCTTTTTTAGATCTTCATTTTGGCCACCATATGACCATCCACCAGATCGTCCATCGTGACCTCTTCCATTTTGTCTGCTCTCAAAATTCTTGTTTAGCTTTTCCTCTACTTTTAGGGCAAACTGGTATGCCTCTTCAATACTGTTCATTCGAACCAGATTCAGCTCCTCCTGAATGCTTGGCCTTAACCCATTAAGGTATCAGGCAACTTTCTCCTTATCAGCTTCCGCATGGCCTGTTCTGATGAGAAGTCGATAGAACTCCTCTATATACTCCTGAACAGATCTTCCTGCTTGCTTCAAACTCAGCATTTTCTTCAGTAGGTCAAGCTCATAATCAATAGGAATGAACTGTCACTTCAATTTATCCACCATCCGATCCCATCTCATTATTTTCTCCTTTCCCCTTCTGTTTCACTCCAACTGAATTTCTTGCCACCAGATCTTCACATGACCTTTCAGTCTGGCCTTCACAAATTTAACCCTATCAGGATCCTCAACATCTTTGTACTCAAAATATTCTTCACATTCATTGATCCAGTCGATCAATTCCTCTGGGTTAAGATTTCCAGAAAATGTAGGAACCTCAATCTTAGGTCATTTCCCAATCTTGGAAATTGCCCAAAAATATCTTTCTTCCTCCTGGTTCACAATTTCAGCTTCCCCTTCTTGATATTATTCTTTGGCTTCATCCTCACTTTCATCTTTGACATTAACATTCATTCCCCTATGAATCTCTTCTTGCAATGCTCGCACTTGTCTCTGCAGCTCTCTAACCTCTGGTGTCACAGCACCAGCTCTTCCACCATGTTCTCTTCATGGAGGCATTTTCGTGATGCACACTGAAACCCTAACCACGGTCCTGGTGCAAACTACCTCATAGTTTGTAATCTATTTACACACTCAAGAACTCCTACTCTGATACCTCTTGATGAAGGGTGCTCCCCTTAATACCACAAACACTTAACAGAAATAGAGAAACAACAACAATAATATGCAAGAACAAAAAATTGGCTTCTTATTATCTCTACAAATGTGGAATTACAAACTTTCAGAATTACAATATGCAAAGCCACATGGGCATTCCCTTACAATATTCTGTAGGACAAAGCCTCGAGTCAATACTCAGATTTACTACCCGGAACTATTCTGAACTGCCTAAGACAATAATACAGCCTTCCTTATATAGGCAATTTTCCACCGCCTGTGAAGGTTCCAGAATTTTAGCCAATAAGGATGACCAAACTTAGAATTATTTTATTTTACATTTTATTACATTATAGTCGGCTCAAGATAACCTTTGAAACCCGAACAGAAATTTTGAAGAAAATTATTTTCTGCCATTTCAGGTGGCCCAACTTCTGAAGACCATAAGTCATCACTAGTTGACCCGATCGGCTATTATAACCCCATTTCAGAAATGCCACGAAGCACTCTACAGGCTTGACCCATGCAAGCACCCATCACCTAAATTTTTGACCTCATCCGGGGCCTCTAAAGCCTTCAAAACTGAGTTCAAAGTTTCTGTACCCTGCTACCAATACCGAAAATCTTCAATATCTTCCAATATACACTTGATCTGGCAATGAAACTTTACGGGCAGACTTATATGACCAAAATGAACCTCCAAGAAAGAAATCAGATCATTCTGAGCACATACAAAAATTACCAAAAATAGTAACTTTCCATAAATAGCAGCTCTGCACAAAATAGCCCTTATTGAATATAAAAATAGAAATATTTTATTTTTTTTTGGGTGATGCAAGATTGCTCTTACACCTAGGATGCTCCTACATCAAATTATCATAGTTTTAGTACTTAGTTTGTGAAGATGATAGATGTTTTTCCAAATAGGTTCTGCACTTTTCACAACCGACTCTATATCCTTGATCAAAATCAAACAACTGTTAAATTTTAGTGTCATCTTATGCTCATTTTCCATCAATGCCTTAATTATTTCAACATTTTTCAAACTTGGCATCAATTGCGTTAAGGTTTGAGCATATATGTCCTTGACAGTTTGCCTTGCATTGGACCATCTCATCTTGACTTGGTTTAATAAGACTCCTGGGATTTGAGAAGCCATATCATCAGGTGAGTACTTCCATTTTCCCATTTTCTCAATAACAACATCTTCAATTTCCTGCTGCTCTGCTTGTGACCTTGTTTCATATTTGAGAGATTTGAAATTTGCAATTCTAGATCCTTCTCTCAAATACTTAATCTTTTGTTCAAATGAGGGAGGAGGCCTTTTGAGTACTATATCATCATTGACTTTACCTACCTTGTCCCTTGATCTTTTCCTTGTGAATACTGCAATGGGTTACTTGGGTTCCTTGGTGATAGTTACCTTTCCTTTCTTCTTTATAGGCACTTATTCTTCTTTACTCTCATCCTTTTCTTCTTCTTCTACAATATCCTCTCCTTTTCCCTTGGTTAAAATTAGAGGTGTGCAATATTGCATCTTGGCCATCCTCTTTCTACCTTTGTTAACTGCCTGTGGAAGTTTTATGCTTAGCTAAATTCTTACCTTAGCTTCATCCAAAGTATGGAGCCTTTGGATCAATAGGTTGATTTACTAGGGCTTCAATTATATCCTTTGTCTCATCAATGTTTACCACATAAGGAAGAGGTTTCACCCATACAATCCTAGGCCTTACTACCTAAATGTATACTCTATCACAATCAATCAGCAAACAAACATCATCTTTGTAATCTTCCACCAACTTTTGTGGAATCCAGAATCTATTATTCATCTTTTCTTTAAAAGATTCAAAATAGTTATCCATTATGCTTGCAAAATTCTCACCCATTTCTACAATGTACTCATTTATCTGATAAAGAACAGGTACATCCTTTCTCCATTTAACCATACCTTTTGATGGAAAAAACTTTTGAGCATAGAGAAATAAACAAACCAACATCGAGCCAAACTTACATGGATTGTTCTTTGAGGTTTGGATGCTCTCCATATTCTTGTTGAACTATTTCAATAATAAATCTGCTAGGTCAAATGTCAGATTGTTCTTCACAATTTTATAGGCTAGGTCAACTGCTTCACATGGAACACTATTCTGTCGACTTGAACTATATATCTTGTGAGCTATGACATATGTGCCAAATTTTAGTTCTGCATTAGTAATACTATTTATTCTCATACCTCTACCATCTCATTCAGCTAGGGTTTTCTTTTCTAGCTCTACTTGACCTAGGGTTTTTGTAGATTTAGCCTTGGCAAGCATGGGAAGACCAGTGATTCGATGAATCATCTTCTTTGTTATTTCCACTAGTTGCTCAAGCCAAATTTTACCTTCATGCACTTGGCTTAGGATATATCTAATCCATTTTATCTAGAAACTCCAAGGCAAGTGGGTGATATGTGTCAAACCCTTCTCTTCCAAATGTTTATGTTCTAGTTTGAGAACACCATCAACACACAGTTCATCACAAACAACATCTATCTCTAGGGTTCCAAGCTCTTGAATTGTACCTTTAAAATGACTATGAATGTCATTTACAAGAAGTACCTTTGGAGGAATCTGAGATTGAGCTCCACTCAGGTCTAGGGTTTCTACAATCGCGGGCACGAATTTGAAATCCAGCACTTCCCATTCTCCTTGAACTAATATTTCTGAACCTTTCTTTACTTTGGTGTTGGATGATGCCATGGTAGCTCGGTAGAAAAAGAAAAATTCTTTGAAGAAATTTTTGCTACAAAATTTTGCTTCGAATCGCTTGATCACACTCGAAATTTCTCTACTCAATATGCTGATATTCGCGGTGAAGAATGAACTTGATTTCATGCTTTTTCTTAAAATTTTGTCATTAATGCTCCATAGGAATTAGGGTATTGAACTTGACAGACTGTCATCCACTATGCATTAATTGCTCAGTGAAGATTCTGCAACTTAGAGAACATATGAATTCATACCACTCTGACCTTACTCGGTAACCATTAGGTTGCTCCCGACCTTGCTCAGTGATAACTGATACTGACCTTCTTGTGATCTTACTATATCTTGCATACTGATTTGGATCTTTCTTCTTTTTAATTCTAGAACTGTTTGGAATATGTCTATGAAGATACAATTCTAGTGCTTTCTTGGAGACTTAGTTAGAATTGATAGAGCCACCCTCTTCATGAGTGACTTCATTACTTGGACTGGTTTGCTTGGTAGGTTTAGGAATCCACTATTGTCTCATCTACTTCCTAATGCTATCTACTTTTTCTTTCTTTTCATCTTCAACTTTGCCTGAATTCATGCAATTTTTAGCTATGTGACCAAGCTTCGTGCATTTATAACATCTTATGGTAGTTTTCCTTTTTCTCAAGTGATGTCTTACACAATTCATGCCAATGTGTCCATATTCTCCATAGTAATGACATCTACACCAAGTGTTGTAATCCCAACCAAATATTGCTTTCACAATCTATTATGTTGGATTGGGTGTTTTAGTTCTGCATTCTGATGCCTTGTGACCTTGCTTGTTACATTTGTGACATTTGCCTTTAAATCTTGGTTTCTCCTTGCATTCATTTGCTTTATGACCATGCTGATTGCAATTGTAGAATTTTCCATTGAATTGTGATTTTCCATTGCTCCAACATTTGTTTGAAGTATGACCAATTTTTTCATAGTGATTACAAGTGGGTTTCTGATTCTTTTGAGTACCTTGTTTGGAGGATTCACCTTCCTCTTTGTATCCAAGTCCTGCTTTTTATTTTTTCTTATGAAGGTTTTGTTCATACACCTGATTTATATCTTCTTGAGATTTCAACATTCTCTCATTGATTTGCCTTTCAGTGTCTAGGTCATTCACCAATCTTAAATTGATTTGCTTTTCAGATCTCAACTCCTCTCTTATATTTTCATTTTTTGATCTCAGAGTCAAGATTTCTTCATTTGCATTGGAGACTTGATCAATAAGGTTTTCTAGCTGAAGGGTTTGATTCTGGACTTCATTGTTCTTCCCATCTATTTCATCTTTCATCTTGTTTCTTTGTTCCAAGATTTCACAAAATCTTGTTGACTGAATTTTTTTTTTTCTTTTCAATTTTCTTACTTCTTGCAGAGATCCATTCTTTTCTAGAATTTATTTGATTGCATTGTTTGCTTCATCTGAGCTTCTTGAAGGGAAAAAATCTTCAATCTTTTCTTCAACATACTGGTGGTCATTCATCTGATTTGCAAGTTGCTTCCTTCTTTTTAGGGATTGGAAAAGATGATCTTTGGCTTTCTTGAGTTAATTTATGGCCATTTCTAGATCTAGCTTTTCATTCTCAATTACTTTGTTAAGTCTAAATATCTTCATTGTCCTAAATCTTTTCTCAAGCTATGAAACTTTATCCTGAGAACCACAAAGCTCTGATACCAATTGTTGGAAATATTCAAGATTAGCCAAGTTACTGAGAGGGGAGGGGTGAATCAGTAACTTCAAAACTTTTAACAAATTTAGATCTTAAACATATTCCAAATAACATTTAGATCAATAAGCTAACTACATTCATGAGTAACAGAAAGAATAAAACATTCATAACACTTTGAACACAGAGATTTGGTGACCTAGAAACCTTCCAAATAGAAAGTAAAACTGGGGTCGGGATGATATCCACTAAACTTCAATACTACAGTATAAAGTTTGCCAGTTAAGACTTAGAATGATCACTTCTGATGATCTTCCCTATTAGGAGCAATAAGGACTACTAGGCCCACCTTGTTAGAGGATTTACAAACATATAATGAAGTATGCACTCAGTTAAGAGATTTTACAAAGATGGTTAAGTCTAGCCAATTAAAGGATTTTAAGCTGATTCACCTGTTAGGATGAAATAGTAGATCTCTTACTTGCAACTATACTTACTGATTGAGATTCTTTGATGCACTGATCACCTTCTATGATGGATATGTCTTTTCTGCTCCTTATACTACTGTAGCCCTTTGTAATTTTCTTATCTTTTCCTTTCTTCTCTTTTTCACTTCTCACTTTTATCTCCCTTGGATATGATACAAAACATTTTTTATATATCAATCTAAAACAATTATAAAATAATTACAAAGTCGCCTCTCAAACAAGCTAACACAAATATTACTAAGTTGGCCCAAATCTAGTTACTCAGTTACTAAAAACTAACTCAGTGACTTTTTGATACTCGGCATCCACTATGTTACTCGGCATCATCATGCTCTTAGTAGAAGTGGAGGCTCGGTCCATACTAAGCACTCGGTTGTAGTTTCGAAATCAGTATATACTGGAGACTCGATAGATATAGTGTCACTTGGTAGAAACTAAATTACCTATTTACCATGTTGGTGCTCGGTAAACATTGCTCATTTCATCACTCGTTAATGATAACTTCGTAAGCACTGTTAATCTCGGTCTATTCGGTAAACAGTGTTCTGTCTGCTCGGTAAACACTGTCATGTCTACTCAGTAAACACTGTCTTGTCTGCTCGATAAACATATAGTGTAAATAAGTGTTGTTACTAATGACAAACATACTTAATGCCAATAGTCATAATTTTTTTAGAAATGTCTAACAAAGCATAAAGAGTCTCAACAAAGTATGAAGATAATAACAAAATTGAGACAATAATTTGTTTGATCATCCTTCTCAGTAGTTTCCCAATTCTCATTTTCCTCTTCCCCAAGCTCAGCTTTATCCATATCATCGGTTGTTATCTCATGGCAGTCTTTCAATCTAGAATCATCTTTGGTAGCCACATTTTCCTCTTTGATCCTAGAAATATCTTTTCTAGAGGGTTCCTTCTCTACCTTTTGAACCTCCTTCCAACCTGATATCTCTATGGTAGTAGTAGAGGCGGAAGGGGCTTTTTTGTGAGCAAGTTTATTCTTCTTCAGAGAAGAGACATGGTTCTTCCTCTTCTTGATGATGACCTAGGAAGGGATGGGCTCACGAATGTGGTCCCTAGCATAGTCAACAATAAGGAGAATAAGCCTGATGTGAATAATAGGGTGATTCTCCATCCTATATTCAGTGATGCTTTGATCAATGAGCTCAAAAGAAAAAAAGGGAAAGAGACCTGATTGTCATGTCTGAAGTGATTAGCCAAGACAAAGTGATAATTATAAACTCTAGAGAAGAGGCCATTAAGGGTAAAATACTCCATTATAACCCTAATAATAGAGCCCCATATATTCTCAATGTTATCCATTTTGACATAATAATTATTACCTTTGATCAAAAGGGCACACTCTTTATCAGTAAGAGGGAACTCCTTATAAGCTTTGTTGCCCACTTTAATCTCTTTAGAATACTACATACCCTCAAGGGGGAGACCTTTGATTTCCATAAGAAGTTCTATAGTAAGGTTAAAGGACTTCCCAACTAGGTTAACCATTCCCTTATCCCAACCATCGACAAAAGATTTGGAAACCTCTTTATCATGCATGTGTAACTGCTTAAGGAACTGGTGCACTTTCCCTTTTTTAAGCTCACTCCATATTTCCTTGTTATGCCTCCATTTACAATTTGTTAGTTCCTCCCTTCTCAATTCACCTCCCATGGTAGAAATATCACCCAACTCCTTATTCTCAGGATGAGAGTTCTCCTTAATGTGCAGAGTTAATGAAAAACTATCACTAAAAAGTCTCTCGGGAAAGTAAATTTGATGCATTTGATTTATAAACCTAATCATGTGCCAAATATGGAGAGGATGACATGTAATAATGATTTGGCACTTCACCCTCAGAACACTCATGATTAGAGGTGATTTTTGAAATGTAGGCATGTCCTTTTCATGAATCCACATCACCTCTGACTTGATCAAGGACTTGCTTACATCATGATGTGTACTCATTATTAATAGTGTGAATAATTCCTTATTTTAATCTTAGATGGTCATAATTAATGCATGAATTTATCTCATCATTAATTTTAGTTGATCCATACCATTTAAGCATTATGTCACTTCTTACCCGAACATTGGCCAAACCATCACCAACCTGATGAGTTTCTTGAAAGCTATGAGAGACATGGAAAGAATCAAAGGATTGGGAAATTTTACTAATTTTAGCAATAATATGCTCAATAGTATAGGAGGGGGAGTTGATTACTTGGATATTATTTATTATGTTAAGGGAATCCACTTCTAGCCAAACATTTTTACACCCTAATTCTTTGACCAACATTATCACATTGAGAGCTTCCATAGACTCATCTCGGTGGTTCGATTGGATCCCCAGTGGCACCGCTATAGCTCCCAAACAATTCACATTCCAATCTCTAATGACACCACCTCCCCCCAAGGCTCCCGGATTACCTATAGATGCTCCATCAAAATTCTCTTTGAGCCAACCATTTGGGGGTGGTATCCAAACCGAGTCGGTTCTAGATAGATTAGACCAAGGATTCATAATAGGGAAATTCAAGTTTTTAATGTCATGTTCAGAAAGACTTTCCTTGAACTTCTTCTTACTATTGAGAATAGCATTGATAAAGTTTTCCTCCAGCCCTCTGCAAATATTGTTATCAATGACCTCTGGTTTAGCAAATTTTTCCTTGAATATTCTGTTATTTCTTTGATTCCAAATACACCATCATAGGTGGGGTGGGATAATTTTCCAAAATTATCTAGCCATCTCATTAGGAAAAGGGTAGCTCCATTGGATTAAAAATTCCTACCATGAGTTAGGAAACAACCAACACAAATTCCACTTTTTGAAAATTATATCCAAAACCCTATGAGTATAGCTATAATGAAGCATAAGATGATCAAAAGATTCAGCTTTTTCCATGTATAGAAAACATCTATTAACCAAAAAGAAACCTCTTTTTGACAAGTTATCAAGAGTAAGGGATTTTGGGCAAGGATCTAGTAGAAAAAATTAATTGTCAGAGTAAAATTTTTTATACTAGACAGCCACCCATAGGGGTTTAACTTCCCTAGAAAAGGACAAAGAACAAGTTGAAGCAACCAAAAATTTACCATTAGCACTAGGGTTCCAAATAATTTTATCTTGACAATTCTCCTTTATGAACCAAGAGTTAAATTCAATCATAAGCGGAGAAAATCTAATATCTATACTTTCAATATCCCACAATTTGTTAGTTTTCTAGTAGTCTAAGACTTTGATTCGAAAGATAGCTTTAGCTTGATTGGTAGCTTTCTTCTATTCTTGTTTATTTGATAGAGGCTCGTTTTGGATCCAGGGATCATCCCAAAAGTCAATTTTGACCCCATCTCCCAACTTCCATCTTCTCCCTTCAAGAATGATATCTTTTGAGGAACAAATACTATTCTAGATATAAGAACCATTCACCTTATCTTCTTTTTTTAATAAAATCCTCCAAGTTAGTGGAACCAAAAAGATACTTATTTCTGATGATATCATTCCACTACTTTCTATCCCCATAAACTCTTCAAATTTTCTTTGCAAGAAGAGCCTTATTAACAAGTTTGATAGATCTCATCCCAATCCCCCCTTTTCTCTTAGGTTTGCAAACCTTCTCTAAGGCAACCATGCTAAGTCTTTTTTTATCATCTACCCCAGTCCATAAATTTTTCTTTTGGATATTCTCAAGAGAAATAGCATATTTATGAGATATCTTGAAAAGGCTCGAGGTATAACATGGAGGTTTTGCAAGGTAGATTTGAGAAGTTGAAGCTTACAAAAATTGCTTAGAAGGGGTCCTTTCTATCCAACAAGTTTACTGTTAAACCTATCCTCTAAAAGGTTCCAAAAACTACTAGGGGGCTTTGAGCAAAGGGGGAGTCCCAGATAGGAAGAAGGAAGAATCCCAATACTACAACTAAGGATTTTAGAGATCTTATTCTATCATTCAAGAGGAGTATTAATGAAGAACATAAAGCTCTTATTCCAATTAATAGGTTTTCCTAAAGTAGAAGTATATATGGTCAAAGCCTTTTTAAGGTTTCTTGCTTCTTTGACTGTAGCCTCACCCATGAAGAGAGTACCATCTACAAATTACTCATGCAAGAAAAAAGTTCCAATAGAAGAAGGCTAAAGACCCAATATACTTCCCTCAATAACAATTTTGTTGATGTATCTCCCAAGACCCTCAGCCAAAATATAAAACAAGATCAGAGAGATAGGATCTCCTTGTCTGAGGCCTTTGGAAGGTTTGAAAAACTCGAAGAACCTCCATTAATAATCATTAAGGAAGAAATAGTTGAGACCAATTGGGATTTAATTTTTTGGACCCTAGAATCAAACCCATATCTACTCAATACTTTCTAGAGAAATTGCCAATCAAATCTGTCATAGGATTTAGATAGGTCAAGTTTCATAAGGAAACCTTGCTTCTTTGTTGCTTCAAGAGAATGAATATTCTCATGGGCTACCATAATAGAGTCCATAATTTTCCTACCCTGAATGAAGCTATTTTGTTGGGGATAAATAATGCAAGGCAACAAAGAAAGCAACCTAGAAGTCAAAACTTTAGCAATAATCTTGGAGATAGTGTTGCAAAGACTAATAGGTTTGAAAGCTTTGACTGTATTAGCCCTTGGATTTTTAGGGATGAAGACCATAAATGTAGAATTTAATTTGTTAAGAAGAGATTTAGAGCCAAAAAACTCTTTGACTGCATCCTACACATCTTTATTTATTATTTCCTAGAATTGATGGAAGAAGAAGAGGGGAAAATAGATACCTCTGCTGATAGTGCAGAAGGTTAGGATGATATGGCTGATTCAACTGAGGAAGATAGTGATTCTTTGACCTCAATTTTGACTATGGCTTTAGGGAAAAATGATAACACTAAACATGAGTCTATTGGTACTATGGAGATGGGTAATACCTCTGGAATCAAGAGTAACAACAAGGATGATAAGAATGAGGAGGATGTTGGTAGTCAATAGGTGCCCATTTTAGTGGACTCTGATAGTTTAGAAGATCATGATGTCCCCATCTCCCCTAAACTAGAAGTGATCATGGAGGTTGGGTTGGATGTTCAGAAGGATGCCACATACATGCAAAAAACTTCCCCTGATTTAGAGACAACTTCACCTAGTGTGGAGAAAGTGAATGCTCCTGGAAATTCTTGGAACATTCCTTTCATTAAAAATGTGGATATGTAGGAACAAAATGTTCAACTACTTAAGGAAGACATGGATGATAAAATAGATCCCCCCTTTGGGGTTCTCCAAATTGCTAAGGCTGCTTCCATGTATTCTTTTCATTTACTGAAATGGGTTTTTTAGGAAATCAAGAATTTAAATTTAAAGTATCGTTCCATTTGCACTAAGGTGGATTCCCTACAGGATAAGTTGGAGTCTGGTTCAAAAGCTGTGGATGGAAACATGAACATTGACAAGGATAAAAAAGTGAAGGAAATGCAACCTAGAATGGAAACGATGGAGAATGCCATGAAAAAACACATGCATGACAATAATAAGTTTATGGGTTTGGCCATGGAATTCTTTATGACCATTAAAGTGGAGCTGGATGTTGGCTCCCCCTGCAAGAAACCTGATGAAAGAATAGAGGAATTGGAAGAGGAAGGCTTGGGAAAACATACCAGGTCTGTGAAAAGGAGAAAGATTCAAGAAAGAATCCAGGAGCTCTCTGAATTCAACACTACAATAAAGAAGATATTTGAGGTGAAGCAGGAAGCTGACAAAACTCACAAAGAGTTTGTCTAGTGCCTTGGGTCCCTAGTGTTGGCCTTTTGTCAATTTTTTTTTTGGTGTGTTTTTTTTTGGTTTTTATGTTGGTTTTGGTTATGGCAGATTGATCCCCTGTCCTATTTCTTTTTAGTTTCCTTTAACACTAAACTTTTTATCTAGCTTGTATGGGGTTTTGGGTCCCCTTTAAGGCCTATTTTTCTTGCAATCAAAAACAAATATCACTCAGTAAAGGTAAAAATTGAAAGGAAGTATGATTCAATAAAAGAAATGGAACTGAATGCATTGAACATAAAAGAAAGGTTTAGGCACCAGGTGAAGTTAACTAAAATATATAGTTATCTACCAAGAAATGTACATCAATTAAATATAAGGATTGGAACAATTTTTAATGATTAGCTATGATGAGATGGATGATCATGATGATGAGAAAAGTTAGTTACAAAGATCTGCAGATAGGAAAATTGGAGGTGAGGATTGATGACTTAGATCTAAATAGTTAAACTAGAAGGAGCATGTTTTAAGAAAGTTCAAGTTCCAAGCTAAAAAGAAAACATGTTACTATGATCCAGATTCAAGGTATGATGAATTAGATGGTTAAGATTGAAAAAACAAAAATTTAATAGAGGACATTAAGAGGAAAAAATTGTCTATATAAAGGATAGATTTGTATGAGAAAATAGGTCACAAATTGAAAAATTGAAGAGTCACTGGAACAAATGTAGTGATGAAGGAACAAAGTGATTTTGAGTTAGAAATAAGGATCTGATGAAGTGTTGAAGCCAATGGAAATTGAAGATATAAGAGCACACAAAGGAGCTGGTTATGCAATGTTAGTTGGGAATTGACAGGTGAATATATTTAATGTTTCTTTTTAGCATTTGTAACAAATAAATCTCCTAACAGAGTGGACTTAACAGTCTTATTATAAAATCCATGGAAAAGGTAACATTCTAAAGAGTGTTTGAATCCCTTTAACTAGGCCACTCCTAAAAGGGTGAAGATCCTAATAGATCTGAGGTAAATTCCTTGACCGGGTCACACCTAGTAGTGTGCATTGTAATCTTTAACATGATTGGCTCTTAATCAACCCCCCCCCCTCCCCGTAATCCAACAATAAAAATATGGAGCACTTAGGAGAATTGATCTTGAGCTCAGCTTGCATGGAGAGGGATTTATTTTCACATTTAGAGGTTCATTTTTCGGGGATGGGATGCATCAATTTTCTCTTCACCAATAGAGGAGAATTCACAGCCTATTTTTCAAAATTTTGAATTCAGTTCGGCTTCAGTTGACTTCCTAATTTATATATGCATCCTTGAGGAGGGTTTTGAAGAGAGTACCATGCATATTCTATAAGTTTCATGCCTCTTCTTATATTTTTTTCAGATGGTTAAAATTTTGAGTTCTATTTTATCAGATTTTTCAAAGGGATTTCATTAGAGTTCTTCTTTTAGTTATTTTTAGGGTAACCTTCCTATAAGGTTAATACCTTAGGAGATTTTTAGTAGTTCTTTCTTCTTTCTTGTATTTTTCACTTTGTAGAGTGCAAGCATTTTGATTATACCTCATTAATTTTCAGACTTTTGTAGCAAAGTTTCCTTTGATTATTAAGATAATATAGATTGGCCCTTCTCTTATTAGTGTGTATTTGCATTAAGTTTTGTGGGTTTAATATGATCTCTATTGTTTTATAAAACCTCTCTAATCATTTTTATCAAGGTATTAAGTCTTGTGCATGTCATTACTATTTTGTTCAACTTATTTATTGTGCGGATTGGGTATCACAATTTTAGATTGGAAAAAATATATTTCCTTTCTGTGAAATTATGCTTAACCTTAATTCAATTAAAGGTAGTGGGTTGACTAGTGATCAAATATAGTTATCTCATATAGACTATTGTGAATATTTATGTTATTAAGTGTTTGGACTCTGAATTAAGTTTTAGTTATACTAAAATATTCATTTTTTATTGTTCTAGGTGTGAATAGAAGGGTTTTAATCCATTTTAAAGGTTTTTTAACAACACCCGATGACTCTAATTTTTATGGTTTTAGTAGATCCAGTTATTTCATCTTATGAGAAAGGTTTATACATGTGAAAGTAAAGATGATTTTTAGTATCAGGAGATGCCACCTATAAGAAATAGAGGTAGAACAACAAGAAGAGGAGTTAGACCATCAGACAAAGGTGGAAGAGCATTTATTCTTAATATAGAGCCTGGTGTAATTTTTTTTGATAATCTGTTATATATAGATTTTCAGGATCTAATAAGACAAATACTAGAGGAGATATCATTTCCAAGTAGTTATGAGGTTCCAAGTATATTTGGTTCAAAATTAAAACCAAATTAAGAACAAATTCTAGCAGCTACAAGTGTATTAACAAAATTTAATCGAGTACAACATCCTATTATTCATCTAGTTTTACAACCACCACCTCAAATTGGAAGAAGTCAACCTTTTGTAGCTTGTAATTTGGGTAGCCCACTAAATATTGTAAATTACCATGCAATCCCTATTGATGCATTGAAAAGTATACCAACATTACATGGGAAGATCATGTTTCATTTGTTGATCATATTAGAGATGTAGCCTCTTTTTGTGGTCTGCATCTAGTTACTAAGTAGTATGTTGTAATGAATCTTTTCGAAGCCTCTTTCAAGGTGAAGGATTTATAGTGGTTCAGAGAGTTACCGGTCAATTCAATTTCTAGTCGGGATGAATTAGGTGAATGTCTGAACCATCAATTTGAGGAAAAGTCTAATCATTTATCTCTTGTGGAGTAGTTGACAACAATTAAGAGACATTTAAATGAATAGATTGCTAATGGGTGAACCCACAATAGTGGGTAACACTTTTTTGCATGAAAAAAACTTTCAGATTCAAATGCATATTGTTGTTAAACCACTTGAAATCAAAAGATGCAGTAAATTAGAGTCTTTAGAATTTTCTATCTATATTCTAAATATATTTTTATTTCTATTTTTGAATTGATTTGAATGGTTTTTTCTTTCTCCCACAGAAACTAGTATGTTGTTGAAAACACCATTTTCAAAGAGTTACATTGTTTTCATAGAGCATAATTTTTTTTTCTAAAATAGTTATCAATGTGCTTCTTTCAAATTTAATTTGGTAACATCTGTATGGATGACATGCAATTAGTTTGATGACATTATCAGGATTATTTCATACTTTATTAATATTTGAAGTTGACTAAATCATAATTTTGACATACCTTGTTTACATAGCTTATAACTTGTTGTGTATTTGTCCAATTTCTTTTTTTTTTATAGAAATATAAATTCAATACCTATGGAAAATATGTTTTTCAGAATATTTTTTTCTATCATTTACTATTTTTCCATAAGTGTCAAACATAAAGGTAGATATATGGTGAAATATCTATGTTTTAAAGTAAAACTAAAAAAAAAACTCATAATAAACCTAATATATATTAACATTATAATCATTGGAAATATTTTTTTTAGTAGTAACTTACTACATAGGTAGGTTTGTGAAATGGATTTCTTTGATCTACTAAAAGATAAAGTTGAAGAGTTTTTTTGTCATCATTTTAATAGGTGTGAAGGAGACTCCATTGTAGGTATGAATGAGGAGTATAGATGTTATATCAATGTTTTTTTTATCTAAGAGGATTTGAGATAACCATTTTTAATTAATTCCTTCAAATGAAACCTCTCAAGGCTTAAATCATCATATTTTATTAAAAATGTGTTATTTCAAAAAAATTCATCATGTCTAAAAAAGTGTAACCCACTATTGTTGGGTCACCTTAATTTTCATTATACATATAGAATCATATGGAATAGGATTCCAGTACTAGTTAAGCAATCAAATGAGTATGCTTTCTTGTTCTACCTAAATGTAGTAAATAGTGATATGTCTATTCAAATTCAATCTATGGGAAGAAGATCATTATAAATAGCTTTTCATATTGTCATTCAAGCTAAAAATAACTTAATTCAAGCTAGTAAGTTAGCTCCTAGAACTTATGGTAGGGTCCACCTAGTTCATCCTCTCTCTAGATATAGGTTCTTCTTCTTTCAAGGTACCTATATGAATCCTACCAATCCTCTTAAGATTATTTTCTTGGGATCAAGAATACCCTTCTTTCTAGGTTTCCTACCAAGGTTTCAACATCCTCTACACTCCTTAATATTCTTGACCTTTCAACTTAAATACACCTCCAAAATAATTAAGATAACTTGTAAGGGTGTGGACGTATTCAAATCCATATTACCAAAGTTTCCTTGACACTTCTTGTCCATATCAAGATCCTTCTTTGTCAACAACTTCATCAAACTTCACCAAACTAGCAGTTTTTTCCTTCTAGCCTAGAGCCCTAATTAGGTCCGCTATTCCTAGTTTATAGGATTTCTTGTAAAATTGTCCTTAGGAACTTTCCAAATAAGCTCTTGAACCATCAATAAATTATATAACCATAATATATTTTGTGTTTTTCATACTCCCATGGATCTATACAGTACCTTCTTCACACCATGAGGGTTTATTGAGGGTTTTGTAGGCTTTTCTATAACTCACTATGTGATTGAATCAAAGTATTACCAGATTGATTGGATAGGGATCCTAATATTCATAAAGGATATTTAGGTACCCAATGTAAAATCATAATCTATTGTATTCAAAAATTTAATCTACCCCTATAAGTATTCTTCTCAAACACTCACCTTGCTCCTATGCAGGCATTAACAAGGCTCTCTTAGGGCCAGGTCTCAAAATTAGAAAACAACATATTCTTTCCCCCTTCTTGATATAGTAAACTATAAATAGGATCCAATCTCATATCTAAAATTTTTGTGATGAGTCCATGGTGACATCTCAAGAATGAGCCATTCTTTTGACTCATATTTTGTACATGCTAGAGAACTCGAAAAATACAAAAGATTTACATAAGACTAACAAAACTTAACACAAACACACAAAAATGTACAAGAAGAAATTAAATACCATACTCTAATAGAATCCAACAAGATAATGGAGTTTTTAATCCATTAAGGTTAAGGTTTTGAATAAAACACCCAACTATGACACAAAATTGCATTGGTTTTGTATTCCAAAAATCCTTAACTCCATCCAACCGTGGAATTCGATCCCGAGGGTTCTTAAATAATCCAAACCTTCTTTCTCTTATAGCTGGTTACTCAAGAAAACCTAATTCCTTCATTATCTTCATAGGACAATATTTTTCATACAACTTTGTAAAGTTGCAAAAGATTTCTTGACATTTTTTCAATTTTTCTATTCCAACTATCCATAGTACTTGAACCTATCTAGAATGATGTAAAAACATTTATAAGGCCATATTAAGATTAATTTGACATAATCCATATATTTTTTTTATTATTATGGAGCCTTATACTATTTTCCACCTATTTAGGATCCATAAACAACTAAGTACATCCTATGACAACTTAGGTCTCAACTTCCCAAAACTAAAGTTTTTGTAACCTACTAGTTCAAAACACCACACTAACTCATTAGAAGTCCTTATTAAATCATTGAATTGGATAGAGTCATTACAAGTAAAAATTGGGTAGGACACTTGTCTTGTACGTTAGGTGCTCCTGCACCATTCTCCTCAAACAAAGGAAGTTAAGGAACAATTGAAGAGACCAATGTTGAATCTATGCCCATCTTCTGAAACACTTCTTCAAGTACCCATGTAGACTTAGATTATTCCATTCCATTCCACTTGATGAGGTTCTTCACTTATACCTTATGTCTTTTCTTTTTATCTACCTAGGATTTTAGGATCTTCTCATCTTGTATCTTTTATTTGAGGGATAACTTCAAAAGTTCTACATCTTCTACAACATTAGAATCTCCTTGACTATACACTAAGATTGGGATTTTGTAAGGTACGAAGTCATCTATGTTAAACACTAGAGAAAGACCTATATCTATAGGAATATCTAATTTATAAGCATTTCTTCCATAATTCTAGCTAAGATAGCACAATGTCCTAGTCTTCACATTTGGAACTTATTAGGTACTTCTTTTTGTAATCTTTCTTTATTTAGCTGGACCATAACTAGGTCCCCCACTTGAAATTGTAAGTCTTTCTTCCTCTCACCAACCTTTCACTTGACCTGAGTTGTACTCTATTCTAGTGCTTTCTTTACTGAATGATGAATCTCTTTCATGGACTGAGAAAAATCTTTTGCATATCCACTTCTTGTTTCTATTTCACCTATGTCCCTAATCTTACAAATTTCTCTTTGATGAGTGCCATAAACCACTTCAAATGGAATTTTACTTGTGGTCCTATTTATAGTGTCATTATAAGAAAATTTAGTTTGAGGAATAACTTGGTCCCATGTTTGATCACATTCTTTGGTAAGACACCTTAGGAGATTTCCTAAACTCCTATTTACAACCATGGTATCTTCATCTATTTGAGGATTGTAAGAAGATCCAAAAGAGAGGTTAGTCCCAAGTTTGTGTCAAAATTTCTTCCAAAAATGACTCATAAACTTAAAATCACTATCTCATACAATACTCATAGGAAACCTAGGGATCCTTATGACTTCCCTAAAAAAAAATTATTATTTAGGCATGCATCATGAGTAGTTTTTCAAGGTACAAAGTGTGTCAGTACATAAATGCTATTGTATCCTTTTCTTGTCTTTGGAAAACCTACTACAAAATCCATATGAGGTATTCCCATGGTCTTTTAGGAATGGGTAGGGGTTGATACAACCCTGCATTTTATGAGGTTCCCTTATCTTTCTAACAAACAATGTAAGTGTCTACATATCTCCTGATGTCTCTATTCATCTTGGTTCAATAGGAGTACCTCTAAACTAGTTCTAGAGTCTTATTTATTCCAAAATTACCACTATGACTTCCATCATATTTAACTTGAATTAAGTTCTCGCTCATTCAACCTCTAGGAACACAAAGTTTTCCTCCTAAAAAATAAACCCTCTTGAAGAATATAATCATAGAATCCGCTATGAAAATGGTTTTTAAACTCTTTACATACCTTATATGCAACTTATAAGTCTTCATCATTAGGTTAAAGATCATTGAAACAATTTATGCTAATACTTCTTGATGCAGTGGCATCCTGGATGCTTGGTGAAATCTTGAAGGAGCTCAGTGACTACTGGAATTGCTTTGTAATTATGCTTGTTTCCTTTCCTAGGGCACTCAGTTCCTTTGTTTACCGGGTTAGCTCAGTCACTTCTTGGTTCATGTATCCACCAACTGATCTCAGTCATCTCATGATTTACTGCTTCATCGAGTGGTGTTGGTCATCACTTCACCGAGTTCTCACCCTTGCTTTGCTGATGGAGCCCAACATCTTTTGTTGCTTGGTTACTTCACCGACTAATCCCAATGTTCTTTATTTCTCAGTTGCTAGACCTTACCGAGTGCTGATATTTTGTTCCTGGGCTGACTTGGTCCCTTGGGATTATTATTTGTAAATTCTTGGGCCGACATGTGGCTAGTGAATTATTTATCTTGGGCTGACCTTTAATTGTACTTGAGGTCTTGGCCGAGTATAAATATAGATGTTTAGGTTGTCTTAGAGCAGGGATAGGAGTTAGAAGATAGAGTTTTGGAGCTTGCAGTTGCAAGTTCGATCTAGATAACTAGCATGAAGTAGGATGGAGATGGATGTTCTTATTTCTTTTTAAAGATCTTTCTTGTTTGTAAATGGCCGCAACCCAGAAGGCTTGACACCTGGGCATGTTGGATGTATAAGTTCTTGATTAATATATTTGAATGATTCCTCTCTACATATCTCTCCCTCTCTGTGTTACTCTTTATCTTCCGCTGTGTTGGATTAGTTGTGTGTGGTTTTCACAAGGGTTTGATGGTCAGGTGTGCCTACAGCCCTGATCATTCATCCCTCCTTGCATTACTTCTTAATTGTACCTCTTGGACTATCCTCTCTTCTATTTGATTGTAAATATATAATCTTACATATATTCCATCAACTTCATATGTTTGTGGGTAAGTTTATCTTGAGAGTTTAGGAAGCTCAAAGAATAATTGTCTATATATAGCACAAATTCTTTAGTGTGGAGGTAGTGCCTCCATTTTATCAAATCTTGGACTAATGCATACAAATCCAAATCATATGAGGAGTACTTATTTTTAGCATCACTTATCTTTTCACTATGGAAAGCCACTAGTCGATCTTCCTAACTTAGGACTTCTCCTATGGTAATGTTGTTGGCGTTACATTCAATAGTGAACAATTTTTCAAAACTAGGTAGGACTAAAATGGGTTGTGTGGCTATCCTATCTTTCAAGGTTTTGAAACCCTTATTTTCTTGCTCATTCCACTAAAAATTATCATTCATTCCACCTTTTATGGTGTTGAAGATTTGTGCCCATATCTTACTAAATTGTCTAATCAACTTCCTATAGAATTGTGCCAAACCATGGAAGCTCCTTAACACTGTAGTATTCTTAGGTGTAGGCTAGTTCACTATTGCATACACCTACTAGAGTCCATTTTCAAATTCTCTTTTGATATAATAAATCCAAGGTAGACCAATTCCTATTTGATGAATTCACACTTATCCAAATTTATCATTATCTTTTCCTCGTCTAATCTTTGTAATACAATTTGCAAATGCATAAAATGATTTCCTTAGTCTTACTAAAAATTAAGATGTCATCAAGATATACCACAACACATTTACTTATGAATTCCTTAAACACCTCATTCATTGACCTCATAAAAGGTTCTAGGGGCATTAGACAACCCAAAGGGAATGACCAACCATACATATAAGCCTTCTATTGGTTTAAAATTTGTTTTCCACTCATCTCCCTCCTTGATTCCTTTTTTTTGGGTAGCCACTCTTCAAGTCAATTTTTGTAAAATACTTGGCTCCCCCTAGGAAATCCATCAAATCTTCTAGTCTTGGGATTGGAAACCTACACCTTGTTATGATTCTATTAATGTCTCTAGAATTAGTACAAAATCTCCAATTACCTCCTTTTTTAGGGATAAAATAGTGAGGTCTACACAAGGTCTTATTCTCTTCCTTATAAAACTTTTTCAAAGAAGTTCTTGTATCGGTTTTGAAATTTATTTATTTTGTGGAGGTTTAATTTTATAGGAAGCTTTATTGAGTAGTGAGGCTCATGGAATGAAGTTTATCTAATGGCTAAAGGCTCTTTTAGGTTCTCAATCACTAACTATCTCTTTGTACTAATCTAATAACTCTTTAACCTATATGGGTAATTCTAGCTTCTTCTCAACTTTCACATCTTTAGGTTTCAACACTAAAGAAAATTCCACACCCTCACCTTCTTCTATTGTACTCAAGAACTTCTTTTTTTCCACCAAGATTACATTAGGGCCTATTGATCTCAC
The DNA here is from genome assembly GCA_027943335.1 of Chamaecyparis obtusa. NCBI lineage: Eukaryota > Viridiplantae > Streptophyta > Pinopsida > Cupressales > Cupressaceae > Chamaecyparis > Chamaecyparis obtusa. The sequence goes on from BSBK01005172.1 coordinate 337,132, forward strand.
TTCCCCTTCTTCTAATATTGACTTAATTTTGTATGTAGCTCCATCCTTCTTAAATGCATATGAGTTTTTAGTTCCATCATGAATGGACTCCCTGTCAAACTTCCATGGTCTTCCTAATAAAAGATGACAACAATCCATGGGTAAGACATCACATAGCACCCTATTCCTATATATCCCTACTATGAAGTCTACCCAAGATTTCTCATTGACTAACACACATTGGCCTTTCTTCAACCAAGTTACTCTATAGAGGTTAGTATGTGGGATTATTACAAATTTAACTTTCTAAGTACCTCATTAGAAATAATGTTATCAGTGGATCCAAAATTAATGATAATTTTGTAAACCTTACCTAATATTTTGCACTTGATTCTAAAAAGGAACCTCCTTTGGCTTGGTTCTTGTCTAATTGGATCTTTGATGAGAGTCCTTCTAATCATGAGATTTTATCCTACCTATGAATCTGATGCCCCCTGTGGAAACTTGCTAGTTGAGGTCTCTTCTTGCACGTAGATTACTCTTATTTCTCCACTTTGAGTTGAGGAACTATTTTAGGACATCTGTATGGAGGATGCCCAAACTAATGACAAGTATTAAACTTCATTGAATATGAATATGATCCACTTCCTTTCACATTAGATCTTCCTCTAAAGTTTCTTCTTGAGATTCAATCCCTGTTATAGCCACCTCTACTACTATTTCCTTCCTCTTGTTGTTTTGTGAATTTAGTCTCACATTGGTTCCCTATTCTAAAATTATTCCTCCAAAGCCTCCTATATGACATATTCCAACTCTCCCCCTACCTCTACCTCAACTACTTGTTTCATGCTTCTTCTTGACCTTCTCTTCCACTTTGAGAGAAATTTCATAACACTGATACATTGTCTTTGGGCTCAAGAGGATTATTTCCTCTTGTATGTTCCACTTTAACCCATTAAGATACCTGGCTATCTTTTAGATTTATTCTTACATAAGACCTAAGACATAACTTGTGAATTTACTCTGTATAGGTGCTCACTTCTAGGTATTTTTTCCTTAGGTTTTATCTCTTCTTGTGTAACTATACTTCATAGTCTTTCAGAAGGTAGGTATCTCTAATTTTAGGCACCATCCTATTCCAAGAGGAAATATGATCCTTACCTTCTTTCTCTCTCTAATTTTGTACAAACTTCCCCCAACTTTGAAAAGCTCCCCCATCACTAAGTTGGCCACTTTAAGTCTTGCGGCTTCCTTAAGACTTTCCCACTCAAAGGGATTCTCCATCCCTTCTATCTAATCCATGACCAAGTTTTCTTCAAGTTTGACACTAAATTGTGGTATTATTTCCAAGGACTTTCCACTCATGGCCTTTAATGCCCACAAGAAAGGTTCCTCTTGTAGTTCAAGATCTGGTTTAAGAACTTTTTCCTCTTATACTATCTCTTTTCCTTTATCTTCCACTTCTCTAACCTTCTCACTAACTCTTTGTGTCTTGGTCTCTACTTCACCAATATTGCTTTCAATATCTACTATTCTCTCCTGAAGGAGTCTATTCTCTTACTCTTGATCTTCCACTTTCTTTTCCAACTCTGCATTGGTAACCATCTAGTTCTCACCAAGTGATTCAAAATATGACATACAATCCTTTAGCCCAAATCATTTCTCTCTAATACCAATTTGATAGGGTCAACCTAGTTCATCCTATCTGTAGACCCAAGTTATTTTTCTTTCTAGGTATATATATGAATCCTACCAATTCTCTTAAGAGTATTTTCTTGTGTTTAAACAATACCCTTCTTTCTAGGTGTTCTAGCAATGTTTTAACATCCTCTATGCTCCTTAATCTTCTTAACCTTTCAAATTCAACACACCTCCAAAATAATAAAGAAACATTGAAGCTATGTGGAATTATTAAAATCCATGTTACCAAAGTTCCCTTGATACTTCATGTCCATATAAAGATCCTTCTTTGTCAACAATTTCTTCAATCATTACCAAACTGGCAATTTTGGACTTGTAGCCTAGAGCCCCAATTAGGTCTCCTATTCCTAGTTTTTAGGCTTTCCTAAACAATTATCCTTGTAAATTTCCAAATAAACTATTTAAACATAAATAAATTATATAACCCTAAGATTTTTTTTGGGTTCCATCCTCCCATGCATTCCTATAGTACCTTCTTCACACCATGAGGGTTTAGTGATGGTTTTGTGGGCTTTTCTATAACTCACTGTGTGACTGATTCAAAGTATTATCGAAAGGATTGGCCAGGGATCCTAATATTCATCAAGGATCTATAGGGACAAAATTAACACTCCCAATCTATTGGAATCACAAATTCAATCCACTCCTACAAGGTATTCTTCTCAAACACTTACCTTGCTCCTAGTCGAGCATTGACAAGGCTCACCTAGGTCCAAGTCTTAAAATTATTAAACAACATATTCTTTCCCCATTGTTGATATATTAAATTTTACATAGGCTACAATTTCATATCCAAAATTTCCATGATGATTCCACTACGAGATCTCAAGAATGGGCCCTTCTTTTGACTCCTACTCTCTATAGGCTAGAGAACTGGCAAAATACAAAAGATTTATAAAAGACTAAAAAAGCTTCACACAAAAATGTACAAGAAGAAAGGAAATATCCTATTATAATACAATCAAAAAAAATAATATATTGTTCAATCCATTAAAGTAGAGATTCTCAAGATAACACCCAATTGTGACAGAAAATTGCACTAGTTTTTGTATTCCAAAAATGCCTAACTCCATCCAACCTTGGATTTTGATCCTCAAGATTCTTAAACAATCCAACCCTTTGTTCTCCTACAATCATTTTCTCACTTGACAACCTAATTCATTCATTAGCTTCTTTGGACAACATTTTTCATGCAACTTTGCAAAGTTGCAAAAGTTGTCTTGACAACTTTTTGACATTTTTTGCAATTTTCTATTGCAACTATCCATAGTACTTCAACCTATCTAAGGTGATGTAAAAAAAATTATAAGGCCATATTAGGATTAATTTTACATAATCCAAACATTTTTGGAGTCTTTTGGCACCTTAGACTCTTTTCTACCTATTTAGGTTCTATAAATAACTAAGTACATCCTAAGACAACTTAGTTCTCAACTTCCCAAAACTAAAATTTGTCTAACCTACTAATTCAAAAAACCACACTGAGTCACTAGGAGTCCTTATTAACTCATTAACTTCTAGAGTTTTTACAAGCCAAAATTGGGTAGGGCACTTTCCTTGTACCTTAGGTTCTACTGCACCACCGTTAATGCCCATTGTTATAGAAATACAAAAAATTGTACCTGTTGTTCCTCCAACTGTGGCTCCAATTTTGAAATTTCCTTTCTTTAACAGACAAGCGGAAGCCCAAGGAGATACAACCTTAAATTAATCTAATGATTTTGGAGCCATGAATGAGTCAAATGAAAGGTTGAAAAAGACAACTTTCATAATTTGGGGAATAAAATGGTAAGTTTAAAATATAAAGGTCAATGTAAAAGACCTTATTATTTACCATATCAGGAAAGGTCAAATTATCAAGGTGTTTTTCCAAAAAAATATAAGGGTTTCAATCAGAGGATAAATAAACCATATAATCTAAAAATTTCAATTTTTTTAAGTGAGTTCATACTTATTCAAAATAACATTTCTCAAGACCAAGAATGGTGTAGTTCATGCAATCAACAACACTTTTGGAATGATTTTCTACAAGCACTGAAAAATTGAATTATTGACTCCACTACCACAACACCTTCATATATTGAATCATCATGAGTATTTTGATGATAACAAGATTAAATAAAACTAGAGATTGGTTTGATGAACGACATGGAAGTTGAGGAGTATTTTCAAAATAATGATCCTATTTTACCCAATACAAAGTAAAAAAAGAGATTTGTTGAAGTAAATCAACAAGATTCAAAAGGAAAACAACCAGTTGATCTAGCTCAAAAGGTTAGATTTAATGGTACCCAAGGTCATTTCTCAACCCCACAAGCTCAAAATATACAAATCTTTCCAAGGAGGAAAGAAATGACATCTAATGAAAACTATAAAAAGGCTAGTTATCGATAGTTCAATATTGTTGACCAAATGATGAAAATGAATTGTAGTATATAATTGTTAGATGATTTACAATTGCCTTGTAAAAAAATAAAAAATGAAAAAGGCATGAGTTGAGATTACAATTCTGACTAACTAGCTGATAGGGATAAATTTTTAATTATTGGTGAGTTACAACCAAGGAATGATACATTAAAAATTGAGGTAAAGCCTCCTCCATTTTATGTTACTCTCATTGTTGGTGATTTTATGATTCATAACTATATGATAGACTTAGGATCTGGTAGCTTTGTTATACCAAAGCAACTAGTTGATAAATGACGATTGAAGTATGAACCCCTTGGAAGAGGAGTTGTTCAATTACATTTGGATTCACTATGGATTTAAGTATTACATTACATTATTGTCCTGATCTTTCTATTCCTCAAGATGTTTATGTGGTATATTGACCACCATATTTTGGTATTTGTGTTACCTAGGATTTATAGCCAAGATAGGTGGTGACTTATCCTCATATTAGAAACATATATATTTTTAGGATTCTTTATGGTACCTAAGTTACTGTGAAATCAGAGAGCCTTTCCAATTCCAATATAGAGCCACACATACCAAATCTAGTAAATACCAATTTATTGTTCCATAATTAGGATTTTTTGTAGCACATAATCCAAACACACCTATATAGAATATTCCTAATATCATTTTAGATCAATGAGAAACTAAAAATAATTATAATAAGCCATTTACTCAAATGAATGTTTCTAGTCTAGGTAACTTTATCATGTTAGAACAAGATTTTGTGATTCAAAACCTCATAAAGGGTGAAGCTAGCTCTAATTAAAATTAGAATAATGAGGTTTGGAAGTTATTTTTCATAGATCTCATAGTAAAGTTGGTACAGGTGGTGAAGTTATGTTAATTTGTTCTATGGATCAAAGCTACTATTATGATTTTTTATTCTATTTTAGCTGCACAAATAATACATCAAAATATGAAGCACTAGTTTATGGCTTAGAATGAGATAGAAAGAATAAAATTAGTAATTTGGAGGTGTTTGGTCATAGTGAGATGATTGTTAATCAGGTACACAATTTGAATATCACTAAAACTAAAGTTTTGAAGCTGTATAACATATTTTGGGATGTAATTGAATAATTTTAGGCATTTATTATTATTTTATTACCTAGAGGACAAAATAAACAAGCTGATAAATTGGCATCCATGTGAATTGAGTTGGATGTTCCAAAAGAGGTTAAGAATGTGTATCAATGATAATTTGTTCTTGACAATAATGTAAAATTGGCAAGTTTTTGAATTTGATGAAAAAATAGTTAGTTTTCTAATGGAAGAAGAAAAATTTTCAAATGGAAATCAGAAAAAAATGCAACAACAATATGGTGACTAGATTATGCAACTAAAAAAATAGTTACCTAAGAGTTTGGTTACCCTTGACTCTATTTTTAATTTAGATGATGAAGAAAGGGCATAGAAAACTAGCTTATTAGTTAAGAAAGATCATTATGAACCTGTTGAATCATTAAGGAAAAATTTTTGAAGCTTGGTAAGGTATGTTCTCTTGGGGAACAACAAAATTATATTTCTCTTTGTCATGAATATAGTGATGTTTTTGCATGGAAGTATCATGATTTGAAGGGGTCTAATCCCCAATTAGCCCATCATACCATAGATTTTGAGAATAATTCAAAACCAGTCAGGCAGAATTAAAGGCCAATAAATCCAAAATTAGAAAATTTAATAGAGACTGAATTGGCCAAGTTGATTGAAGGTAATATCATTTTCCCCATAAAGCATACATCCTGGGTTTCAAATATGGTACCTATTAGGAAAAATAATGGTGAGATCATATTTTGTGTACATTTTAGAGACCTCAACCAAGGATTTGATATATTTTTCCTTTTAGATGGTTTCTAAGGTTATAATCAAATTATGGTAGATAAGGAAGATCAATATAAAATAAAATTTACCACTAAATGAGGAATCATGGCATATATAAAATTATCATTTGGTCTTTCAAATATTGGTGCCACATTTCAAAAAGCAATGGAAATGGTATTTCATAGTTTACTGAATAAATTTCTATTGGTTTATTTAGATGATATCACTATTTTCTCTAAGAATTTTAGTGAGCATTTTAAGCATTTAAGAGATATTTTCAAAATGCATAGAGAGTATGGAGTTTCATTGACTTCTAAGAAGTGCATATTTTTTGTTCATGAGGGAAAACTACATGGACATATTGTCTCTAAGAAGGGGACCACTATTGATCTTGAAAGAGTAAGTTCCCTTCTTACTTTACCATTACTAGCACAAAAGAAAGGCTTGTAAATATTTCATGGAAGGATAAACTTTTTTAGGAGGTTCATCCCTAACATTGCAGCTATGTTAAAATCGATGACGAAAATATTGAAAAAAGAGACAAGTTTCAGCTAGACTAAAGAAGGTAAAGAGAGTATTGAAGAGGTAAAGAAAGAAATAGCCTCAACACCTACTTTAGTCAATCCAAACTTTGAAAGAGATTTCATATTATATGCATTTGGTGCTAATGATTCAATTTCAACAATGTTGGTTTAGAGAAATCATGATGGACGTGAACAATTAGTTTATTTTTTTAGCCAAGAATTTGATGGATATGAATAAAGGTACATTTTTATTGAAAAGCATTTATTTACTATAATTAGAAGTTTTAGAAATGTAAGCTGTTAATTTTGAGTAGTAAGATTCATTTAGTGGTTTCTCATCCAAGTGTTAAGGATTTTTTAATTCAATAAGGACCTAAATGATAAGAGGGATAGATGGGAAACCCGTGTGATGGAGTATGATGTAGATATAAAGAAAACTAAACTAGTAAGAGATAAATTAATGTGTGATCAACTAGCTAAAAATAATGTAGACACACAACAAATCCAAGACAATGTTCAACAACTCATGATAATGAAAATTAGAAGGATAAACTAGCAAAACTCATGAGTTGGATACCATAAATATACTATGATCTTGTTTCTGGTAAGTTCCTACATGGTTTAAGAAATTCACAAGGTGGGTATTTTAGGCCTCATGTAATTCCCTACGTTATGATTGATGACATTTTGTTTAGAAGAGATTATAATGGTATTTTGTTAAGATGTATTGAAGGAGATCGGATTCATAAAGTTTTAGAAGATTTTCATAGTGGACTAGTATGTGGAAATTTTGTAGCTAGAACTAAAACATTAAATATCATGAGGGTTCGTTACTATTGGTCTAGTTTATATATAGATGTGTTCAAATTGGTGAGAAAGTTCTTGAAATGTGCAATATTTGATGATAAATAGAGGTTGGCAACTTTAACCTTGAACCCAATTCAACTTGAATACCCTTTAATGAAGTGGGGACTTCATTTAATTGGTCCTATAAACCCTCCATCATTTTTTGGTCATAGATATATTGTTGCAATGACTAATTATTTTACAAAATGGACAAAGGCAATTGCTTTAAATGATGCAAATAAAGGTGCAGTTCTAAGTTTCTACAAAGATCTAATTACAAGTTTTGGTACCCCATATTTGATTATTTATAATAATACTTTATCTTAGTACATCATCCAATTATTACTCACAAGGTAATGGACCAGCTAAATCAATAAACAAACATCCAATTCATATTATGAAGAGAACTATTGAAGACAATTAGAGAGAATGGGACAATAAGATGAACCTGGCCTTATGAGATAATAGGATCACTTAGAAGAGATCTATTGGGAGTTCCATTTGATCTTCAACTTGTAGATATATACTTTGATCGGTAACTTTAATAATACTTTGACTCTATCACCACTTCAAAGTCTACAAGGAAGAGGGCCAATTAACAAGGATCAAAAGAGATCCTCCTACACTTTGAGCCTTAATGCTTGGGCAGGTGTAACCTTGATTCACTTCTTCAAAGGAATCACAAAATAATATACAACTATACCCCTTAGTAATTGATTGAAGATTTTATCATTTGAATGTGTGTGTGATTGATGATGATGGACTGTCTCTAGAGAAGGGATCAGTGCCTTAACCAGGGCAAAGAGTCACTAAATAACATATATCAACCTAAAGAGTTAACTCAAATACACATGAACTTAGAGTGAGTTCTTTTCCTATTACTCCCCTCACTCCCAAACATGATCATCAAATTCCAATCTAACAATGAACTCACTGAAATCACCCTGAAGGCTTTAATCCTAACTTTGTTAGGAACTCCAAGCTGATCTCACAGTACTCTTTGTTTAGCATATGCTAATCCACTTTGTGACATTAACATATATGAATACACAATCAGAAAAATAAGACAATCAAAGATCTAAGATAGGAATTCAAGTGTATTCTCATTAACTTTTACAATCAATACATTACCAAGACAACAAGATGTTGAGGAGAAAAAACCCAGAATCCAAGCTCTCCTTACTCAGTATATTACCATCAACAACCAGGGACCAAAAGAGAGTTTTGGAACCTGGACTAAGTCAAAAATCCTACAATATATACCCCCTAGTCATCTTGGAAACCCAAAATAGGTTGCAACAAGCTATAGATGATTTAGTTAGGGTTTCAACCACTAAACCCATTAGAAATGGTCACAAATTTATTACAGGGGAAGAAACCCAAGAAACTAGGAGAAACAAAATCCCAGAGTGATTCTAATCATGACAAATCTCACTGAGAAGGTATTGAGAACCACAAAAGCATCCAAAATGTCAACCTGTTTGGCCACCTGCAGCACACCTCGAGTGGAAAAAACATAGTCCAAACCCCTGCAGATGATCATGGAACACCCTGGACCACACTACAACATCAAGTACCACCAAAAAAATCAAATCTAGTCATGAAAGCATTCAATTTCGGTCCTTTCTGTCACTAGAAACCCTTCAAAAATTCAAATTTAAAAAACAATGGCTACCCTATGGTGCTTGCAGTAAATTGGCGGTCAAAATTTGAATCTCGATCAACTTTAAGTCCTGATCATTCGATCTTTCTATTTCATGGTCTTTAAGTCTTAACTCAACCACCACCCTCGGGTTTACCTCTAGAAAACATGTGACAAGGCATTTCTTATTCATGAAATAAAACCTTAACTCACCACTTAACCCCATGAACTGGTGACCAAAGGAATTTAACTCATCCTAGCTACATCTGGCGACTGAAGGCTTTCGTCAGTTCATGAAGAACTTTATCTATCTGCCAAATAGTTTAGTGATCATGTGAATACACACTCACTGAATTACCAACCATTTTAGAATACCACCATCTCATCTCATGAATGAGTGAAAAGTATTGAAATCTTATCAAGCCACTAAACAAATTTATTAGGACCACCAAACCATTAGAACAAACCTGGGCCCACCTATGATGAAATCAATGGCTGTCTTAAGTTCACATGGAGCATAAAGATTCTATCAGAACTTAATACAACTGTTAGATCAAGAATCTTACCCTGCTCTGACAAACCTCTGACAGGAAACAAAATCAACAGTGGTCTTAAGGTCACAAGTGTTAGAGAAATCCCATTAGATTACATGCCAACCATTGATACTCTATCATTGTTAGAACCCACTGAGCCTCAAAATACCTAGCCCCACTAATAGAATGCCCAGTCACCCTACATGGACCAATTAGATAACAACAAATCAGCACACCTAGCATGTGGACCTGCTGCACTTTATCCCCTCTAAAAAAGGTTGAATCGATGATCAGCACATGATCTTAAGCCTCTGACAGATTCCATAAGATCACGCACCCATCATTGATTTTCTGACACTGTTAGGACCCTTTGACACATCCGAAATCTAGGTCCCACTGGCAACTACCAATATGTTGATACATGGACCAATGAGATACTGACATTTGTGCATACGTGTCTTTATGGACCCATAGTTTAATCCTTTAGGAGATCGGACTGCTCTCGTTAAGGCCTGATGTTAAAGCCTGCACATCTCCTATCAACAATATGACGACAAGCATCAATCTTGAAGACTCTTTAACTGCCAGCAGTGAAAGACAAAAGGGCCTACCAAGATAGCTATCATGAAGTCACGTAATTTCATGTTAGAACCCTTTGACAACCTGTAGTCTTGCGAATTAATGACAACCATAGAATTTCTACAAGCTAAAACAAAGGGAAGAAAATTTTGTGGCTGGAGACTTAGGAAAATAAAATGTTGAGAGACTTAGGAACTTAGGGAAATATTAAAGGGGCACCCCGACATAAAACCTAACCACATAGCAAGCGAGGGGACATAACATTTAACCACATGGGTTATTGAGATTTTAAGTGACCCAATAGAGGTAACTTAAAATTATAATAGGGTTAGGGTTTTTCTTACCAATGGTTATATTTTCAAAAATTTGAACCAAGGGTTTATACCAGAGACTGAAAAACAACTGTAGAGACCAGGGGGAAATTGCTACAGCCATGAATTTTTTTACACATGCTAACAGTGGCTCTATGTGGGGATGTATGCCTCCTACATGCATAGCAAGGATCTAGAATCACTAGTTTAAAGTAGACCATCCCATTGGAAAAGACTAACAACAAAGAGCAACAGGATAAAAACCCTACAAACTAGGACAAAACAGGGCAGGGGCAAGTAACTTATTTATAGAATTTACAAAATGTATAGACCTAACTACTATTAATGGAAAATAGAATATGTTCAATTGAAGTATTTCTTCAAGAATTGTCCATGAACTGGCAATTCTTGAACTTCACCATTTAACTCTTTCACAATGTATGAATCTTGGCTCCATTTCTCCTAAATTAGAAATGGACCTAGCTAGATGGGATCAAACTTACCATGTTTTCCTTTATCCTCCAATCTGGCATTCCAAATTAATACCAAATCACTAGGTTCAAACTTCCTTTCAATAGTCTTCTTATCATATAAATTTTTAACCTACAACTGCAATCTGGCATTTCTTGCAACTGATTCTCTTTTGGTTTCATCCAACCTAATGACATCCTCAATTCTCAACTACACTTCATCATCTATGTCATGATCATTTAACTGAACAAATTTATACATTTCCAAAAAATTATGCTGAGGCATCCTTGCATGTATTCCATATAATAGGTCAAATGGTGCACAACCAATTGGCCTCTTCATAGTTACCCTATCAACCCATAGCACTAATGGCATCTTTTAATTCCATGATGTCTTATTCTTTTCAAGGATCCTCTTGAGGATCTTAATCAAACTCTTATTAGTAGATTCTGCCTGACCATTTCCTTGTGGATGATAAGGTGAGGAATTAGAAATCTGAATTCCCAAACCTTTGCAAAAGTCCTTATATTCAGCGGACCTAAAGCACATGGCATTGTCACTTACTATTCTCTCAGGGAAACCAAACCTTGTAACAATGGTATTCAATAGAAAATCAATTACCACCTTACTAGTTCCATTTCTTGTAGGTATAGCCTCTACCCACTTTGTAAAGTAGTCAGTGGCAACTAAGATCCATGAGTGTCCCCCACTAGACTTGTTTGGTATCTCCCCTATGAAATCAATTCCCCATTGTTGGAAAGGAGCCTGAACTTCTACTGGTTTTAATGGCACATTACCTAAAAATTTTAGCTTACCAGAGAACCTTTGACAAGCATCACACCTCCTTACCAACTGCTTTGCATCCTTGAAGATTGTGAGCCATCAGAATCCCACTCGAAAGATTATATGAGCAGTTGTTTTACCCATATAATGCCCACCACAAACTCCCTCATGTATTTCTTTTAAGAACTTATTAGCCTGATCTTCATCAACACACTTCAATAGTATGCAATCCAGATTCTTTCTATACAATTTACACTTCACAATTACATACTTGATGGCCTATAATTTTAATGTCCTCTTTTGGTTATCATTCATTCCTGCTGGACATTTCATATTTGTCAAGTAATAGATGATATCTTGATACTAGATACAATCATCCATATCACATGTATAATCAATTTTAGAATGATTTACCTGATTTGCATCAACATTGGATTGAGCCATCAATTTTTCCAATCCCTATCCTCTAACCAACTTGGTAATCTGGACATCAACATTGAATTCTTGGATCCTATTGATCTATCTGCACCTTCTTTCAGACACCTCTTTCTATGAGAAAATATCCTTCATAGCTGTACTTGGCACAAAAGTAATCACAACTGCCCCCATCAAGTAACACCTAAAAGCCTTGGCTGCCTTCACAAGTGCATATGCTTGTTTCTCATTTATGTCATACTTTAATTTAGGAGCATGCAAAGATTTACTAAAAAATGCAATAGGCTTTTCAAAACCATCCTTATTCTTTTGTAACAAAAAAATAGCAGCAGTGTGAAAAGATGTGCATTGGGACACAATAATTAGGTGCCTTAAGAACTGGTGAATCTTTGATAGTCTACTTGATATTTTTGAAAGCCTCATCTGGCTCACCCTCCTAATTGATAGCAGATCCCTTCTTTAACATCTTAGAAATAGGTCTAGTAACCTCTGCAAATTTTGTTACAAACCTCCTTAAGAAATTGACTTGAACAAAGAAGGATTGAATCCCTTTAACATTCATTGGTGTCTAAATCTTGACAATAGCTGCTACCCTCTCAAGGTCAATTCTCACTCCTTGCTTCCCATCTAAGTGGCCAAGTAACTTACCTTCAATGAAACCAAACACACATTTCCTTGGGTTTAATGAAATGACATATTCCAAAGCCCTTACAAATATCTTTTCCAAATGAGCACAATGGTCTTCTTCCTTCTTGGAATTGGTGGTTAAATCATCTTGATATACAACAAGGAAATCATTTATAAAATTTGAAAAGGCAACATTCATTGCCCTCTAAAAAGTAGCACCAGCATTTGTGAGACCAAAAGGCATTCTCACATAAACATATTTCCCCCAAGGTGTAGTGAGAGTTGCCTTGAATTTCTCTAACTCTTTGACAATTACCTGATTGTAACCAGATAAACCATCCATCATAGACAACAATTTTGATCTGGTCACTCTTTTCAATATAGCTTCGATATTGGGGAGACAATAGTTATCCTTTAATGAGCTAATGTTCAAATTCCTAAAGTCCACATAAAGCCTAATGTCACCATTTTTCTTTCTCATAGGAATAAGGTTTGACATCCAAGAAGAGTGCCTTATAGGCTTGATGATTGTAGCATCTCTCAGTTTCATTAACTCTTCATGCATCTTGGTTGCCAAAGTAGCATTAATAGGCCTTTGGTTTTGCCAAAAATGTTTGGCATCTTCTTTCAAAGGAATAATATGCTAAAAAAAATCTTCTCTATAAACATTTAGGTCATCATATGACCATGCAAAAACATGTCTGAATTTTCTTAACAATTCAATCAAAGATTTCGTTACCTTTTGTGATATATCTCTACCAATATATACTTTCTTAGGTGCTTCATGTGTTCCAAGATTTATCTCCTCTAGATAAGCATAATCTTCATTTTTTATATTCTTTCAAACTCTATCCTGGTTGTCAAAGACAGTCTCCAAAACAACAAGCCCCTTGGGCACCTTGTTAGTTCTAAGTTAAATGACCTCATTGCCAAAGACAACCTCTCTTCCTTCTACTGACTCAACCAAGGCTGAACAATCCAATTCCTAACCATGATCCTGATCTTCACAACTCATAAAATTCAAGATATCATTATCATCATAAAAAACTTGCCAATTTTCAATATTGTCTGGTACACTGGCCTAGCCTGAATTTCAACTTTAGAGATACAAGAAAAAGTAATATATATGGGATTGATTGCAATATTGGCTAACAAGTCAGCCATCTTATTATTACTCCTATCCTTCCACTTAATATTGAAGGCATCAAAATGTTCAATCAAATCCCAAACTGCAATCCTATATTGCTTCAACCTCTTGTTCTTGGAAGCATATACTGACCTACCTTGGGACACCACCAACTCAGAATCACCAAAAACACTTATGCATTTAATACCATGCTTTTGTGCCAACCTCAGTCCTAACAACAATGCCTCATATTCTACTATATTGTTGGTACAAAAGAAATTCAATGTGAAAGAAAATTTGTAGGTGTTTCCATCAGGAGAAATAAGTAGAATACCTACTCCTGCTCCATCCTTGCAATTTGCACCATCAAAGTACATTACCTACAAATCACCTTTCACAAAATTAACACTTACCTCAATAGAGATACGTGACAAAATAGGTTCATTCTCAAATATAGGGATCAGTGCCTTAACTAGGGCAAAGAGTCACTAAATAACATATATCAACCTAAAGCCTTAACTCAAATACACATGAACTAAGAGTATGTGCTTTGCCTATTACTCCCCTCACTCCCAAACATGATCATCAAATTCTAATCTAACAATGAACTCATTGAAATCACCCTAAAGGCTTTAATCCTAACGTTGTTAGGAACTCCAAGCTAATCTCACAATACTCTTTATTTACCATATGCTAATCCACTTTGTGACCTTAACATATATGAATCCACAATTAGAAAAAAAAGACAATCAAAGATCTGAGATAGAAATTCAAGTGTATTCTCATTAATTTTTAGAATCAATACATTAACCAGACAACAAGATGCTGAGCAAAAAAAACCCAAAATCCAAGCTCTCCTTACTCAGTATATTACCCTCAACAACTAGGGACCAAAAGAGAGTTTTGGAACCCATGCCAAGTCAAAAATCCTACAATATATATCCCCTAGTCATCTTGGAAACCCAAAATAGGTTGCAACAAGCTATGGATGACTAGGGTTAGGGTTTCACCCACTAAACCCATTAGAAATGGTCACAAATTTATTACAGGGAAAGAAAGCCAGGAAACTGGGAGAAAGAAAATCTTAGAGTGATTCCAATCATGACAAATTTCACTGAGAAGGTACTGACAACCACAAAAACATCCAAAATGTCAACCTATTTGGCAACTTGCAGCAGGCCTCGAGCACAAAAAACATAGTACAAAACCTTGTAGATGATCATGCAACAACCTGGACCACACTGCAATAGCAAGTGCCACCAAACAAATCAAATCTGGCTATGAAAGCTTTCAATTTCAGTGCTTTATGTCACTGGAAACCCTTCAAAAATTCAAATTTGAAAAATAATAGCTACTTTATGGTGCTTGCAGTAAATTGGTGGTCAAAATTTGAATCTCAATCAACTTTAAGTCCTGATCATCTAATCTTTCTATTTCGGGGTCTTTAAGTCTTAACTCAACCACCACCCTCAAATTTACCTCTAGCAAACACATGACAAGGCATTTCTTATTCATGAAATAAAATCTTAACTCACCACTTAACCCCGTGAACTGGTGACCAAAGGAATTTAACTCATCCCGACTACATGTAGTGAACTATTGACTGAAGGCTTTCATCAGTTTGTGAAGAACTTTATCTGTCTGCCAAATAGTTTAGTGATCATGCAAATACACACTTCCTGAATTGCCAGCCATTTTAGAATACTGCCATCTCATCTCGTGAATGAGCAAAAAGCTCTAAAATCTTATCAGGCCACTAAACAAATTTATCAGGACCGCCAAACCATTAGACCAAACTTGGGCCCGCCTATGATGAAATCAACGACTGTCTTAAGTTCGCATGGAGCATAAAGATTCTATCAGAACTTAAGACAACTATTAGATCAAGAATCTTACCCTGCTCTGACAACCCTTTCATAGGAAACAAAATCAATAGTGGTCTTAAGATCACAAGTGTCAGAGAAAACCCATCAGATTACATGCCGACCGTTGATACTCTATCATTGTCAGAACCCACTGAGCCTTGAAATACTTGGCCCCACTGATAGCATGCCCAATCACCCTACATGGACCAATTAGATAACAAAAAATGAGCACACCAAGCATGTGGACCTGTTGCACTTTATCCCCTCTGAGAAAGGTTTAATCGACGATCGGCACATGATCTTAAGCCTCTAACAGATTCCATAAGATCATGCACCCATTGTTGATTTTATGAGACTGTCAGGACCCTTTGACACATCTAAATACTAGGTCCCACTAACAATTGCTAACATGTTGATACATGGACCAATGAGATGCTTCCATTTGTTCATACATGTCATTATGGACCCATAGTTTAATCCTTTAGGACATCAGATGACTATCATTAAGGCATGATGTTAAAGCCCACACATCTCCCCTCAGTGATATGGTGACAACCGTCGATCTTGAAGACTCTTTAACCACTAGCAGGGAAAAACAATAGGGCCCACCGCGAAAGCTATCATGAAGTCACGTAATCAAATGTCAGAACCCTATGACAACTTGTAGTCTTACGAATTAATGACAACCACATAATTTCTGCAAGGTGAAACAAAGGAAAGAAAATTTTGTGCCTGGACACTTAGGAAAATAAAACGCTGAGAGACTTAGGAACTTAGGGAAATATTAAAGGAGCACCGCGACATAAAACCTAATCACATAGTGAGTGAGGGGACACAACATTTAAGCACATTAGTTATTGAGATTTTAAGTGAGACAATAAAGGTAACTTAAAATTATAATAGGGCTAGGGTTTTTCTTACCAACGGCTATATTTTCAAAAATTTAAACCAAGGGTTTATGCCAGAGACCTAAAAAAAACTGTAGAGACCAGGGGGAAATTGCTACAACCATGATATTTTTTGCACATGCTAACAATGGCTTTGTTTGGGGATGTATGCCTCCTGTAGGCATAGCAAGGATCTAGAATCACTCATTTAAAGAAGACCATCCCACTGGAAAAGACTGACAAAAAAGAGCAACAGGACAAAAACACTACAGACTAGGACAAAATAGGGCAAGGGCAAGAAACTTATTTATAGAATTTACAAAATGTACAGACCTAACTACTGTTCATGGAAAATAGAATACCTTCAATTGAAGTATTTCTTCAAGAATTGTCCATGAACTGGCAATTCCTGAACTTCACCATTTAACTCTTTCATAATGTATGAATCTTGGCCCCATTTCTCATGAATTAGATATGGCCCTAGCCAGATGGGATCAAACTTACCATGTTTTCTTTTATTCTCCAATCTAGCATTCCAAATTAATACCAAATCACCAGGTTCAAACTTCCTTTCAACAGTCTTCTTATCATATAAATTTTTAACCTGCAACTGCAATCTGACATTTCTGGCAACTGATTATCTTCTAGTTTCATCCAACCTAATGAGGTCCTCAATTATCAACTACATTTCATCATCTATGTCATCATCATATAACTGAACAAATTTATACATTTCCAAAAAATTATTCTGAGGTATCCTTGCATGTATTCCATATACTAGGTCAAATGGTGCACAACCAATTGCCCTCTTCACAGTTACCCTATCATCCCATAGAGCTAATGGTAGCTTTGAATTCCCTGCTCTCTTATTCTTTTCAAGGATCCTCCTAAGGATTTTAATCAAACTATTATTAGTAGATTCTGCCTGACCATTTCCTTGTGGATGATAAGGTGAGGAATTAGAAATTTGAATTCCCAAACCTTCGCAAAAGTCCTTATATTCAACAAACCTGAAGCACATGGCATTGTCACTCACTATTCTCTTAGGGAAACCAAACCTTGTAATAATGTTATTCAACAGAAAATCAATTACCACCTTACTAGTTGCATTTCTTGTAGGTATAGCCTCTACCCACTTTGTAAAGTAGTCAGTGGCAACTAAGATCCATGAGTGTCCTCAACTAGACTTTTTTGCTATCTCCCCTATGAAATCAATTCCCCATTGTTGGAAAGGAGCCTGAACTTCTATTGGTTTTAATGGCACATTACCTAAAAATTTTAGCTTACCAGAGAACCTTTGACAAGCATCACACCTCCTTACCAACTGTTTTGCATCCTTGAAGATTGTCAGCCACCAGAATCCTCCTCTCAATATTTTATGAGTAGTTGTTTTACCCATATAATGCCCACCACAAACTCCCTCATGCATTTCTTTTAACAACTTGTTAGCCTGGTCTTCATCAACACACTTCAACAATATGCAATCCAGATTCTTTCTATACAATTTACACTTCACAATTGCATACTTGATGGCCTATAATTTTAATGTCCTCTTCTGATTATCATTCATTCCTGCTAGACATTTGATATTTCTCAAGTAATAGATGATATCTTGATACCAGTTACAATCATCCATATCACATGTATAATCAAATTCAGAATGATTTACCTAATTTGCATCAAGATTGGACTGAGGCATCAATTTTGCCAATCCCTGTCCTCTAACCAACTTGGTAATCTGGACATCAACATTGAATTCTTGGATCCTATTGATCCATTTGTACCTTCTTCCAGACACCTCTTACTATGAGAAAATATCCTTCATAGTTGCACTTGGCACAAAAGCAATCACAACTGCCCCCATCAAGTAACACCTAAAAGCCTTGACTTCCTTCACAAGTGCATATGCTTGTTTCTCATTTATGTCATACTTCAATTCAACAGCCTACAAAGATTTACTAAAAAATGCAATAGGCTACTCAAAACCATCCTTATTCTTTTGTAACAAAACTGAAGCAATAGTGTGAAAAGATGCAAAGGAAAAGATGTGTATTGGGACACTATAATCAGGTTCCTTAAGCACTGGTGCATCTTTGATATTCTGCTTGATATTTTTGAAAGCCTCATTAGGATCACCCTCCCAATTGATAGCAGATCCCTTCTTTAACATCTTAGAAATAGGTCTAGTAACCTCTGCAAAGTTTTTTACAAACCTCCTTAAGAAATTGAACTAACCAAAGAAGGACTAAATCCCTTTAACATTCTTTGGTCTCTGAATCTTCTCAATAGTTTCTACCCTCTCAGGGTCAATTCTCACTCCTTGCTTCCCAACTAAGTGGCCAAGAAACTTACCTTCAATGACACCAAATGCACATTTCCTTGGGTTTAATGAAATGCCATATTCCAAAGCCCTTACAAATATCTTTTCCAAATGAGAACAATGGTCTTCTTCCTTCTTGGAATAGGCAGTTAAATCATCTTGATATACAAGGCAATCATTTATAAAATCTAAAAAGGAAACATCCATTGCCCTATGAAAAGTAGCACCAACATTTGTGAGACCAAAAGGCATTCTCACATAAACATATGTCCCCCAAGGTGTAGTGAAAGCTATCATGAATTACTCTGATTTTTTTACAATTACCTAATTGTAACCAAAGAAACCATCCATCATAGAAATCAATTCTGATCTAGTCACTCTCTGCAACATAGCATCCATATTGGGCAGACAATAGTTATCCTTTAATGAGCTAATGTTCAAATTCCTAAAGTCCACACAAAGCCTGATGTCACCTTTTTTCTTTGTCACAGGAACAAGGTTGGACACCCAAGAAGAGTGCCTTATAGGCTTGATGATTCTAGCATCTCTCAGTTTCACTAACTCTTCTTTCATCTTGGGTGCCAAAGTAGGATTAATAGGCCTTTGTTTTTGCTGAAAAGGTTTGGCATCTTCTTTCAAAGGAATAATATGCTGAAACAAATCTTATCTATAAACCTTTAGGTCATCATATGAACATGCAAAAACATTCCTAAATTTTCTTAACAATTCAATCAAAGATTTCTTTACCTTTTGAGATATATCTCAACTAATGTATACTTTCTTAGGTGCTTCATGTGTTCCAAGATTTATCTCCTCTAGATCAACATGATCTTCATTTTTGATATTCTTTCGAACTCTATCCTGGTTGTCAAAGATAGTCTCCAAAACAACAAGCCCCTTGGGAACCTTGTTAGTTCTAAGTTGAATGACCTCATTGCCAAACACAACCTCTCTTCCTTCTACTAACTCAACCAAGGCTGAACAATCCAATTCCTAACCATGATACTAATCTTCACAACTCATAAACTTCAAGATATTATTATCATCATCAAAAAATTGCCAATTTTCAATATTGTATGGTACACTAGGCCTAGCTTGAATTTCAACTTTAGAGATACCAGCAAAATTAATATCAATGGGATTGATTGCAATATTGGCTAACAAGTCAGCCATCTTATTATTACTCCTATCCTTCCACTCAATATTGAAGGCATCAAAACGTTCAATCAAATCCCAAATTACATTCCTATATTGCTTCAACCTCTTCTTCTTGGAAGCATATACTGACCTGACTTGGGACACCACCAACTTAGAATCACCAAAAACACTTACGCATTTAATACCATTCTTTTGTGCCAACCTCAGTCCTAACAAAAATGCCTCATATTCTTCTATATTGTTGGTACAAAAGAAATTCAACGTGAAATTTTTTTTGTAGGTGTTTCTATCAGGAGAAATAAGTAGAATACCTACTCCTACTCCATCTTTGCAATTTGCACCATGAAAGTACATTACCCACAAATCACCTTTCATAGAATTAACACTTACCTAAACAAAGATAGGTGATAAAATAGGTTCATTCTCAAATATAGGGATCTCTACCCTTAAAGCATTAATGAGAATATCCACAAAACATGTAGTCTCATTATCAATATTTCTCTCAATCATGTGGCATAATCTTGGTTCTCGCTCAATCTTGACAAATTGATCATCAATCTTGAAAGTGGCATAAGACAAATCACACTATAAAATTCCACCCATGGTAGCACTCCACCTTCTAGATAGCAGCATCCCATAATGAGGAGGGATGACTGGTACCTCACTCTGATCCATTGCACAACATCTGCCTTGAACTCTATCAACTTTAAGGCCCAACCTCTCCATGATTTTAAAAGGCATAATAGTATTGGAGGGACCACTATCAATCATACAATTTCTTAGTTTCATTCCATTCACATGAACACTTAAAAAGAATGGATCAATGTTTTCAAGTCTGGCATTGACAGAACTATCCAAATATATAGGAGGAATTTGAGATACAATTCTCTGAGTAGCAACACCCTTCAAATCTTTATCCTAAGATCCATTGCATGAAACATCATTGTTATGAACATTATCTACCCATGCAATAGCTCTGTCTTTGTGTTCAGGGATCCTCAACAATTCTGACAATGGAACCTTAACTATAATTTGGGACAATATAGCTAACATATCAACATGAGTAGAATAAGGAATCTCAATCTCCACTACCTTAGCATCCTTTTACTTGTCTGATACATTAGGTGGATTGGCCACCCTCATTTTTTCAATCTTAGCCATCATGTTAATTGGCTTCTTTGTCTCATTAGAAAATCTTTCAACTCCAACTCCCTTAGACTCACAATTCTTACCTTTTACATTCTTGAATTTCACCATGTGATCACCTTTTGATTTGTTCTCATTAGGCTCTCTAGATTTGGTACTCTTTATGAACATTCCTACAGCTTTCTCATTTGTATCCCTTGCCACCATGCCTCTAGTTTGCACTTGGGCAATCATTTCTATAGTAATCCTATCCATCTCTTCTCTAGAAGGTCTTCTTAAATTTACTGGCTCAAAAGAAGAGTTCATGTTACATGTCTTCTTATCAATGTCTTCACTATCAAAAAAAAGATCTTGATGAAAAAGGGACTAATTATGTGTCTTCACATTTACATCTGCCTCTTCATCAAAATTAGAATCATCTTCATATCCTAGATATGAAGTAGCCATTTTGCATCCAACATCATCCTGATCTTCTTCTTGATCTATCTCCTCACCGCCACAATCTTGATTTGCAGCCATAGAATGTGTAACCACACAATGCTCTGTAGAATGAGGGGACTGGCATGAAACACACCAAGGTATGTCCTCCATGACATTTATTGAATCCTTTTATAGAGGTTCAGGGATACCTCTGTCATTGTTTCCTCTTGCATCAAGGACAATAGGCTTGCCATCCTTCCATTGGGTGTTGTAGGGGTAGTTCTACAATCTATTTTGCTTGTTGAAATTGTTGTTGAACTGAGGCCTTTCATTGGTAGGAGCACTGATGTTCCTATTTTTAGGTGCCTTCAAATCCTTCAATGCATTGAGCACCTTATCCAATTTATCTTCTTCTTGCCTCCTAGTCCCAACATTCCTATCATTTTCCTTTTTGTATTTCTTATCTCCAAACAACTTTGGATCATCTCTCTTCCCACCCAATTTCCCTGATATCTTCATATTGTTCTCAATATTGATAGAAATCTTAAAATCATCTCTAAGATTTCTTGATCCTTTTTCCCTCAAAAAATATCCCATCTTTCCATCAAATGCATTGAAGTATGTAGTTAGACAGACATTGTCATCTAACCACATAACCTAGAACTAGTTATGCATACCCTTCTGAAATCTCATATTGAACTTAGCTGCAGACTCATTCTATTTTTTCCTTATTGCATTGAAATTATTCAACATGAAACTAGCATTAGGCCTATCACCATACTACTCTTTAAAGCATCTCTCAAAAGAATCCCAAGTATCAATACATTTATCAAGAAGTCTCTTAAACCAATCTCTAGCATCCTCCATTAGAGATTGAACAAATAATTTCATGACTACATCCTCATGCTCTACCTCATAATCATTAAGCACTTCAACAAATAGCATAAGATGCTCCTCACAAATAATAGCATTATTACCAGAAAACATAGGTACCTTATCTCTTAAATCATTTGGAAAAGCATTTAGGTAACTAGGAATTCCATCAAAACTAATTTTCCTATAGCCTTCTAATTGCATATGTCTTCTTTGAAAACTTGAACTAGTGTTAACCCTAGGATCAACATTTGCATTTACATTTCCATCTACTTGTGCATTTGACTGTTGTCTAGGATTAGCACCTATCCTAGTAGATGAAGAAGGAATTGAACTAGTAGTAGCATTACCAAGTGAAATAATAGTAGTCATAGATGGCATACCTAGTTCAGTAGCAGATGGACCAAGAGCATTGGCAAATGAAGCCTTCAAGAACTAGATCTTACTTCTATTTTCTATAATAGAGGCTTCTATTTTAGCCTTTTCTAATTCTCTTGCAAGGTACTCATCTTCTTTTCTTCTTCTTTCTATCTCTATCTCCTTATTTGAATTGGGTGGTGGGACCCCTGATATTGTCAAGGATCTAGTTGTTTGATGTCCCACCAACTTTTACTTTCCTTTTTCATCAATAACTACAATAGGCCTACTGATCTCATTCCCATCTTTATCTTTAGGGAGGGAAGCATAACTTTGAACCTATCTAACCACAGGGCCCTCCCTATCAAATTCATGATCTTGCAATAAGCGCTCTTGCTCACTCCTCAAAGCTTCAAATCACCAAAGACATCATGTTGCAAGGTCTTAGGAGTAGAAGCAAGCATCTTGTTTCTCTACTTCATTTCATTAATCTTTCTAAGGAGAGACTATCTTTCTATTAGAGCATTCACCTTTTTAGCTTCTCTCTCCTCTTTCAACCTCTTATGTATGGCATTCTGCTCTACCAATTGTAACATTAGTGCATTTAAATCATCTAGATCTACCATTATGTCATCAATAGGCAATTCACCCTAACAAGATCAATAGGCAATTCACCCTACACACTTGTTTATGGTAAAGAGGCCAAGCTACATGTTTTAGTAGAGTTACCTAGTTTCAACCTAATTAAAGAGATAGACCTCATGGATCATCCACCTATGGAGGTAATACTTCTTAATTGATTGAATTAGAGGAAATAAGGAAGAAATATTTTTATAAGTTAGAGTAACAATTTGATCAAATGAAGGGAAAAATTGAAATAAAATTTGTCCCAAGAGTATTCAATGAAGGTGACTTAGTGCTCAAAGAGGATGAGATGAAGAGCAGACTAGGTGACCATTAAAAGTTTGATGCCATTTGGAGTGGCCCATTTGTGATTATAGGATGAAAGATATACAATTGTTTTTAACTATCTAATATGGAAGTAAAGGAGTTACCTATCTCAATTAATGGGATGCACCTCACACACTACTTTTGATGTATGTTTTAGATTTAAGAATAAATGCTTTAGCACATAGTTAATTTTCTTTTAGCTAGTTTCTTTTCCAACATGTTTGGGGAATAAAGAATTACCCCCATCAGACTAAAAAGAATAAGTTCCTACAATGTGTTATACACTAAGTTTGCACCCTTGTTTCAAGCTCTCATAGTCTTGATAACCTAGTATAACATGGGAATCATCTCTAGGTTGTGGGACCTATGCTAACTAAGATGAGACCTCTAGGTTCTAGGCTGGTTCCTCTTGGATAATCACCTTAATTTTCTCTTAGACATGAAAGTAAAATTTGAGGGAAAGGGATAGAAGGAGTACTTGAAAGGGAAATGACTGAAAGAAAACTACCTACTAGGTGATACACTAAAATTAGGGTTTGGATCTCAATATAGAGGAATGGAATCAATGAGAGACTCAAGTCTAGTAGGTCACAAATTACTGAATAGGGTTGCATAAGTGTTTCATAGGAGGGCCTGAACAAAAGACACAACTTATGACCTGCAAGTAGATATTCACTTCTATAACTCGGTGTAGGATTAAGACAAGACTGTTAGGGGGCTGCAGTATACCCACAAAAATGTCTAAATCAGATCAAACACAATAACACACAAAATTATAGAAAGTAAGAGGGATTAGGAACCCAAAGTTGTCATTGAAAACATAAATATACTTTGATTCAATAAGAGAAGACTCAGACAAGGAAGTATAGGGACATGAAGGATTGTCACAAAATACCTCTGCAGTATCTGAATCATCAATGAATGATTTACAACTGTAGAAGCTAGAGGGTAGAGAAAATTCCATAGATAACTCTTAAGAAATGTGAATTTCTTTTTACAATTGTCCAACTCTGAGCTCAAAAGCTCCAAAAATATAATATATACATCCTTCCTTGCATGCAGGCAAGGGTCAAAAATCTAACTAGGGTTAGAGAATTTTCAGATAATGATAAACCCTAGTTCTGTCAAGTCTGATCATAAATAATTCCCTACAACATCATAGATGATTAGATCTTCTTTGAGTGCCCCTCCCCTGTACCTCATAATCAGCCTACGGACAAGCAACCCGGACTCATCTACCTCTTTGCACAAAGTCTCACCATGAATGCACTAATTTGGTACTCTTGAAAAATAAGAAATGACCAAAGACGGCCACCTAGACCCCTATCATCATCTTCCTCAACTACAATTGTCCTTGAAACATAAATTTTTAGCTACCCACTTTATCGCAACTGACCATTGGATCAGAACCTAGCAAGAAACCTGCAGAGAAATATTTAAAATTTAAATATTAATGGCTAACTAGGTGGTGCCAGACTTTTCTTCTATCAACGGCCGACATTTAAACCTCAATCTTCTTTTAAAATGTGACCATTAGATCCTCTTATTTACCTGAGAACCGCTTGTCTATAGGATTAACCCCAAGTCAACCTTGGGTTACATTTCCCTTTAGTCGCAGAGTTGTTCAAACCTTTAGTTGACCCCAGTTAAGTCTAGCAAACTTGAGAAGCTCTTTAGTCGCTAATTCATGGAGTACATTCTAATCCTAGGCCCATTCACCACTTGGCAATCTTTTATTCACCCTTGACTACTCTGTAGGCATACAACTCAGCAAGCTTTGACAATGGACCAACTCAAACTAAGATTCCAATCTAACAGCGGGCGCATGATCTCATGGCCTTGAAAGATTCTTTTAGATTATACACCCACCATAGATTTCATTAAGTTGTGACCCTACTGACACATCAGTCCACCTATAAGTCTCCATCAACACATGACAACCAATCATATTTGAGCAAGTCGGCAACACACGACACTGGCCCCACTGATTTCCTCTTTACATTGACCAATGAAAAATGAGCACATCACCTTGACCTAGCATTGGACCCACCTAACAGAGCCTCTGTAATAAGCAAGATCAATGGCCGTCTAAAGATCTCATACCTCTGACACCACCCTTGCAAAGACACGCTGGCTGTCAATCCTCTGACAATGATATAACCTCTGACCACCGAAAGAAAATGACTCCACTGACAAGTGCTGACTCAACACACATAGACCAACTAGAAGCAAGCACATCAGTAGATGAGGACCCACCCAAGATAGCTCTAACAGCACAATGAAATCAATAGTCGGTGCATAATCTCATGTGTTAGAAAAAATCCATGAGAAGATATGCCAACCGTTGATCTAAAAGGGACTCAGTCGGCAGGGCCCGCTCTGACATATTATCCGAATTGTCACCCTCGGCCAATGAAAAGATTTCACATGGGACAACGTGGCAATGGACCCACCTGACTTTGAAGCACTGAGAAAAAGGGAAGATTGATGTCCATCGCAAGATCACAGGTGTCAGAAAAACCCCTTGTGAATTCATGATAACTGTCGGATCTTCTTGGCTGGGACCCCACTAAAGTGACTGCCAAAAGACTTAGCGAATATGCGACTGAAGAGAAGTTAGCCATCGCTAAGTTGCAAGATATTAAGTGATAACCGTAAAACACTTGGCGACTAAGAGAATGACTATATTCACTAAGTCGTGGAATGGAAAAGATAACCATTGGGGAACATAAGAGAAAAGCCAACTGACCAATGAGAATTTAGCGCAAATGGGTATTGAGGAGTTTAATTGACTGAAAAAGTAACATCAAAATAGAAAGAAGGCTTAGGGCTATCAGGGTTTTAGGCCTACAATGACTACTTTATGAATTTTTAAAGGACCTTTCACCTAGCCAGGGACCTAGAAATAGTCGCAGAGCCCAAAGGGAAGTAGATAAAGCCATGAAGATTTGTAGAGCATTGAGAAGGATAAAAATGCAGACCTTGAGATGGGAAAAGGCCAAATTTTCATGTACATGGAAAATTTGGGTAACACAATGTAGAACATAATTATTAGCTCTCTCTTCTACATTACGCATCATTCATTCTTGTCATCGTGGTGATTCATAACAACATTCCATTTATCAATTTAAGTGTGTAGTAGAGAAATAATCTAAAAACACCACAACTGGACCACATCATGACAATACAAGCCAATATGCATCAAATCATAAAAAGAATCTTTCCACTACATCATACCATAAATGATTACCTATATGGTCACAAGGCATTGATTAGATGTGTTTTCAAATTATCTATAGTTTTAGTTGAATCAGATTTTTTTGTTTTTAGTTTGGTTTCTTTCTATATTTTTTAGCAGTTGTGTACTTTTAGTTTTGAGAAGTTTCAGTGTTTAGTTTTAAAGAGACTATGTTCCCAAGTGGATTGAAAAGGAAATTGGTTAAAGTATATTTAGTAGGAAAACACACTGAGATGTCACAAGAAATGTTACTATTTCTTGTATTCATCTTATAATAGTTGAGTTGAGTTATATTTTAGATTGATTATGATACATTTATCTTCATTGAAGTTTAATTGTTAGATGTTTGGAACTGAAGAATAAAATGCAGAATAGTAGTTGAAAAGATGGTACACTACAACAAATAATTTGCCATGTTTACTATTCATAGAAGATATAATTCAAGCCATGTATTAATGTTTCAAAAGAAAAATCATAAAGAACATTATACACTACAAGGCATTTATTTACATGTCTTTTCATTTAGACAGATATTCATTGATCATTTTAATTGGGTAAAAGCATAAATTTGTGTCACGTTTTAGGCTAACTTATCAACACAACTGAATTTGATTATTTCTAACTAAAAACTAACTTATTCAAAACATATGGTCTATCTAGATTCATTCTAGCTAAGTTAGATAAGTGCTTGAACTTTTCCAATTGGAAATATCTATTAAATGCATTTTTTATACCAATTACCAAAGAAATAAAATTATTTCAAAAAATCAATGTTTCAATAACTCCTACTCCTTTTATTGATATTTTTAAAAAAATATAAAAATACCCTTTTTTAGATTTTAGAGTTAAGATTATAATCATATAAGTTTTATGTTATTTTTATTAGATCAATATATTATAATTTCAAAATACTATAAGTAGGAATTTTAACATTCGAGAAGAAGCTGCATTAAAAATAGAAAAAAAATACTAAATCATATAAGAAAAAATTAAAATTTATATTTAACACTAGAGGAGAGAGTCCTCTTCAAGAATGTGTAAGTTTTTTAATTTTTTTAATTTTTCTGAATATTGTAGATTTGATAGGGAAAATCTGGTGGGAGATTAAAACTATCAATTTCGGATAAGTTCGAGTTTGAGTAGTTATAACGAAGAAAATATATATTAAAAGCCATTTTTTATTCTTTTTTGCACTAGCTATACATGTCATCTAGATAACATATTTTCAAATCAAAGGAAAAAATATTATTTGCATATACTTTTTTAGTGGGAACAAGACCCTAGTTTTTCAGCAATTAAAAAATGAACTTCAAAAATTAAAGAACTATGTCTATTCTTTTTCAAAAATTAAAATTAAAATTAAAAGCATAAACTTCATCCACTTTTACACATTTTACTAGTTTACACCATCTTCAAATTCTAAACATAAATGCTAGTTTTATGTCATTAAAGTTGAAAATTCTGAGTGTTGTTGACCTTTTCCTTTCTAAAAGTGTGACACATGTTTGCACTTTTACCTAATTACATAGGAGGAAATGTATGAAATTTCACACAGGGCATAGCTGCCACTAAAACATGCACTTTTTAGAAAGTAAAAAATTGCACAGTTAAAAGAATATGATATTGAATATATAAAAGTCAAAGTATTAGAACTAAGGTTTGTTGGAAATTTGGCTAATGTGGATGCATAAATGTTGTCATTATGGAAAAATATGATCTCTATTGAGAGAGAAGAATCTAGAATGCAAGTATGGCAAGTTGAAGGAAGAAATTGTCTAAGTATGGATACAGTGATCCTGACAGAGCACCCGATGAAGATTTAGTTGGTGACGTCCACTGGAGCAATATATTTGTTTGTGTAGTTAACTGAAGCTTCTACAGAGTATGTGGATACCCCATCTCAGTCTGCATAAAGTTTGGAGTAGTACGGATAAAGTTATTTGAAGTTTACCGAAGATAGTTTTTGCAGATAGATTAGTTTTGGAGACAGTATTAGCGAAAGAGTTAAGGGATTATTTTTGCTTGTCAAAATAATGACTTACCATTATGAAGGGATGACATCCTAGATGTTTACTCTTGGATAAAGATTTTGGAAGCCGACCATGTAAAGTTATTAGCTCTAATAACTCATATATTAGGCATACTTGAAATGTAATGAAAATATGTGTGATATGTAAAAAGAAAGAAAAGGTAACTTGCGATAGTTGTATATTGTGATAACAGCAAAGGCTATTGATGCGAAGTTGTAAGCAGTACCATATTATAGCGAGAAGCATTTTGTATTACCTATTTGGGCAGTGAGCTCAGCTGGTGATTAGGTTTTGTAATCTAACTCCTAACATGGTTAAGGCTTCTAACAAGGCCTAAAGTCCTTTAACCAGGATAGATCTACTATATATTGTAAATTGACTCCTAATAGGGTCCAATATCCCTAACAGGATACTTTTGATAATGTTCTTTGTGGGTACCATCCCCACTAGGGTTTTCCCTTGGCCAAGGTTTCATCGAGAACATATCATGTGTTATGAGTTCTTTCTATTTACTGCTATGTTTGTTAATCAACTTGATAATCTTTGTATGCACTAAAGTAATCTGTTATATCCATAAGTGTGCAAAAGAAAAAGTTTGTGAAATAATGATTCACCCCCACCTCTCAGTATTTCCTATATCTAACAATTGGTATCAGAGCACAATTACTCAGAGAAGGAACATTCAAGGTGAGCTTAGCAGCTTGAGTAAGATTTCTATGGATATGGATCAACTTCAAAAGAATCTTGAAGAAGCTCTTGAATAGATTGATATGCTTACTGATGAAAGAAACTCCTTAAGAAGAAAATATGAAGATGCAAAGAATGCTATTGACAAATTAAAAGGTAAGATTGAAGATCTAAAATCTGAAAAGAAATCTGATATGCTTGTTGAAAATTGTGATAAATTAGAAAAAGAAAATGAGATCCTTAAGCATGAGTTGAAGATAGTAAATCTGAAGCTTAGTATGAAAGATGGAAATTTGAGATCTGATAATGAAAAATTGAAAATTGAGAATGAAGATCTAAGGTCAAGACTTGAAAAGGAAACATTCGAATCTGAAAAATTAAAAGTGCAGTATGTGGAACTTGAGAAGTATAATAAAATTGTGAAAGGTGAATTAACTCAATCTAAACAACAACTTGAAAGGCTATATTCAAATAGTGATAAAACTGGAAAACAAATTTCTTTTGAAGAACCATTCTTTGATAGGACTGGATTTGGATTTAGTATGTTTACAACAATCCATGAAAGTAAGAAGCCAGATCTGAAGACATCTACAAGTGTGGAGGAAATAAATCTAGATGAGAACACATTGGAAGATCCACCTAAAGAAGAACCACCTAGAGAGAAAGAAGAATCAAAACAGGAAGAATCATCTAAAGGTATGCAAAGAGAATTCAAAGGTAGATGTTTTTCTTGTAATACTATTGGGCACATGAAGAGAGATTGCACAGGTAAGCAATTTAAACCTCTTAATGGAAATTGTTATAATTGTCATAGTTTTGGACACAGAGCTAACAAATGTAGAAGACCTAAAGTAATTTTGAATAATTATGATAGAATGATTGGGAATACTAACAATGCAGATAAGAAATCTATTGAAGAAATGAATCAAAGAAAAGTGGTAGTATGTTTTAGATGTAACAAAGTAGGACATATTGCTAGAAATTGCAGGTCACATATTAACTAGCAAGGATAGAGATTTGGAAACAATGGAATCATTTGTCAAATATGCAACAAGTTTGGACACTCAGAAACATTTTGCAAAATGAACAATGGAGGTTATCATCATAACCCTAACCCTAGGAACAATGCAAGAAGGAATGAAAACGTAGGTAACAAAGAGAAAGGTTGCTATAGAAATAAAGATGAAGTAAAATCTGATAAAGGCATAGATCAAGGAGGTATAGTCAGCACTAAAAGTAGTTAGGAAGGTAATGTAACTAATGGTAAGGATGAATCTTTACCTGACCCTTCTTTAAGTACTTAAATTATGTAAGTTTCCATAGTTTAGAAATTAGGATTAGTGTAGATTAGGAATTTGAATGAGTTAAGTTTTTTTATGGTTAAGTGCGCAAAAGAAAATATTGTGTTTTGCAAGGTCGCAGAAAGTTTTATGGTTGCAGGTTTGTAGAATCAACTTTTTGAGGTTTTAGCGGCAAAATGAATGAATGTGATGTCAGATCGAGTTAATGTGAAGTGTTATAAGGTTGAAATTGAATTTATCATCATTAAAAAGTGATTGAAAAGAGATTTGAAAGAATAAAAAGTGAGTTGAGGATGATTTGAAGAAGTTTGGAAGCAGTTTGCAGCGTCGATCATACCGAAACCCTAGATTTGCAAAGTTGAGGTATTTTTTTTATCTTTAATCAGTTGATAAGATGGATATTTCTATGGTTCATAATGTTAAGGATAAGAATAGACCTAAGATTAAGAAAAAACCAGTAGAACCAACTGAAATTGATAACAGTCTAGCACTATCATCCATGCCAGACAAAGCATTGCACATTGAGAATGTTAAAGGATATTTAGGTTGCAAGTTTGAAACTTTGGGAGATGCAGATTTTAGTGATGATTATAGGAAATTGTACAATCAAGACATGTTAGTTAAACTAGCTTATGGGCACCTAGAGAGAAATGAAATTATCAAATATTCCATGAAGTATGAATTTAATGATGAGGAATGTACCAAGATCATTTTAAGTAGAATCCACAATGGGAAATTCTAGATGGAGGATAGAGTTATTGATATAATTGCCAACCTAATTCATGATGTTACTGGATTATCAAAAGTTGAAGAGATTCCACTAAATGAAAAGAACATGAGAAAGATTGTTTTAGACAACACTGGATCTAGTTATAATGGTAGAGGAATTGCGATAAGTAAGATTAAGCAAGATGATGTTAGATACCTTTGCAAGATCCTAACAACTAAATTCTGTGGTAGTTCAAGGGAAGATGACATGGCTATAAGAATGGTTCATGTAGCTTATCTTATGTGTATTGAGAAGAAACAAGTAGACCTATGTGAAATTTTGAAAATTCAATTATTTGAGAACTTAGAAAAGATGAAGAAGTCTAAGTACACACAGTTTAGGTTTTCATCTCTGATAACCTATATGTTTTTCCATATTTTGAGAAGATTTCCTTACATAGTTGATTGGAGTCACAATGTGAACACAATGGAAAGAATAAACTCAGTCTACATGAAGAACCTTTTTGATAAAGTTAATGACAGTGTGAAGCTTGTATTGAAGAATTTTCAGAATATTGTTAAGAACAAATCAAGGATTCCTCATTCCTTAGTTGAAAAGCATAAAGATGACATTTTTTTTATGGTAGACACTG
Organism: Chamaecyparis obtusa; assembly: GCA_027943335.1. Classification (NCBI taxonomy): domain Eukaryota; kingdom Viridiplantae; phylum Streptophyta; class Pinopsida; order Cupressales; family Cupressaceae; genus Chamaecyparis; species Chamaecyparis obtusa. The sequence goes on from BSBK01005172.1 coordinate 369,561, forward strand.
ATTTCACCTACATTGAAGTAGTTGAGCCTAGAATGGAATTCATAGACCCTCTTGGCTATGAAATATCTGAAGCAAAAATAGTAGGATATGTGAATAGATTGTTAAAGTGTGAGTTGGATGGTCATGCAAATAGGTTTGGAACCTATGAAGAGAATTTCAACTCTGCAATAAGTTTGAGAGAAAAGAAGTAATCTAGTAAAAGAGTTGAATCTACTATGAAGAAAATACTGAAAGAATCAGGTATGTCAAGTCATGAGTTTGACATAGCTAAGAAGATTGCAGAAGCCTTGAAGCAAAGTGAAAATATTGTAATTTCACCTGAGGCATCTAGTAGAGATCCTGTTCATCCTATTGCAGTAAAGGTAAAAGTTGAGGTACCTAAAAAAGATGAAGGAGATAAATATTTTTCTCCTATTCCTAGCAAAAGAGTAAAAGTGAGTGCAAGAGGACCCGACAAGAGACAGAAAGTGATTGTACCACCTATACCTAGAAATGTAGCAGTAATTAAAGATGATGATGTAGTTTCAATCAAGAAGAAAACTTGGAAACCAAGAATTGAAAGAGTTAATGAAGATATATTGAAGCATGGAGACTTCACTAAGTTGAATAAATTCTATGATCTATATGGATCATTTGATAGATTGAATTTTGAAAATGCAATGATTACACATATGATTGTCACACATAAGAAACTTAGCACTATTCATGGTAAGATCCCAGAAGATTTATATAACAGACTTGTGAATAGAAAACATAGAGCACAAGAAGAGGACATAAAGATGAGAGAACATGTAATCAGATAGTTATGTGAAGTTGAGGATGAAGATCATTTGAAGAGATTCTTGAAGTCTCTTGGAACTTTATTGAGAACTAAGAGAAGAACAATCCTTATAATGGGAGGCAAAAAGGAGGAAGTACAGAAAGAGACAGAGCAAGAAGTAATGCAAGTTCTTGTAGATATAGTTGTAGGAAAGCATGTTGAATTAGACCCTTAGCAGAAGCAATCAGAGGAACCGCATGCAGAGGAAGTTGGTATTGAAGAAGTTCCATCTTCTTCACATATCAATATTGGAAAAGAATCAATGGACATTGAAGGAAACAAAGTGACACTAGAGTTAGATGATGCAGTATTTCATGATCTAGGAAACATTGTTGACAATTTGGCTTTAGAAGAGCAAGAGAAGATTATAGAATCAGAAAAGGATACAGAAGCAGTGGAAGCACCAGCAGTATCAGAATCAGTTCCAGCAGAACAAACAGTTAAAGGTAAACAAATTTTGATAGAGGTCACTACCCCTAGTGCACCTGACAGTAAGAAGAGACAAATTGGTTCAATTTTTGAAGACCTTGGAAAAGAAGTTGAAGATGATGATCAGCTTGAGTTCATCACATCTCTTAATAAAATTACTGGAAAGAATAAGAAGGTGAAGGACCTTGAAGGAAAAGTTAGAGTTTTGACAAAGAAAATTGTTAGTGTGATTAGCACTAAGGTATCTAAATCAGATCCACTTGAGAAAGCTAAAATAGTAATAAACTCTTTTGACTCTAAATTTTCTAACTTAAAGGATATTGCTAGAATAAAAGCTCAGGAAGACTTTGAAGCAGAAATGCAACAAAATTTAAGTGTAAATATTCAAAATGATATTGGTAATTTGGATGTATGCATAAATAATTTGAGGAAACATTTTGAGACTGGAAAGAGTTTGTATATACAATGCACAAAATCAGAAATCCTAACAGCTGAAGAAGATAAGAAGATCAGAGAGAAGATTGATGCAATTACAGCTGAAACAAACACCTTGTCAAGCCCAAATGTAAAGATAAGTTTTGTAGAGAAGAACATAAGGAAGTTAAATGATGAAATCAGAATGTTAGGAGAGGAGAAGAACAAAAATATTCTCAGGATTAACATCTTGAGAGAGCACATCTCAATCAAGACCTCAATTGTTGAAGACCAAATTGAGCAGTGTCTTTCAGCAAAGACATATTTTCAGAAGTTTAGCTTCAATTCCCTGCAAGCTTGTTAGACAATAGCATATAGATTGAGTACTCTACTCAATGTTGCTGAATCCATTAGGAAGATATGGGAGAAAGATTTTGAATCATGGAAGTCAGAGTTTGGTGACTGTGTTGCAAGCCTACTAGCTTTGCAATAGCTGATAACAAGATATAAAGTTTTTTTTGAAATTTTTGTACACCCTATATTTGTCATTGTTGTCAAAGGGGGAGAGATAGAAGAAAATTGAATATATGTTGAGAAAGGATACTCATAGGGGGAGCTATTATATGGAGTACAATATTGTATATGTGTGATATGTAAAAAGAAAGAAAAGATAACTTGCGATAGTTGTATATTACAATAGTAGCAAAGGGTATTGATGTGAAGTTGTAAGAAGTACATATTACAGTCAGAAACATTTTGTATTACCTGTTTGGGCAGTGAGCTCAACTAGTGATCAGGTTTTGTAATCTAACTCCTAATAGGGTTAAGGCTTCTAACAAGGCCTAAAGTCCTTTAACCAGGATAGATCTACTATATATTGTAAATTGACTCCTAATAGGGTCCAATATCCCTAACAAGATACTTTTGATTAGTGATCTTTGTGGGTACCATCCCCACTGGGGTTTTCCCTTGGCTAGGGTTTCATCGAGAACATATCATGTGTTATGAGTTCTTTCTATTTACTACTATGTTTGTTAATCAACTTGATAATATTTGTATGCACTAAAGTAATTTGTTATATCCATAAGTGGGCAAAAATAAAAAGTTTGTGAAATATTGATTCACGCCCCCTCTTAGTATTTCCTATTTCTAACAAGGTTTTAGTTTTGATGAAGGGTGCTTCCCTTAATATCACAAACATAATAGAAATAGAGAAAAAAAAACAATTCCTATCCTTCACCAGGGCCTCGTCCTCTGCCTTTATCAATTACACAAAG